>BPTQ01000008.1:155967707-155984542 GCA_019973895.1 Chrysanthemum seticuspe | reverse complement strand
ATTTGTACGATTTTTCACAGTTGTGTTACCAACCACTCAAGTATTCAAACACTACTTTACATTTCGGAAAGTTTTTAGCAAATACGTCGTTTCCGTAACATTTAGGTGAGTCAAGGTTCAAGGCGGGTATGTTTTGAACGTTGGACACACAAATGTTGGGTAACGGTTTTATATCTTAACAGTTAGAACAAACATTCATCCTGTATCCACGTATGCTATATATGTACATGAATTACGTTTCTTAGTGTCGGTTGACTTGGAGAACTGAAGGCTTTACATTTCATCACAAACTTATGAACTCACCAACCATTGTGTTGACACTTTTTAGCATGTTTATCTCAGGTCTTAAGGTGATAGCAATTCATGGAGCTTTTGGGTCGCATGGCATACATTGGAGTCTTGTGCTTTTAACAATTACCATTCGACATGTTTTGTAAACTTTTTATGTATTATCAAACCTTGTGATTTCTTATGGTGTAAACATTAACTTATTTATCGAATGGTAAACTTTTCAAACGTCTCATTATAGAGGTCGTTTTCTGTATCCATACTTTGTGCTATGACGTCATACCCCAATGACACTATCGTTCCGCTGCGATATTTTGGGGGTGTGACAGATTGGTATCAGAGACTTGGTTATAGAGAACTAGGTTGCATTTTAGTTCCTAGACTATAACCGCTCTCACGTCGATCCTTTCGTTTCCTATTGCCTTACTTACTTTTCGTGCGCATATGTTTTCTTAAGTATTTCTTGATATTTGTGATATATTATCAAAGCATTTTGTACCTGAATTGTTTTTTGATATTTTTAGAACAAGAGCTCCCCCTCAACATGTGCATCAAATGTTTGAAATCGTTTTGCACACGGAGGCAAGAGAAAGAATTAACTTCTTTGATTACCATTTTCTAAAAGATATCAACATCACTTCCCTTATCAAAACAAGTAGATAAAGCATTTTAGGGAAGGATGAGGTTTTCATAATTTTGCTCCCCCTCAATATGTGCCTCATATTTGAAAATGTTTTGCACATATTAGGAAAAGACTGCACATTGAGATAAATTGATCACGTTTCAACTATTTGTAGTTTAAAATAGATGCTCCCCCTCAACATGTGCATGGAAAATTTGAAATCGTTTGGCACATGTGGGAAGGAGAGCTTGTTCATCCTTATAAAACCATTTACCTAATTATCAGATTAAATCCAATTTAAATCACAAATTCTCCCCCGATCACAATTATCAAATCCTTTGAGATTTGTGATCTCTTGTAGTTTTAAATTGATTTTGAAAGCTTTTGAGGAGAATTGTGACTTGATTATGAAAGCGTTTTAACTGATAAGGATCGGATTTTAAGACTTTAAACTCCATTGATTAAACATGCATGAATATCTTTTGAAAATAATTGAATGACAAATAACTTTTTAATTTATATGAAATCATTCTCCCCCTCAATCAATGACAAAGGTTGTTGATTGAGAGATAGATATTTTGACAAATAAGTCGAGATGATTATCAAAAATAGAGTACTAGTTATTTTTCAAAGCAGTTAGTTTTCAGCAGATGAATATTAATAGAATCAGAGCATGGACTTTTGAAAACATGATAAAGTATGGCTCTGTTCTTTCTTTGAAAAGCGGGTTATTGCCTGAACTGACAATAAGCCATATTTTTTCTTTCTCTCAATTTTTTTTTTAATTTTTTTTAAAGAATTCGAACAACATCTAAAGTCCCGTGTAATTCTTTGAATGACAGCACAAAGACCGTAGATATTATCGAACCGAGAAAAACATGACAAATTGACAATATTTTTTGAAGATTTTTCGAATTTTTCAGATTTTTATGGATTTTGAAAGTTTTATAATTTTCTATTTGATTTTTGAGAGTTTTATAATTTTGTATTTTGTTTTTCGAATAAATATTTACAAGAGATAGATGAAGATAGACCTTTACTCCTCGTCTTCCTCCTGAAGACGTTTGAGTGTTTCTGGTTGAAGGCTTTTCAAGCCAAGTCGTGGAAGAATAAACTCAAAACGTTCTCTTGGAAGAGCTTTGGTGAAGATGTTTGCTAACTGGTATTCAGACCTCACAAAATAGAGTTCCACCACACCTTTTTCCACTTGTTCCCTGATGAAATGATGTCGAATGTCGATATGCTTAGCTCTTGAGTGTTGAACGTTATTGCCTGAAAGAGCAATAGCACTTTTATTATCACAGTACAGAGGGATTTTGTTGAATACAAAGCCATAGTCAGTTAATTGAGATCTCATCCAAAGGATTTGAGTACAACAAGATGACATGGCTACGTATTCTGCCTCTGTAGAGGAAATAGAAGTACTTATTTGCTTCTTTGAAGACCAGCTCACAAGCTTATCACCCAAAAACTGAGCACCTCCAGACGTACTTCGACGAGTATCTTGACATCCTGCATGATCAACATCTGCATAGGCTGTTAGTGACATACCGGTGTCCTTCGGGTACCAAAGTCCCATATTGATGGTTCCTTGGAGATACCGAAAGACCCGTTTAACCGCTTCAAGGTGCTTTTTAGTAGGCTTAGCCTGGTATCTAGCACACATGCAAACAGCGAACAAAATGTCTGGTCTACTAGCTGTGAGGTACATCAGGGATCCAATCATACTACGATATTTTGTTTGGTCTACCATGATCCCTGAGTGGTCCTCATCTAGTTTAGTTCGTTCAATCATGGGAGTGTCAACAGGGTCACTTGAATCAAATCCAAATTTCTTTAAAATCTCATTTGCATATTTAGATTGATTTATGAAGATGCCTCCGGGACTTTGTGAAATTTGTAATCCCAAGAAAAATGACATTTGTCCCATCATTGACATTTGAAATTTTGAACCCATTTCATTTGAAAAACGGTCACACTCATTGGGGTCAGTCGAGGCAAAAATGATATCATCAACATAAATTTGAACATGAATTAAATGTTTGCCTGACTTCCTGGTGAACAATGTTGGATCAACTGCTCCTTTGCTAAATCCGGTAGATAGAAGGAACTTTAATAGCGTATCATACCATGCCCTTGGAGCTTGATTTAAACCATAAAGAGCCTTCTTCAAACGATAAACGTGAGTAGGATGCTCTTGATTCACAAATCCTTCCGGTTGGCTGACGTAGACGACTTCTTTAAGATCTCCGTTCAGAAATGCCGTCTTTACATCCATCTGATAGACTACCATGTTCTTACTAGCAGCATTAGCCAAAAAGATTCTGATTGCCTCGATTCGAGCAACAGGAGCAAAATATTCTTCAAAGTCAATACCCTCCTCTTGACGGTATCCTTTAGCAACTAATCGAGCCTTGTTCTTCAACACATCACCATGCTCATCAAGTTTTACTTTGAAGATCCATTTTAGAGCAATAATCATAGCACAATCTGGAGCAGGTACTAACTCCCATACATCAAGTCGATCAAACTCATGATTTTCATCTTGCATGGCATTGAACCAGCTGTCTTCATTCATGATAGTTTTAACATCTTTTGGTTCGATCTTAGAGAGTATGGAGTTGAAGAAGCACCATAAGGCATCGGTTGCAAGTTATTTCCGTGTGGATACTGGACGAGAGGGATTTCCAATGATGTTGTCTAAGGGATGATCGTGAGTCCATTTTCTAAGGTGTTCATGTGGAAGTTGTTGAGGGACTGAGGTAGCAGAGTCGATGTCTCCTGAAGAAGATGGTTCTGATGATGATTCAGGAGCAAATATGTTTTCAAATGGAGCATCTTCAGGAGTAGCAAAGGGATTAACTTCATCATTGATGCCAGAAACAGTTCCATGATGTACATTCGAAGATTGATGATTTGTTGATGAGACTGAGTTATCAGCAGCAGGTGCTTCTTGACTTAATGATATTGAGACTGAAGGATTTACTTCATTCTCAGGGATATGAGCAGCCTCTGTTGTGGGAATTGTTAGTTCAATAGCACTTGGCTCATTGAGTTCATCAAACATCGGATCAAACAATTTCTTCAAATCATCTTCAGTTGGAGGTACATATGGAATAGCTTGAGAGGAATTTGGTACAAGGGATGAACCAATGGGACTGTTTTGAAGTGCGGGTCCTGAACTTGATTGTCCAGGAGCCATTTGACCGGTCAGCTCATCAAACGTGACGTGAATTGTTTCCATGATATTTCGGGTTCTCTTGTTGTAGATTCGGTATCCTTTTCTGTTTGGTGCATAACCTACAAATACTCCAATGTCTGCTTTAGCTTTAAGTTTGCCTAAATCTTGGCCCTCATTAGTTGGATAACACAATGCACCGAACACACGAAGGAATGAAAGATTAGGTTTTCTGTTGTGGACAAGTTCATATGGAGCTTTTCCATTAGCAGTGTGAATCAGGGATCGATTTTGGGTGTAGCATGCAGTGGCGATAGCTTCACCCCAGAGAAACATTGGAACTTTTGAGTAAATCAGCATTGTCCTTGCGGCTTCCACAAGAGTTCGATTTCGTCTTTCAACTACACCGTTCTGTTGAGGAGTTCGAGGAACACTTCTTTGATGACTGATTCCAATACTTTTATAAAACTCACTAAGTTGTTTGTTAACAAACTCAGTTCCATTGTCTGTTCGGATGATTCTGACCGTTTTGTTAAGACGAACCTGCAGCTGTTTGATGAGTTTGATGATGATATATGGAGTTTCATCCTTTGTCTTTAAGAACTTTACCCAGGTGAATCTAGAGAAATCATCAACCACAACTAACACATATTTCTTCCCAAAGATATTATGCACTCTCATGGGTCCACATAAGTCCATGTGAATTGTATGAAGAACTTCTGTGACAGAGTTAGTAAGTTTGGGTTTATGGGCATACTTCTTGCTTTTTCCCAATTGGCATGCTGAACAAACATGATCCTTTTCATACTTAAGTCTAGGTAAACCTACAACTAAGTCCTTTCTGGAGAGATCATTGATGGTGCCGAAGTTCAAGTGATTGAGACGACGATGCCATAACCATGACTTTGTTTTAGAAGCATTTGACAACAAGCAAATTGGAGAAGACTTCATCATATCTTCGATAGAGATGGTGTATAGATTTTAACCACGTGAACCTCTCAAAAGTTCCTTACCATCAAGTTCTCTAACGAAACAAGTATGTTTTCTGAAGGCTACTTCTAGATCAGAATCGCATAATTGACCAACAGAGAACAGGTTATGACCAAGACCTTCTACATAATATACCCTGGAGATAACACTTTTACCAACAACATAATCTCCATAACCCATAATTGCACCGAAATGATCATTTCCGAACCTAACTGTCCCGATGAATTTGCTTACGAAGTTCATGAGCCGCGACCGGTCGCCAGTCATATGCTTGGAACAACCTGAGTCCAGGTACCACAGAATGATTTGAACGATCTGCAGTTGAACACAGACAAGAATGGATAACTGGATAATTGGGATCCCCATGCAAGAATGGGTTCCATTTGGTTAGTAACAATGGTTGGAACACCCACATCAGAAATAGAGGCATTCATATCAGAAATTGATGCAATGGGATCATTATGAATAGATGCAGTACTAGTGTCTGTATTTGCCCTATTCAAGGTGTGCTCACTTCTTAAGGGAATATGTTAGTGCAAATATTACGATATTTAATCTATACATTCTCATTTGTTTTGTTGATGACAAACATGTAACTTGTAATACATAACGTAAAATGTATAAGTTACTTGTAGTTAGATCTTGTCTCAACATACTCTCAACACCTCTCGACGACTCAAGTCCTTGTATGCTACAACACAGGTTCATACATGTTTGTTATGTTGCATTATGATCAAACCCTCAACAAACCAATAAACATGTTTAATATGTATAACAACTAGTGTTTACATATTGGGTAAATATGTACATAACTAGTATGTATTATAATGGGTAATATAAATGGGTAGAAACTTAAGTATTTGACCCATTGACCAAATACGTTGAATGTAGTTGGGTAAAACCCAAAGTCCATGACCCATACCCATTGCATGACATCATGCATAAGTCATATATGGATAATATCCATGACCCATGGTATTGACCCATACCCATATGACTAGATACATTGTACTCATTAGATACATTGTATCTAAAGGAATACCCATGGACCAACTCAAAACCATGACCCATAACCCATGGTTTCAACCCATAAACTATGGGTAAAGAGGAGCGTGCACGGATCCCTCAGATGACCCACGGATCCCTTGGATTTACAAAACCGGATCCCTCCAGAAGGGATCCTTGGGGCAGAACATGGTTTTGGTCTTTTTGCCTATAAATAGCAAACCACTTCTTACCATTTCTTCACACCTTCACACATAGTTTCTCTCCACAAAATCTAGGATATTTAGATCATTAGGAAACATGTAAACCACTCTCATCTCATATGATCATAATGCTTCTAACTCTCATTTGTTGTAAGCATACTCCCGAAGTGATCCTCCAAAGCAAGCTTAGAGATCTTGCTTCCTTAGCTACTGAAGTGATCACCCATCACAAGATACAAGCACATGAAGATATTATACAACAAGCTTGGGAAACTTGTCATCTTCATTCATAGAAGACTAACTACATCATGCTTTGGGTTCTTGATGTTTAGTCTAGGAGTTCATATCCATTAGACACATTGTCTTGGATATTGTCTAGTATCATATTCTTGTATCTATGACTAGGATAGATGGTTTATGTGTTTGTGCCATAAAACACAAGGTTTGTTATGTTGGGCCACAAAACATAACGGGTGTCATAGAAGTGTCAAAGGCATTAGTGAAGAGTGCCGAAGATCCGTGTTGAAGGCATTAGTGAAAGGTGCTGAAGGATCGTGTAAATGGCATTAGTGAAGAATGCCTAGGTCGTATAATCGATGAGGTGCATCGTTATACATATAGTATTTGTTTAGATCCAAGGATGGTGATATCCTTGATGGTGTTGTAACAAGGAGTGGATCTCCTTGAGATTAGGTGTTGTGTTGTGATGGGTAGTAGTTCCTCCATAGTAATGGAACTAGGTGCTTAGCCTAGTACCTAATAAAGGGTAGGCGACGTTGTGATAGGATTAGTTCTCCTAAGGTGTGAAAGAACTCGGTGGTTAGCCTAGCACCGTATAAAGGGTAGGCGACGTTGTGTTAGGTGTGGTTCGCCTTGGTGTGAAAGAACTCGGTATTTAGCTTTGTACCGAAAAAAGGTTAAGCGACGTTGTGAAGGCTTCTCCGCCATAAGGAGATTGGTGTAGTGCTTACGAACTCTCGAGTAGGTGACTTGGGGAGTGGAGTAGGGCAAGGAAGGTGTCCTTGTAGCCGAACCACTATAAATCCTCGTGTTGGTTTGTCTATCCTTTTACTTATCGCTTTACTTTTATTCTTGTATTACTTTGTTTATTCTCTATGTGGTTGATGTCTATGTTTGTGATGCATACTTGGTCTTTCATATAGTCACAAACTATATTCAACACTTTACGTATTATGACACGCTTGATCAAGAAAAAGCAACCGGACTAATAATGGTGAAACTTGATTTATTATGAACCATTAATCTTGCGGAATCTTATGTGATGTCAAGGGGTTGGCCTTACATGCCGTAATGCGTTAAATGCATCCTCGCGTCGAGATTAGCAAATGCAATGGTTTATACTATATTTGATACAAAAGTTTTAAGTTTGAAACGAAAACGTATTCACCCCCCCCCCTCTACGTTTTCACAATTGGTATCAGAGCGGGTTGGCTCTAGTTTTTAAACAAATGGTTTTTAAAAACGATTAAGGTCCTCGTATCAAATTTTTGGTGAAGTCAAGCATAATATGAAAAGTGTTTTGTTATTTTTTTTCTTTGAAGTTTTGTTGTTAGATATCTTGTTAATCAAGCTTGAATAAAGGTAAAAATGGTTAATATAATTTCACTAAAAAGTCTACAAAGGTTAAACCTTTTCGTCGGGTCAAAACGTGCATTTGTGTAATTCTGTGTCAGATCCGCGGATCCCTCAGGTTACACTGGACGGATCCCTCAAGCAAGGGATCCGTGGGATCCGTGGTACAGAAGACAGTCTTTGTCTGAATTTCAAAAATTCATAACTTTTTAACCGTAAGGAGTTAGAAGTCGTACCACCTATCGTTTTAAAGGTATTTGAGTCTACTTTCATTTAAAAATAATTTCATAAACTAATTCAAAACAAAAATTTACAGAATCATTGATTTATAATAGAAAGTCATTTTTTGGTCATAACTTTTGCACAACTTTTGATCTAATTGGAGACGGATGTTTTCATCTTTGAATAACAATATGTCCTCTTTTGAAATTAAGGTTTTGATCATATTTATATACATAAAAGAAACTAATCAAGCTTGGTATACATGTTTATATTTAACACAAAGCGATGAAAAGAACTTTCGTATGCTATGCTAAATGATAAATTGTCTTCCTTGCATTACTTGATTGTTTGCTTATCTCAAATAGCTTTTGTGCTTGTTTGATTGAATAACATATGTGGTTTCCTTACCTTGCTATTCATTCTCTTGTTTTTCGATTTAGTAATAGTCTACTAATCAATGTGCTATTTGAAGGAGTGTTTGGGATAACATCTAGTTGTGTCGAAAATGTTAGTTTTATAAGTTGAAAAATGTTTAAAACTGATGACGTACCCTCCGATCAGGTCGAAGGACCCCCCTTCGGCCTCAGTCGAAATTACATTACGAAGACCCAAGTCTTTCTCTATAAGTCATTGGTGGCGTAAAACCATTCATCATTGATATGGTTACCAGTTGGGAATTCGCCAGCCGAAGGCCTATGCCCTTCGGTGTCTTCTCTTGAAGATGCCAAGACAAACAAGAATCTTGACTTGGTCTTCCCCCACGTTCCCACTATGTCCTTAGCTTCCCCGCCAAGTCCGAGATAGTGGGGATGAAGCCCTAGCGGTTACCATAAATCAGGGGACGCCCCCCATGATCTCCTAAACGTGTGCTAACACTCTCCAAGCTATTTTCATCACCTATAAATAGATTGGACGAGTCATTTAAATGGTATGTTCACTCAACACATTATTTCACATACATCATATTATCCATAACTCATATCACATACTTATTCACACGCCGGAGGTGGTTCGCAGGGCCCAACCCCTGCGCAATCACTTAACGAAGTGTCTACTATTTCTTATTGCAGATTGACTACAAGTTTGGCGCAAGCATATCACCCCTCATACCCTTCGATCACCATCGAAGGCCTGGTCGTACGAATTATTGTACAATCAGTGGCGCCATCCGTGGGACCCGCTACTATTGGTCTCGTCATTCCAAACTTACACCCAATCAATCGCTCTCACTAGTTTTACGGCATGACCCAAGGAAGAGAAGATACACCCCCTACGGGTTTCTCGACCTTGACACCAATCCCAGTCAATGATCCTGGCAACCTTCCCAATATAACCGCATCCACTTTTACCACACAATCTCACCCTGAAATAACTCCCAACAATCATGCTTCAACCTCAGCTAACACTGAACCGGTGATCAGTCCGGCGTTTGTCGAAGCTAACATTGAAGCATTAGAATCTTTACTAAGAGCTCGAAGGAGGCAAGACCGGAATGTGGAAATGCGTAGGGAGTTAGAATACTCAAGCGATGAGTATGACGAAGAGTTAGAAATGGAGGCTAGGCCCTTGGCTTCGGGGGCTACTCGCTCGGTGTTAAGGGTAGGGTCTCCAAACAGTCGAAGGCCTAGCGGAAGGTCGGTTGGTTTCGAAGACGCTCCGGAGCGGGCTCCGACAAGAAGGGAAGGAACGATGGAAGGCTCCAATGGAAGGAGTCACCGAAGGGAGGCTACGGAGGTTAATTTGCCACCACTCTTGGCGGCTCATCTGGGAAGAACGGAAACGGGGGTTCCACTGCAGCCTTCTCACGCATCTGGCGTAGGAGGCGATCCATCTCAATTAAACAGGGGAGGAAGTCTTCCTCCTCATGGTATGTACCCACCTTTTCAGGCTCAATCTTACCCTCAAGGGGTTTATCCCCCACCTAACGGGCAGGCTAACAACCCCAACTTTACTCAACCATACGGAAGCATGCCCTATGGACAACCTATGGTATACCCTTCGTATCCTGTAGGAAGTCACCCACCTTATATACCTACTGCTTATCCCTAATATGTTAATCAAAACACTGTTGGAATACCTCCTAATCATAACCCATACAATGCTGCCCCTACATACATGCCACCTTATAACTGCCTCTATTCGGAACCCATGGGCTCCACAACACCCTTCGTAAGATGGATAGAAGACTACCCTTTGCCTGATGGGTTGAAAATGCCCGCACATATTGGTACTTATGATGGAAAAGGGGATCCGGATAACTTTTTACACTTGTTCGAAGGGGCTATTAGAATGCAGAAGTGGGTAATGCCTGTTGCCTGTCACATGTTTACATACACCCTACGAGACTCTGCTCGTATATGGTGGAACGGGCAAAAACCAGGTAGCATTGTGAATTTGGATGATCTCAAAGCCAAGTTCAGGTCACATTTCAGCCAGCAGAAAAAGTTCACAAGAACGCACCTAACAGTGCACAACATCAAGCAAAAGGAGAACGAAAGCACAAGGGCCTTCATTACTAGATACACTGATGACACCTTGCAGATAATGGGTTTGCACGAAGACCAGCGCATCTCAGGTTTCGTACATGGCCTACGGAACAGAAGCTTGGTTGAATTCCTTTCCACTGATCTTCCTGCAACCTATAAGGGATTAGTGGAAAAGGCTTACACATGGATCGAAGCAAAAGAAGTGTCCACCAACGGGGCTCCGGCCGAAAACAGGGAAAATCACAACAAGGCTCCGAAGCATCCTTCGTGGGAAGGGTCAAGGAACAAACATAAGAGCAAGAACAGATTTACCCCATACCACAAAAACATCAACCACGGCCTCCTGGCTAATCTGTCCAAATCCCCAAGAGAAATACTCGCTACCGAAAAGGCTGCGAAGACCTTTGATCCTCCTCCTCGCTTGGCAAACAAAGGGAGGCCCAGGGACACTTCCAAGTTTTGCTATTTCCATGATGATTACGGTCACGACACCAATCACTGCCGAGAGCTCAAAAAGCAGATAGAAGAGGCAGTAAAGTCTGGCCAATTGGGACATTTGGTGAAGGGTATAAAGAGAGGCAAAGAAAAAGCCTCCGACACACAGTTGGGAAAAGATACCACACCTGTCGAAGCTCCCATCCTCATGGTTTATAAAGAAGACTCTAGTTCAAAGAGAAAGGAAGCAGAGGAAGCCTTGTGCGGAGTAGGAGATGTCACTTTCCCTTCAATCACAGGAAAAATTCTTTCAAAGGACCCCGTGGTCATCAAAGTCTTGATCTCCAACAGAGAAGTAAACAGAGCCTACCTTGACTGCGGTAGCTCCTGCGAAGTTATCTACGAACGGTGTTTCCTAAAGCTCAAACCCTCAATAAGGTCGAAGAGAGTAGATTCGAAGGTACCTTTAGTAGGATTCTCAGGGGAACACTCATGGCCCTTGGGAGAAGTCCCTCTAGAGGTTACGATTGGAGAAGGGAGGCTAAAAAGAACAGAAACTCTGGTTTTCACGATCGTAAGGTCGGAATCTCCCTACAACCTATTGATAGGGAGAACAGCAATGCAGAAGATGGGCATTGTTGTCTCAACCATACATGCCGCAATCAAATTCCAAACACCTTTCGGCATTGGAACGGTTTTCTCCAGCTATAAGATGAAGGGGCCTACGACGAAAAACAAGAGGGTCAAACAGGTTTCGGAGGAACTTTCGAAAGATGTTCTCAGTTGCACTAACGTTGAAGAGCGCATCGTGGTAAATGATCTCTACCCTGATCAGACAGTAGTAATCGGAAAGCAACTTCCAGCCTCCTTTAAAGCAGAGTTGGAAAAGATACTTCGCGATAACGCAGACGTCTTCGCATGGACCTATTCTGACATGACGGGGGTCCCCAGAACTCTCACCATAGATGGACAGCCCTTCGGCACCGAACACAAGCTCAACGAGTTCAAACATATTGAACCCATTAAACAAAAGCGTAGAAGTCTAGCTCCTGAAAGAAATGCCGCTGCATGCAAAGAAGTGGACGAACTCGTGGCAGCAGGCATACTCAGAGAGGTGAAGTATCAAACTTGGGTGGCCAATCCGGTGATGGTCAAAAAGCACGACAGAGGATGGAGAATGTGTGTAGATTTTACTGACATTAACAAAGCCTGTCCGAAGGACTGTTACCCTCTTCCAGAAATTGATTGGAACTTGGAATCCCTGTCAGGGTTCCGACTAAAGTGTTTCCTAGACGCTTATAAAGGGTACCATCAGATACAAATGGTCGAAGAAGACGAGGAGAAGACAACCTTTTTTACAGGAAAAGGCGTTTATTGCTACAAAAAGATGCCTTTTGGTTTGAAAAATGCAGGTGCCACCTACCAGCGATTGGTGGACAAAGCCTTCAACAAGCAAATAGGCAGGAATCTAGAAGCCTACGTAGACGATATGGTCATCAAAAGTAGGTCAGAGGAAGATATGCTCTCCGATATCAAGGAAACCTTCGATCAGCTTCGCGCCATCAACATGAAGTTAAATCCCAAGAAGTGTTCCTTTGGTGTGGAAGAAGGACAATTCTTGGGACATTTGATCACCAAGCAGGGTATTAAAGCCAATCCTTCGAAAGTCAAGGCCATCACAGATTTGCAGCCTCCTAAGTCCCTCAAGGAGGTGCAAAGTCTCAACGGAAAGCTAGCAGCCCTCAACAGGTTCTTGTCGAAGGGTGCAGACAGATCTTTGCCGTTTTTCAAAACACTCAAAGGGTGCACGGACAAGAAGACGTTCCAATGGAGCATAGATGCAGAAGCAGCCTTTCAAAAGCTCAAGGAATTCATGGCTATTATACCAACACTTACAGCCCCAATCAAAGGCGAAGTGTTGTTCATGTATATTGCAGCCTCTTTCGAAAGCATCAGTGCCGTGTTATTGGCAGAAAGGGAGAAGAAGCAAATCCCCATATACTTTGTTAGTAGAGTACTACAAGGAGCTGAGCTAAATTACCCAGCATTGGAGAAGCTAATTTTGGCTTTAGTTCATGCTGCGAGACGCCTTCGAAGGTACTTTCAAGCTCACCCCATAACCGTACTTACCGACAAGCCAATTAAGTAGATACTTTCAAAGCCGGAGAAATCTGGAAGGATAGCTAAATGGGCCATCGAGCTAGGAGAACATGATATTGAATACAAAGGCAGGAGCTCGGTCAAAGGACAAATATTGGCAGACTTTTTAGCAGAAACACCCTCCGAAACGAAAGTTGACAAAAAGGTTGTTGAAAAGGAACCTGCTACGACAATCGAAGGGTGGAAACTTTATACTGACGGAGCCTCCAGCTCCGATGGTTCTGGTGCAGGACTCATGCTCGTTGATCCCAAAGGGAAGGAATACACCTATGCACTTCATTTCGAATTCGATGCTACGAACAACGAAGCGGAATATGAAGCCTTGTTAGCAGGTCTCCGATTGGCCGCAGATATGGAAGTAGAAAACTTGGCTATTTTCATTGACTCACAGCTGGTGGCCAACCAGATAAAAGGCTCCTACGAGGCGAGACAACCTGTGATCAAACAATATCTGGATAAGGCCAAAGAAATGCTCGAAGGGTTCACATCCTACAACATAGAGCATGTTCGAAGAAACCAAAACAAGAAGGCGGATGCACTTAGCAAACTGGCCTCAATGGCATTTGCCCATTTAACAAAGGAAGTTTTGGTCGAAGTATTGACAGATCGGTTCATCGTCCGAAAGGAGGTATCTGACGTTATACAGGAGGAAGACTCGAATTGGATGACTCCAATTAGAGAATATCTGATAAGTGGCATACTGCCGGAAGATGCAAAGTTGGCTCGAAAGGTGCGCATAAAAGCACCACAGTACAGGATCATGGGAAATTACTTATACAGAAGATCTTTCCTATCCCCTTGGCTCCGCTGTGTACGGCCAAGGCAAGCTGCCAACATCATCCAAGAAGTGCATGAAGGATCCTGCGGACTTCATGCAGGGCCTCGCTCCGTTGTCTCAAAAGTAATGAGGGTTGGATATTATTGGCCTTCGATGCACAGAGACGCCGTCGACATCATTCAGAAGTGCGAAGCTTGTCAAATTCACTCAAGAGTCCCAAGGCTACCAAAGCAAGATATGACTTCCGTAACATCCGCATGGCCTTTCAGTCAATGGGGGATAGATATCGTAGGCCCTCTACCAGTTGCTCCTAGAGGAGTAAAGTTCTTGGTCGTAGCATCCATCACAGGAAGACACATGGAAAAATTCGTATGGGAACACATTATCTGTAGGTTCGGAGTACCTCACATCCTCATTTCAGATAATGGAAAGCAGTTTGCCGAAGGGGTATTCCCAGTATTTTGCAGAGGCCTGAATGTCAGACAATCATTCACCTCCGTTTACCATCCTCAGGGTAATGGTCAAGTAGAGGTTACCAACAGAGACATCATACAAGGAATAGAACGAAGGCTGGGATACTGTCATCACGGTTGGGTAGATGAACTACCTCAAGTGCTCTGGGCACATAGAACGCATACAAAGTCAAGTCATGGAGAAACGCCTTTCAGCTTGACATATGGCACGGAAGCTGTCATCCCTTCAGAAGTAAGTGTTGAAACAGAAAGGGTCATGAACTTCGAAGTCGTAGACAACGAAGAAAGACTCCGTAGTAACTTGGACCTACTTGAAGAACGGAGAGAAATAGCCTCCATTAGAGAGGCTATCCACAAGCAAAAGATTGAGAGGTACTATAATAAGCGAGTTAGGCCTTCGACCTTCAAACCAGGGGAATATGTCCTCCGACTCAATAGCGCAAGCAAAGCTGAGTACCAGGGTAAACTGGGACCTACATGGGAAGGACCCTACGTTATTAAGGAAGCATATGGCAACGGAGCCTACAAGCTGGAAACCTTGGCAGGAGACGTTATTGATAGAACCTGGAATGGCACTACTCTTCGTAAGTTCTACGTATGAAACTTACAATGTCTAAGGACACATTTTACTTGCTTTCAATCAATATTTGCATTCTTCTCACTTAGGGAAAGAAGCATTAATGGTAGGCGTCTAGTATTCATTTCTTAAAATGATGTAATCCTCCCTATCCACTTAATGATAATAACACATTTCCCTCAAATCTCTTGTTTCGTTCGATACAACAAAGATTTGCCCACCAAGTCGCTTTATAAGTTTGAATGTCGAAGGGATGTACAAAGACTAAATAACATGTCTTGCTCATATGCATAACATCCATCTCAACTTCACATTAACTTTCCTATATGGCCTTAAGGTATTTTAAACCTTTCGCTGCCCAAAGGATCAAGACGGAGTGGGTCGCGACCCTCTGTCAGCAGTCAAATTATACGATTGCTAATATTCTTGGTGAAGTAACTACACACAATGAGGCTATGCATCTACCATACGCCTTAGGTTGTAAAAAATATTTTTACGCAAGTAAAAGTAATAAGAGAAGAATCACACATAGCAAAATTTGAGCCATAGTGGCTTCGTTGTAGATTTATGACTAGTTTTACTAGTCTAAAATAGGCCATAGCCATAAAACATCCAACATTATAAACTATTGTCTTAGGCCGTAGCCTACTACCAACATGCAATAAGTAAATTGTTGCATCAGGCACGAAGCCTAGAACGGAGCACAGACAATTGTTTTAAACAGGGTACATACCACCCTGGGGATCAAATTACAACCACATGGTTGCCTTCTTTAAACCTTGTAATGAGTGGGGTCATCTGAGCCTGGAGATGGAACCTGGGGTGACGGAGTCCTCTTGGAGGAAGAAGGAGGCTGGACTTTCCTTGGCTTCTTGGCTAGCAGATCCTCAATCGAGGCTGATGGGTCCTTCGTCACATCTGCAAGGAAAGGGAACTCTAAAGCAGTTAAATGGTTACCTGCATCATCATATTCTTTTTCATGAGTTGCCCTGTAATACGGAATTTTCTCCAGCACTACTGGTTTCCCAGTCTTCGCCACCTCCTCCAACGTGGTACACTTGCCATGAAAAATGGCAGCATTCACCACATTCCCAATCGCAATCCCCACATCATCGCTATGATAAAGTTCCATAGCAATGTAGGGGATCACTTTGGTTACCAGGTCCACTATATCCTTTTTCAGCATCTTCAGACGGAGGTTTAAGCCATCTACCTTTTCTCGGAGCTTGATCTCTTGGGCCAGCAACTTTGACCTCTCCTGTTCGAGACCTCCACATTTGGATGAAAGAACAGATATCTGCTCTTTGTAACCAACACTCATAGAGCTTTCGACAGTTAACCTGTTGCACTCAGCCTCACTCGTTGCCAATTGACCTTTGAGCAAATAGTATCGCTACTACACCCCTAACGCTAACCCTTACACCACTTACGACGGTAAAAAGTACCGTTCACATGGTGCAACCTCCTCCACCGCTTCTGACCCTTTGGTCATCACGACCTCTTTTAAGGCATAATGTCCCGTTGAGTACTTTTTCTTATACTACTACGTCCATTGGTAAATTGACGAAATCTCAAGGGAAAGGAACGTCTACACTGCTTCCTGGGTAGTCGGAGCTAACTCCTAGACGATCGGTTCTTCGGTTCCTTTCAGGTCGGAGGAAGAAGGAGGTTCTCCTGAGGCAGTGGGGTCCAAGGTAGAGGTCCGAGTCTACTGGGGTGAGTAATGTTCCAAATTTCTTCCGTTGGTACACCAACATTAAACTAGGGGTCCCACCATACATGGGACAAATTTTGTTAACAGACACGAGGCAAGATCCGAAGCACG
>BPTQ01000008.1:155831963-155950377 GCA_019973895.1 Chrysanthemum seticuspe | reverse complement strand
AGGGGCTCAGTGGATGAGCTCTCAAGCATTAGTGATGTGGTCGAGGAATACCGCCTCTTCGGAAGTGTTGCAGCGGAAACAAATAAAATACGTAAAGGCATTAGTGAAAGGTGCCTTAGATGCACATTCGATATGGTGTGTTTCGATATACAAGATAATTTAGTACTAGATCCAAGGATATTGATATCCTTGATGATGTTGTAAAAGGAGTTGATCTCCTTTGGGATTAGTCGTTGGTGTAGTGTTGGGTAGTAGTTCCTCCATTGCAATGGAACTAGGTGCTTAGCCTAGTACCTAATAAAGGGTAGGCGACGTTGTGTAGGTGTGGTTCACCTTGGTGTGAAAGAACTAGGTGCTTAGCCTAGTACCTAATAAAGGGTAGGCGACGTTGTATAGGTGTGGTTCACCTTGGAGTGAAAGAACCCGGTGGTTAGCCTAGCACCGGAAAAAGGGTAGGCGACGTTGTGAAGGCTTCTCCGCCATAAGGAGCTGGTGTAGTGATTACGAACTCTCGAGTAGGTGACTCGGGGAGTGGAGTAGGGCAAGGAAGGTGTCCTTGTAGCCGAACCACTATAAATACTCGCGTTGTGGTTTTGTGCTTCTTACTCTTATCTTTTCATTACATACTTATATATGTTTGTTTATCAACATCCAACACACACATCCAAATAGATTGACATAAGTCGATCTAAATAGTCTAAAAGGAAGTTTTAATTGGCAAAATTATTCAACCCCCCCCCCCCTTCTAGTTTTCCACAAGCCGGGTTGACCACCACCTCTTCCGTTAGACCTATCTGATTTGTCTTCCCTGATTCCTGATTATCGGGTTCCGGTGGGGCAGCCTGCATTCTTTCCAACCTCCTACATTTCGAGATAACAACCGAACGAGTCACGAGGGTGGAAATTCCACGAGGAGTGGGAAACTTCATCATGGAGTACACTGTGGAGGGAATGGCTCTTAGTATCTTTAGCCCTGTCCTTCCCAGGATCACATTGTAGGGTGACGGAGCACGGATGACAGTAAACTTCATTCTAACTTTCCTATACAGCCCTTCATCTCCAAATGACACATCTAGCTCGATCTTTCCCAGCGCTTCGTCACTTGTCCGGTAAATCCGAGCAAATCTGTCTGAGTTTGTTTCAGCCGAGACCTTATCTCCGGACTCAAGTTGTTGAAGCAATGCTCAAACATTACTTCAACTGAGGCTCCTTCATCCACAAACACCCTTCTTACCAGATATCCCTCCATGTTTGCTTCAATTATGAGAGGATCATCTGACACGTCTTCGTCAGGAAGAGAAGGAAAGGTTATGGGCACATTCATCCACCCTTCTTCCTGTTCCGTTGATTTCCTCTTTCTCCTTTCCGGCCATGCTCGAACCATGTTAATGACCTTGTCTTTGGTTCCCGTCTCCTTCTTAGGAGGATCTCGCCTACCCTTCTGTCTGAGATCCCTTACCAAGTGGTTCAACTTTCCTGACGCCAGGGCCAATTCCAGTTGCTTCTTAAGTTGGTAGCAGTCGTTCGTGTAGTGCCCTTTTTCCCCATGGTAATCACAGTACTTGTCCTGGTTCTCCTTCCTTGGTGGGTCACGCATAGGTTTCGGGGGAGGTAAGCGTAACTGATGCTCGGTAGCCAAGATTTCCTTCGGAGGTTTGATGAGCGAATCCAGCGTCAACCGGGGAATGTTTCGACTTAGGTGATCACCCCGAGAGGGTAAGTAAGGTGCCGGTCTGTCCCCGTGACGGTAGGAACTTCCGCGATCTTTGCTTGAATACCCATGTCGTCCATCGCTTCTCTTGTCTCCTCCATAATGTCCCCTAGAGGCCCTTTCATCCTTCCGAAAGGGACCGGTTGAGGCGCTCCTGTTCGTGTCATAGTGTTCTCCCCGGGGAAACTTTGTGCTAGCGAAAGCTTCTTCTGACCTAACGAAGTCATCCACCTGAACCATCATCTCATCCACTGTCTTTGGCACCTTGTCAGCGAACCGCTTAGCTAACTCGGGGCATTTGCATCCACTCATGAACGAGGAGATTCTCATGATCTCCGGCACACCCTGTATGAACCCTGTCTCGATAGTCCATCTTTCTTTGAACTCTGGCAGCGTTTCATTAGCCTTTCTCACGATCTTAGTTATCTCAGTTGGGTCTTTGAGGCAGGTCTTGTGCAAGGAAAAGCGAGCTTCAAACTCCTCCCTGAAGTCATCCCATTTGTCTATGCTGCCCGGAGGAAGGCGATCAAACCATCCTCTTGCCTTCCCGTCTAAAGTCTGTTGGAACATACGACACCATACCGGCATCGGCTATTCTCCATGACCTGCAGCCCCTGTGAATCTATTGAGGTGGTCCTGGGGATCCGTCGACCTATCATACAGCTTGATGTGGGTGGGCATTTTGTGTTCTGGAGCCGAGAATTCGATTATTCGTTGAGTGAAGGGAGACTTTGAGACTTCCTTGAATGGCTTCCCCAGATCATCGTCCTTTACTTTACTTCCGGTCACGATTTCTTTTTTCTTGCCTGTCGGTTCGCCTTTATCGGGGTTTGTTTCGTCGGCAAAATCCAACCGTATCGGATCGACGGTATCCCTTCGACTGTTATGTTCTTTTATCATGGACTTGAGTGCAGTTACATACCCTTCTAACTGTTCTCTCGTCATTGGGGGGGGGGGGGGGGGGGAGTCAGTTTCCCCTCCTCCGGAGGTTACCGGAGGTGTTGAACCCGTCATCCTATATCCTTAGTAGATTGACTGCGGGTCTCACGGATGGCGCCAATGTCGAAGTATTTTTTTGTAAGGTTCTTCAGATATCCTTCAGCCTTGTGAACTAAGTCTTCTGGATACTTGCGAATATGAAACAACGCGTTAGTCTCGCCCCGGGTGTTATCCCAGGACCAGACTCCGGCGTGAGAGTAAGTAGGGGTTAAACCGAAGGGTCTAGTATAAATGTGTGTGTGTGAAAATGATGCCTTTTTACCAATTACTGTATGCGTATTTATACTCCTTGGTGTCACTATCTGGTCGCTGGCCCTGTCGCTTTCTATGGGGCCGTTGGTGTTGTTAGGGCTGACACCGTTCTTGACATCATCTCTGACACCCAGGAGAATGAGACGAAATTCCCCCCCGGCTAAATGCCAAATGTGTTGTTAGGTCAACGATACCATCGGGTATTAAGTCTTTCGGCTATTCAGCCGATTAACCATATACGTCGTTATTTACCATGTCTAACTACTTAGCTTTCCCGACTTCCCGAACCACATACATAAATCAACTATGTTTTGGATCCTACCAGAATCTTAATCTAGATGGTAAGTCTTTGTATTAGTCATATAAGAACGCATGCGCAATATTTCTGTGATTGCAGCCGGTCGGATATTCGTTTGACTTGAATCATTGATTAGAAAATTACATAAGTTGGCTCACTTTGTTTAAAAATCAATTTAGTGAACTAGAGAACAAAATACAGAAAATTAGCATCTTTGTTTTAAAAATAAGCAAAGCAAACAGACGAATTGGCTGATCTACTCTATCGTAAGAGTAAACAACTATAAAGGATGAATTCTTTAGTTTTTTCACTTTCAAGCGGGGTACAATTTTAAGAAAACGGGTACGCACATGTATACTTTTTTCATTAGTATTCGTAATATAAGATATAACGAGTTAAGTGTCGGTCTGCCGCGTTGCGGCGGGCCGTTGAATTTTATTCTAGTGGCTTTGTTAAGGAGATTTCTAATAGATCAAAAAGCAAGCCTAAAAAATAATTCGGCAACATAAAATTACACATTCACGATTACAATTCATCTCATGTTCCCTATTTTTCTTTTTGACATAATCATTACTTACAGAAATCATAAGTAACGTATAAGGTACAAAACAAATTAGTATTGCTGAAAATATAGAGATAACACAACCACTGTTTAAAATTCGAAGTTAACACTACAATATTAACTCAACCAAAGACTAAACATTTATCTAACAAACAATAACAAAATGGCCTATTCCAAACTAAAAACAACAAAGTGTACACAGTTAGTCAGTAGCATATGCAAATTCGTATACAGGAATTGAGTATAATTAAAAAAAATAATAATAATAAAAATAAAAAAATCAGACAACCAAGCTTTAGAATTTTGTATTGCTACTAACAGTTGGTAAACATACCTGAATGCACGTGAGACGAACAATTGGCATAGACGCTATGGCATTTTCTTTTGGTCTTTTGACTGTTATGCATAGAAAACCTACATATGTTCCCAGGAGTTTTGTTCATTATATAAGTGTCGGGAGAAAAATATGTAAGACGTTACGAAGCAACCTACTGAAGGAAGGGAAAAATGAAAAGCGTTTAAAAAGATACTTTATACTATCGTTCCATACCAAAGTTGTGCCATGTTTCTGCCAAATAGCAGCTAAAAGCTGCAAAAGCATTATTTAAAAGCTGTATAAAACTACACATAAACGCTGTAACAAGAATAGATAAACCTGTGCATTTCGTATACATTTGTTTCATCTGAACTGAACGTTGTATGCATATTTACGGTTGAAAGGTAGACGACATAATAAGTAAGAAAGCAGAAAGCAGGTACATACCAAGAAAGTAAAAGTTACAACAGTTCAATATGGGTAATTTTGGTAATCTGTCTAAATGAGTATAAATTGTTACTTTCACAAATACCATATTTCGTGCCGAGCTGTGGTAATTTCAAATACCATTATGTTGTTATTACGATTTAAATACCCGAACTATGATAGCTTTTTATTTCGTTTTTTAACCTGCATATATTTTTTATATCAGCTGCAAGAATCAGTTTTGAGCGTTCAGGGATCTCAATTGCAGCTTCAAGACAACTTACCCATCCGGACTGGTTATATATTGCACCGGGCCTGCTTGATGTAACTGGTTCAGCCTGAGTCCTGCATTTCACAAACAAATTGTGCATCATATCATCATTATGAAGGTTGTGTTGTAATTTCAGTTCAGATTTGGGTTTCAGTTATAGTTGACCTAAAATGCAATTTCAAACACCAATAAATACATGTTCCAAACACCCAAAATTTGGACTATTTACCTTAAAAATGAAAAAATAAAATAGAATGTAAAACCAATTTACTACATTTGACGAAAATGAAGAAAACACTCTAAAGCCTACCACAACTTTTGCCACAAATACACTTTATCTTAGACCAGTGCCACTACTAAATGGACTTATGGTTTATGTGCATATCAGCTAATGAACCTATGGTTTATGTGAATATTAGCTCTTTCAATTTCAAATATGCTCATAAGCTAATAATCCAAACACCCTTCAATATACTTGAAATACGTAAGGTTCACGATCTTGGGCATATAACGATAACAGAAGCTAAGGCCTGACTGGTTGATGCTAAAATGGTAAAATACCTAATACTAAATACACGTACGGCATCATGTACAATAGTTAAATAGTGTAGATATACAAAATTTCAATAAATAAACCAATCACTTCTCGTGACTAAACGGGTGGCCTATTATTTTGCTAAAAGTGTTGTAATTAGATATAGTTTGCGTGGGTGCACTTAAGATGATGAAAACAATCAGAAAATTAGGTTTTGGTATTTCCAAGTTCTAAAAGATGTAAGGGCCCGTTTGGTTTGTTGCTAAGAATCGCAATGGGTATCGGATTTGGTATGAGGTAGAATGACAATGAATATGAAAAAGTGTATCATTACGATTGTTTATGTTTGGTTGATAAAATATGTAATGAAAAAGTGTATAGATATTTGAATTTTATAGTGGAAAAGAGAGGGGCCTGCGGGAATGGATTTCATAGACACCAAATTGATGTGTAATGAATCTATGATTATGATATACCCATTTTATTTCCGGACCCACTAAACAAACACCATTAATCGGAATGAAATCCATAGATCTATTCCGATAGGCGCATACCAAACGCACCCTAATTGTATATAAGGCATCAACTTACCTTGGTTTGCCGAGCGTAAATTCCTATTATTTTTACACAATATATTGGCAGACGTAGTTGCACCTAAAATCGTAGTAATATTTAGAAAATGAGTAAATCGATATGTGGAAGTTGAATAATGTTTACCAGGAGTGATATAATTACATATTCATAATACATTTTTTCAAGAGTTAGTTATAGTGCAAGAAGACTGACCTGTGGCTATTATTTTGGGCGACTATTGAGGGCAGGTGGAATGGCACCAACAATTTGCTATTGTTTGAGTTGTAGCGAAGCAACAATTACATTTTCAGAACCATGAGTATTCTTTCTGAACCTCAAATCCTGATGATAAAGTCCTGGATACATGTGCATTCATGGTTCTCCTGTGTGTGTATTAAAATATAAAAGATAGATGAGTAAAAAGCGAAACTGCATACAACAATGAACAAATGTAGTCGACAATAAGTAACCAATTCACCTCGTGCAGCATGTTGAAAAGTACCTATCGCTACAACGTTGGTACGTGGGACATACGCACACGTGGGAAAAGTACCTGCCGCTACAACTTTGGTGGATCAGATAATGTTGTTCTGCAGCATGTCGAAAACTCGTCAGTACTAACATATTCAGAAACATATCTTAACTAGAAAATTCAAATAACAAAGGAAAAAAACATGCACGTATATTGTCATGAATATCACCAGTAATGGTACTGACCACAGGAACCTTCGACACTGAAGTTGTTTGACTGTTTACCGTAGGCGCCGAAAGGTTAGAACTTTCAGTAGTTTCCATGTACCCAAAGAAAATACCCTTGTTCGCACAGCCAGAATCGAAAAAATTATCACCACTGTCGTTGCTATTCTTACCAATACCAACTTTATTTATACATAATTTCTTATAGATAATCAAGATATAGTAACATTTTTAAAAGTCAATTATCAAACAACTTCTAAATTACAAATACTGCAGCTCCAAGTTCGTCAACTATACTATTGGCCACAATTAAGCCTAAAATCATAATCATAGCCAACTACTTTATTGATTAGAGTCTTGCTGTATCAAGCGAACACAAGAAGCTATAGTTTGCGAAAAATAAATCTTAGACTAGCAAATATTGAAGCAGTACCACGCACCCGTCATGGCTGCAACCACAATCCATGTGTGGCTACCTAGCCAACATACGGGTCTCGGTAAATTGTCCTCCAGAAAAAGATAAATGAAAAAGTCATTGCCTTAATAGATAGACAAAGAAAAATAAGGCTCAGAGCTGCAAATATAAAAATAGTACGACGAACCCGCCATGGCTGTAACTACAATCCATTTGTGGCTACCTCGCTAAGATACGGGCCTCGTTCCATTTTTTTCTCGAAAAAAGTAAACACAAAAGATGAGCATCATTGCCTTTACAGATAAACAAATGAATAGGCTTGCAAATAATCTGTTAGACCCGTTTCCCGGATACATATAGACCTCACCATAGATGAAAATGGACTAAGGGCCTTACGGGATTGGTTAGTCAAACGCGATAGTCAAAATATTAGTACTTAGTTATGTAAACTGTTATAGAAAATATGATGTGTTATAATTATAAGAAAAGTAGACTCAAAGGACTAAAGTTGTCAAGTTGTAAATATGTTATAAAGTTGTTTGTGGCCAAATTAGAAAGAAAAGGACTTGAGGGACCATATGTGTCATTTGGCCAAAGATACACCAACATATGACTAGAGATTTCCCAGGAATTCAAAAGAATTCATATGGATAAGTGTTTATATGTGTGTGTCGTGAGTTTAGAGAGGGAAAAGAGAGAAAACCCATTTGATGATCAAATTGAAGAAGAATTAGTGTGTAGACTCAAGTAATAAATCCCAAACAATGATTCCTACAAGTAAGTAATCCCTTATCTTAAGTCAATTGATGAATTCAAGAATTAGGGTTCTTAAGGTGAAATTGGGGTTTTGGGTAATTATGTTTCTTAAAAAAGAATTGAAGTATTTGTGATGATGGGTTAAAGGTCAATTGATGGTTTTGGTAAAATTAAAGGTTTTCATCATATGACCAAGTTATGATCATATGATGTTAAGTAATTGTTTAAGATTGTTTTTTAACTTAACTGATTGGGTTTAAATTTTATGAGCCAAATGATATTGATAAAAATTGGGTAATCTTATAAGATGACTATCCTATAATCAAAATATGATTATATGACTAAGTTAAGTATTAAGAAGTAGGTTAGTGGTTTGTTATGTGTTAGGAATTAGAAAATTCCATAGTGAATAGTCGGTCACCCCAAATATTATCTAGCATAAGTTAGCTCGTAGACTTGTCGTTAGTCACATTATTTAGTAGTTTATTTATTAGTTTGTAGCGTAGTATAGCTTAGTGCAACACCGTGGAGGAAGGACGGGTCTTTACCCACTGTATGCCTGATCCACAGTCCGATAGGAGGTCGTTTCTCATGTAACTATAAATACCCCTTCCATCCATGGAAGGGGTGGTGCTTTTCAATCTAATATTCTACAATTTGTGAAGTAACTCTCTACCAAGAAAACACCCAACTCTCTAACTTTCTCTCTCTAATGGCTAACATGTATTTTGATCTCCCAAGACCACCCGAATCATCAAACACAATAAAATAACGATCCTACAATTGGTATCAGAGCCAAGGTTTTTTGTGTGTTTTGATGATTTATTGTGGTGTTTGATTCTTGTGTTGACTGTTTTTTGTATCAGTTTTTATGGTTCGAAAAAATGGTCTTACATTATTTTTGGTAAAACTGTGTTTGTGTATCTGTTGTTGGTCGAATATTTAAAGTCTGCTTATTGTCATCCTTATGTCCAAACAATATATTGTCATGTTATCATTTGGTCATTTTATCAGTTGGTCATTTTATTGTCATCATGTTACATATCTGTGTAATATATTGTTTCGGTCATTTAGTCATTTTATCATTGGTCAAACGGGCAAAAAGCATGATCTTTATGTCACTATTTCTGGACTTATATGAGTAAATTGGTCTAATCTTGCTGCTGTTCTTGTTAGCGACTTATCTCACTTAAAAAGTACTGGTGGCGACTTGTCCTCACTCATGTCCAGATTCAATGTATCTCTGTAGCAACTTGGATATTCGTTGACTTTTTTGAAAGTCAACAGCGAGTTATGTAAAAAGCTAAGTAGCGACTTGTCTAGCGAGTTGAGGCTTGTAGCGACTTGACATAACTCGCTAGCGACTTGGCAGAAATCTTAGACCTAGCGACTTGTATTTACATGTCGTAGCGATTTGTGTTTTGAAAAGGGTAGCGAGTTATGCTAGCGAGTTATGCTAGCGACTTGGCTTAGCGACTTGGCATAGCGACTTGGCATAGCGACTCAGTTAGAAACTTGAATCAATACTCAGCTAGCGACTTGACATGGACAGAAAGGAAGAAGAAGAAGAGTATATTAATTGACCACGACCTACATCTAACACCAACCTCCAAGACTCATCACGACCTCAGTTCTTGACAACATCCTCGGCCCAAGTTATTACAATCAAAAACAACACTCTAATAACTTAACACAAAACAACAAATCCTTCATCTCAATCTTTAAACCCTCTACATTCTGTAACCTATTCTACAACTATCAAGACTTAATGAATAAATGAAATCTAATCAAGATCTCAGTTTAGTTAAACGTGTTCACAAATCTTTTAAAGATTGTTTTCTCGTTTGTACATCACCATCACTGATCTTACAACATATTTCATGAAATGATTTCAAATGTAAATGGTATATGATCTCAGATTCAGTCAACGAGTTCTCACATCATTACTAGACATCTTTTCTCGTTAAACCTCAGCATCACCGATCATTTTATCAAGCATGGCCTCAATCACTTTTCAAACATAAAGTAAGACGAATAACAATTGTGGTATTCTCTTAAACTTTGGTTCATTCAAAGACACTACAAATGAATACTTCACTAACAGTTGTACGAGACCTCTGTACATCTTGTTTCGTGTGATATTCATGCTCATCAATCAAGAATCACATTCGAAATAAGACCTCATCATTGATCTATGACTCTATAACATTAACTCAAAGCGTTAAACTATTTATGATTCTAGATCTCAGCCTTGTTCATCTTTGTGAATGGTTCTATAAACACATAGATCTTGAAAGATCCACCCACTGATAAACGTGTGCTTCATTGATCAAATTTTGTAGGATCAAACCTTTTATGTCCGAATCATTATAAAGAAAGAACAAGAAACCATAAGGTTTTATTCTCTCTTTTATTCGTGTCAATGATTAACTGAAAATTAATATCGGTCATCAAAAAGGAACTTACCTTAACATGTCCAAGATCAGAATCGAACCGTGTTCATATGGTTTGATTCCGTGGCCAAAACCACTCCTTATACCATCCATGTGGCTTAATTGAAATCATGTTCTCATGTCATGCCTTCTCTGTGGCAAGATGAATGAAACGTTCATAATGAGGGCTGATTTGTTTGTGAGATGTATTGAGTTGGGGTGCTGTGAGATTACTGATGAAGTATTAGGGTAAGGAGCGTGTATGATAAGCTGCTATATATCCCAAATTTTAGGGCAAACAGGTGTGTGAGAAAGTGAGTATTAATACTCGGTTAATTAGGGCTACGAGTTTTGTGTGATGTGTGGGCTGTTGATGGGCCGGAATTTATATCCGAATGCTGTTGATGGGTATTGTAGTTGTGTATAGAATTGGGCCGAGTGTAGTAATTAAAGTTATCATGGACTTGACGGATTGAGTATTATTTTGTTAAGATAATCTACACCGTGTTCTATTTACTAGGCTTGAGCTAATTTTTAGACCTATATTTGAGCATAATTGGACATGGGTATAGATGTTTTTTTTTCAAGTTCTAAGTTGTGGATGAGCCTCTCATAATTTGATCATATATGAGACTTGAGACATGCAAGGTGTAAACTGGAGATGAGATGTGATGATGAGATTTGTTGAAGTAATTTATCGATGAGTGGGACTGAAGAGTTTTGATAATGATGAGATTCGTATTGAGGTTTGATACTTTGGTTTATGTATTTTCACGGAAATTATTATTTCACGGCTTGATGTGTTGTTTAAACTGAGTTGACTACGGGGTTGGTTTGACGATATCTCTTGTTTGAAATTGAAGTGAGGTTTTCCAGACGCGTTTACTTATTTTCGTCTTCTTTCTTTCTACCCTTCCGCGAAGATGACTTGTTTGGGCGCTTATAGAGGGTGATAAAGACTTGGCTATTTAGGTACGGTTGTGATTCTTTCTCGATTTACCCACAACGTAACTATCACTTCGGTGTCTCACTCAGTTGAGAATGTCAAGAGGTTTTGTACATTGGGTACACCGTTTCTTCTTCACAAGAATTAGTACAAGGTTTAGTAACAAATCTGGGGATTTCTACTTCATGATCAAGTTTGGTATATCGGGTTTACTTCTCCATGTGGTCACTACAATAGCCGACTGATTGCGTGAATGATGTGTTTACCAAAGTGTTAATTGGATGGTTGATGATGTTGGATAAGGATTTGTTGATGAACCACTGCATGTTCCCCTAAAACAGATATCCACCGAAACCCAAATTGTCATAACACATTCAAGACGACATTGTTTACGGTTTTGTCTTGATTTTGTAAAATCCCGCGAAAGAACCTATTTCTCGGTTTAAATCATAGACCTGTAAAATCCCGTGACAATGGAAACATCCTAGTAATAATAAGGTGCATTTCCGGATCTATCTTACGGTTTATTCTTGGTTTTGTAAAATCCCGCGAAAGAAACTATTTCTCGGTTTAAACCATAGAGTTGTAAAATCCCGTATTGATGGAACCATCCTGGAGAAAGGTAAGTGTATTTCGGGATCTCATTTGATGCTGGTGCTACGGTTTCTGCTTCGAAGAAGGGATAAAAGGGTGTACTTCATGAATTGGATGTGTGTTTGGATATTCGTCATGGCGGTTTGGTTACTTCAATGTTTTACGGGGGTA
Organism: Chrysanthemum seticuspe; assembly: GCA_019973895.1. Classification (NCBI taxonomy): domain Eukaryota; kingdom Viridiplantae; phylum Streptophyta; class Magnoliopsida; order Asterales; family Asteraceae; genus Chrysanthemum; species Chrysanthemum seticuspe. Next base: position 155,938,424 of record BPTQ01000008.1, on the reverse strand, counting down.
TGCTCACTTTACCATGGTCGGGATGAAACCATTATCAAAGTTCGTTTAAATGTCAAAGAAGACTAGATTTGAGCAGTTCAGAAGATGTGACAACGGCGTTAATTCAGTATTATTTATTTGAGGCTGAAGTGAAATATCACGGGCGAGTGTACTTAGTATCTGAAGGTATCGGGGATGGATGGATGAAGATTCTTCAAGATCCTTGTTCAAGCTTATCATTAAAAACGAAGACTTGGAAATCTAGTTATTGTTGGGTGTCTTTTACCTTTTCTTTTACCACTTGGGGGAATTGGGCTCTTACCACTACAAAATAACTATCACTTAAAGGAGTTACGTTGTAGTGCTCAATGTCACATTCAATTGTGGATTTTCAAGAGGTAATGTACGTCTATTACTTGATGGTTGGTTGGTTGAAGAGTATAGAGTACTTAAGAGATTCAATGGAGCATGAATTCTCGGCACCGCTCTTTGTTACACATGTGCAAGTTTAAGTCACGAGTTCGGGTTAGTTTACTTCAGGGTCAAATTCATCATATTGGGTTTTCTCCATCAGCTGTCACAACAAAGAGCCTACTGAATGATAATGGGGTTGATCACATGTTTTGCCAAAAGAGATTGAAAAGAGAGAGATTATGACGTCTGTTCACTTCAGTTCAGGCCTCGTACTCCAAAGAAAAGAAATGTGTACGTTTCAGTGCGCATTATCTTCGAAAGAAGAGAAATCTTCTTATGACGTATGAACACAACAGTTCATGCCTCGTTCTCTAAAGCAAAGAAAAGTGTACGCTTCAGTGCGCTTTATCTTCTGAAGAAGAGAAATCTTCTTATTATGACCATTCTCATCAACATGCTTCATACTTTTTCCATGCGCTTCAGTCATCAAGTGAACCGGGCTATCACTGATTTTTTTCTCATTCCACTTGCTCGATTATAATGAAGATGGCGACATCATGTGTTGATTTTGCGGGAGAGAAGTGTGAATAGAACATTCGGATGACTTTCACTTATTTAATCAAGAATGGCAACTCCGTATGCAATTCTTGAGGGGGAGAAGAAGTGTGAAATTACTGCATGGTTGATTGATTTCTGAGAATAAATGGTCAAACGGCTCCAAACTCATGTAAGAACCGATCTTCTTCTTATCGGGTCATCGTTACATGGAGTTTCTTCTATGAGCCGTTAGTTGACATCTTCACAAGCTGATATGAGTTTATTGACAAAGTGCTTCCGGTTAATGCTTCACGTGCACATCAACATGATGATTCCGAACAACCTTCTGTTCTTGTTTGATGTGATTGTTTGCTTGGTATTACCATTTCGTGTGTTCGTTGCGGCCTGATTGCTGATTTCCTTGATGAACATCTTTCTGTTCTTGTTTGATTGGGAGGGATTTTAGTTAAGGGGATTTGCAAGATGTAAGTTGATTGGGATGCTTTTTGGTGATGTTCTTGTTTTTGGTGAGTTGAAGATGTTAGCTTTCTATTCCCCAACTGGACAATCTTGAAGAAGGTCGAGTCTACAGTCGGTTCTACATATTCTGCTACATGTTAGAAGACTAAAGACGAGTTGCATTTAACGATCTAAAGACTTCTTCTTAATTCATGGCATTTATCAAACAGATTGTCGGTTTAGGGGAGAGCACTAATTGGGGGGGAGTGATATGTCAAATTTAATCCCCAATTAGACTTGCTCACATTATTCAGCATGTTGATTCTCACAAAGACTTCAGGCGTTCTTCTCAAAAGATTTCTAGTATTTAGGCTTTCAAAGAGTTGCTGATTCTGAAGTGTCAAAACCAGCAAGGGGGAAGGAGACACGTATCTAAACGCGAGTAAACTTGATGAACTTAATACTTCTATGTAATTGAAGATATCCCGGGAAGAAAAATGTTATTACCGCAGAGAAACTCAAGGTTTGACTCATGGCGAGTAAACTTGATGGACTTAATACTTCTAAGTGATTGAAGTTATCCCGGGAAAACAAATGTCATGACCGCAGAGAAACTCAAGGTTTTACTCATCAAGGCGTTTAGTGTTCTTATTCCAACTATGTGGGAGAAGAGATGGAAGAGTTAGTTTCTGAAGATGAAAGAGGTACACAAGTGTGTGATGATTTTGATGTTATCACAATCATCAGGGGAGAGAGATTGTGTACATTGGGGATGCTCAGCTGTTTTACTTGAGGGCTTAATCAGTGATTCAGATATATAATCACTTATTCCGGAGTTGAAGATCCGCAGAGATAGTCCTCCGCAGAGATAATCAGTGATTCGGCCTGCCTCTTCAATGTTATCGGTTATTCTCTCTTTGGGCAGTCGGGTACTTCGGGTTCTTGAGCTTCATACACTTTCTTTAGGGGGAGAGAAAAGTATACATCGGGGTTATTCTTTGGCTATTGGACTTAATCTGCTACTTCGATGGTATAAGTTTCTTTGTCTTTGGGTATATGTGTATTCGGGTTCGTGAGCTCTAGTCTAAGAGACTGACTGCATCAATTCGTCTACTTGGGGGAAGTGGTTTCTTGACTACCTTTTGGAATGGATCGCTTCAGACGTCAGTAGAAAAGAAATATGAGAAGATTATTTTATGTGTGGGATGATACGTTGCTGTTCTTCTTGATGATATAACCCCGAATGGAGATCCTCGATTATCGTTCTTAAATGGAGCAGCGGGATTTATGGTAATGGTGTGCTTTTCTGTGCACCTGGCTAAAGCAAGCTTGAAATAGAGCTTCGAATCTGCTCAGCTAAAGGATTTTCGGTTTGGGGGGAAGCTGCCAAAGTCTCACTTTCAGATGGTTCAATTTCTTTCTTCGATTCAAGAGCCCTGGAAGCTCTGGTGGTGAATGTTTAAGAGTTGATGACTTCTATCTTCTACGACGTGCTGCTCGATATCCTTATCTCGGTACTCGTATCATCATCTTCTTTTACTATATCATCTACTCTATCTTTGTATATATTTATCAGAAAACAAAATACAAAAATATAAAACCAACAAAAAGAAAATAGAAAAATATAAAACCAACAAAACAAAATAGAAAAATAAAAAACCTTCAAAAAACCCATAAAAATCAGAAAATTTCAAAAATACCAAAAATATGTTTTCCAAGACATGTCTTCTGGTATCGATAACATCTACGGTCTTAGAAATGTCATTCAATAATGGCACGGGACTTTAGATGAAGTTCGAGCAGGAGGTGTAAATATTCTTTTTCAAAACATGTCACAAATCAAATGGCTTACAGTTATTTCAGACTGTAACCCGCACTTCAAAAAATGGCTTACAGTTATTTCAGACTGTAACCCGAGCTTCAAATTATGGCTTACAGTTACGTCAGACTGTAACCCGTGCTTTAACTAATGGCTTGCTATTATTTCTGATAGCAACCCGCTCTTTAAAGGAAGGAAAGTGTTGCACTAAACAATTTTTCAAATATTTCGTGCACTTATCCTATAAACAAAACAAGGAAAGTATGTCGAAGGACTGCTGTTCCTACACAAATGTTTTTCCATCTATAATTCTTCAGAAAAATATTTGTTGTTTTCAAATATTGGTGGTAAATGAGTTGCTTGAAATACAATCAGTTTCGGAGTTTTTGTTAAAATTGAAAAACTCAATCAATGACTTCAGCGCCTTTAAACTTTTCAGAAATTTAAGTCATTGATTGAGGAGGAGAATGTTTTCAAATCTGTATCATCTAACGAGATTATCTTATTCATCCTACGTGCTTTTCTGTAAAATACAATTGCCTATGTTGAAGGACTAGGTTTCTAGGATGTGATTGTTAGGTTTAGATGATTAGAGTTTGATTAACACATTATTCCCATATATATTTGAATGATCTGATTGATATGTTGAATTGACTTTTATTAGTCGATTGTTGTTTGGGTGATGTCGACCACCATATATTTGTATGTGTGTTCACTAACGTATGCAGGTATATTGGTTTAAAAGAATGTTCCCGATCCGGATCCCGCAATTGAAGATGATTGGATGCCGAAAGGAAAGGGTAACTATATCTTGGGTTGACAAATGAAGAAACAGAGCTTAACTGGACTTCTATGGAGAGTTGGCATAAATGCAACGTAAGAGGTCTCACTGCATCAGCAGATGGTTTTCTTCTAAGTGATTGAAGAAACGGAGCTTAATTTGACCTCAGTTGGCATTCAAAATGCAACGTAAGAAGAAGTCTCACTGCATCTGCAGATGGTTTTCTTCCAAGCCCTACAACAACATCAACAAAATCAGCTTATGATTCTCACCACCTAACGAATCTTTGTGCAGGATACCATTTTTAAACAATTTTTGAGTATATTGAATTAAATTGTTTTGAAAATGGAAAAATGTTGTTTTGAAAATATATTGGACTAAATTTTGAAAATCACCGGACTTCATTTTATCAAAACTTGAGTCACTCAATTATCGACTACGGTCATCGATTGAGGGGGAGAGTGATTTAAAATAAAATATTTTCAAACAATATTTCATCAGAAGTCCGTTTGTACGCTAAAATGTGGTGATCTAAAGATTTAATGTTATGTCATGGTATGGTTTTCTTTAAAACTCAAAGATCTGTCAAAATGAAATTTTTTCTGTTCTTGTTTGATTGTGAAATTATTTTATTTTACTTGAAAGGTCTCTTAAAACTATCATACCTGACACTAACAATCTTTAATGTCTTAAAATGGTCCTTATCTGTCATCTTTTAAAATTGAATCTTGCCACGTCTCTCCCCAAATTTTTCTAAATGATTTAAATCAGTTGGGATCACAAATCTCAAATGGTTTGATATTTCTGATCGGGGTAGAGATCGTGATTTAAATCTCAAATCTGTTTTAAATGGAATTGGTTTTAGTCCTTTAAAGGCACTCCTGCCTCCATGTGCCAAACGATTTCATACACAATGCACATGTTGAGGAGGAGGATTTATCCAAAAAAAAAAAACATGATGAGTATTTAAACCAGGCCACATATTCTCCCATATCTTCTAAACCTTATTAAATCACTTGGGATCCAAAATCTCAAAGGATTTGATATTTTTGATCGGGGGAGAATTTGTAATTTAATAATGAAATTTGATAAAAGTTGATCGTTTTGATTCAGTTGTGCAGGCTGCTCTCTCATATGTGCTAAACGCTTTCGAATCACGAAGCACATATTGAGGGGGAGCAAAACCATCGAGGTACAAAAGTTTTTTTTAAAAGAGATTATAAAGTACCTTGATTGTGTTTTCAAATGGTTTTCTTAATGGATTTTGTGATTGTGGATGTGCTTCAAAAGAACTCTTGCCTCTATGTGATAAAATGTTTTAAAATATCCTATGCACATATTGAGGGGGAGAATTTTACCAAGAAAATCAAATGGCTTTTTCGTATGAAAATTGTGATCAAAGAAAATATTTCAAAGTCCTCTTGCCTCCATGTGCCAAACAATTTCTAAATCACACGCACATGTTGAGGGGGAGGTTTTCTAAATAATCAAAACTATTAAGGTACAAAATGCTTTGATCTCGTATCACAAGTACCTTGATTGTTTTTCCAAATGATTTTTCAATTGGTTTTAAGGAAGAATGAACTGTACCAAAAGACCGACCAATTTACTTTATGCATGGTGTTATAAGGATGGTTAGGTTAGGTATTAGTTCCCACGATCCGCCAGAGCCGGAGAGATCTACCCAGGGACAATCCACTAGATAGTGTAGAGTCCTTAGGTATATTGAAAAAAGGAGAAAAATGAGATACGGGAAGAGTGCGGACTGAGACAGAGCTAGTACTGGAATAAACCCAACAAGGTTCTAGTTATGAAGTCTCGGTAAGCACTGAAGGGGTTGAAGAATGAAAAAGAATTGAATGGAAAAAGGGTGAAAAGAAATAGCCCTCCAATAATTCAACCTTAGGGCAGAAACCGGGTTCAATTCATATGCTACTGGTGGTTACCAAGGTAACATCGGTATTGAAGACAAGACGTCATGGACCCAGTGACGCACTGCACTACATCTTCCCAAACCACTCAAGTTCCTCTTAAAAGGGCTTGTTTCATTCTCACGGGGAACCGACATAATCTATCGACTTTCTCTTAGAGATTGTTGATATTGAAGAAGGAGACCCTCTCCCTAGTCTCCGACAAAGGAACCAAAAATGCACTATTGAGTCTAGAGCCAAGAGATCATCCACAATATCTCGTTAGGACACTAAATTCATGAAGACTTGCTGTTTCACACAATGTGGAAAGTAAGTATATATTAAGAGTCCTACGCATTATCCTTGTGGTATTGCCAGAACATCTGAGTGGTATGTAAAAGTATTCACGATGAAGATGGAAATCCTTCTAGAGCCAACATCAAACAAGCTCTTGGTGGGTGACATGTGAGATCTTCTCGTAAGATCAAACTTGTGACAACTGGATAGAAACAATGGGGCGATTCAGTCTTGAATCAACCTTGGTCCAGGAATGGAATTGACGAATACTTTTGGAAAAACCGTTCGATGTGCAAACCTTCTTTTCTCTAGCACGTCGAATGTGTATTCATTTCAAATTCAAAAAGTATCTCTGATTGAAAAATACTTTTAGAAAAACCGTTCGATGTGCGAATCTCTTCTTTTCACTAGCACGTCGAATGTGTACTCATTCTCTAATACAAAAAGTATTTTGATTGAAAATTGATCTTTCTCATAAAACCTTCGTCGTATTGCAAAACTCTTTCTTCAAGCAATATGCGATTGTTTTTCAAATCATTTTTCATCAATCAGTGAATCTCAATTCGCTGGTTCACTCACTCCGTGTTGTCTTCTTTGAGACGTTCCGGTTTGAGAACAGCTAGAACAGCTGCGAAACCCTGTCAAGGAGATTCTTAGGAATCCTACCTGATCACAGGCAGTACTTGTACTGATCAACGGGGAACCGTGGGCCGTGTACCTCAATTCAACGAAAGTGATCAAAGACACTTTCGTGTGTTTTATTGCTAACTGTTGTTTGCAGGTACATTTGGACGGTTGCAGCTGATCAGAATTGAGGAGTCAATCCAAAGCCGCATGCTCACAGCATCCAGACTTAATTTGAAGAAATCATGACTGGTGCATATCTACATAACCTGGCTCTGATATTTCATACTATGCTTATGCTTCGCTGCTGCAAATATCATGAACCAGTAAGGCTTCCGCTACTCTGATGGAAAGATGTCATGATTCAAAAGTGTGAGCATGTCGGTCCGAAAGTCACAGCTTCACATGATGGCAACACAATAAAGGGTGATCCAGAGATTTACTGTGGCTGATGATCTCAAAGAAAGCTCGAAGATCATCAAAGATGTGGATCAGTTAAAGGCCTCCACTGAAAGTACAAATCAATGCGGACTTTGAAGAATCGCTACAAAAGCACAAAGATTGCGGAAGTGAAGAATTCAAGTCTACGAGCTCAAGAACAAAGACAAAGAAAGAATGCTAGGATGCAAAATGTAAAACATGGGGTGACCTCCCTTAGGGGGAGATTGTTAGGAATTAGAAAATTCCATAGTGAAGAGTCGGTCACCCCAAATATTATCTAGCATAAGTTAGCTCGTAGACTTGTCGTTAGTCACATTATTTAGTAGTTTATTCATTAGTTTGTAGCGTAGTATAGCTTAGTGCAACACCGTGGAGGAAGGACGGGTCTTTACCCACTGTATGCCTGATCCACAGTCCGATAGGAGGTCGTTTCTCATGTAACTATAAATACCCCTTCCATCCATGGAAGGGGTGGTGCTTTTCAATCTAATATTCTACAATTTGTGAAGTAACTCTCTACCAAGAAAACACCCAACTCTCTAACTTTCTCTCTCTAATGGCTAACATGTATTTTGATCTCCCAAGACCACCCGAATCATCAAACACAATAAAATAACGATCCTACATTATGGTTATTTAGTTTTTTTAGTTATGTAATTAAATGTTTGTGCTATTTTGATAATGGATTGGATGCTTAGAGAGATTGATGGTGTTATTGTTGATGATGATGTCTTGGTTTGCTTAGCTTGGAGCTAAGGTAAGTAAAATGACACTTACATGCTCTTATGTAGATTCTAACATGTATGTGTTTATGTGTTTATAATAGGAAGTATTACCGTAGGATTGACCTTGTATTATTATAGGTTGATCATATTTCATGTGCAAGAAAGGTAGCTAAAGTGATGGTTTGATGTTCAATGTTATGAAAGGTTATGTGTATTCAAGTAATGTGATGTTTAAGATGTTTTAATGCTTACATGTTATTTGATATATAATGACATGTTATGTCTTTTACTTACTAAGCGTTATCGCTTATGTTATAGATGTTTACCATGTTTTATAGGTTCATGGGAAGGATGATAAATCTATTGGTAAGGAGGTTAAGGTTTGGACGCAAGGACTAGAAGCGTTTGGTTAAAGTAGTAGAGCTTAGTATAGACACCAAGCTCGAAGTTAAAGTTGTTCCCCGAGAGTCCATAAAAAGGTTTAATCTTTGTAATGGTTAAGAGTCAATTTACAGGTTTTAATGTATGTTGAAGTGTTATGTTAAAGTTATATTGAAAATGGGTCAAAACGGGTGTTTGGCAAAACACCCGTCACTTTGTAAAGTGTGTTTCCGTTGATCATGGAGACCACAAGTATTATGAAGATGAAGTTTTATGATGTGTAAATAATTTCTGAAAGTCTTCATGTAGAGTCGTGTTCGGGAAGTTAGTTTTCCGAAAATTTTGCAAAAGAGTTTTAAGTTCAAGAGTTTCTTTCCTGGGCATAGATCTTAAGATCTATGCTCATACCAGAAAGTTGATTTCAAAGAGTTTCTTTCCTGAGCATAGGTCTTAAGATCTATGCTCAGCCCGTAAAGTTAATTTTAAAAGAGTTTCTTTCCTGAGCATAGATCTTAAGATCTATGCTCAGACCAGAATTTTGATGTTTGGCAGATTTTTGTCTTTTTGTTTATTTTGTATAAAATAAAGCGTAAGTCTTTAGAGGTCGTGCTACCCGTAGTTTCTAAGGTAATCGAGTCTAGTTTCATGTAAAAATACTTTCAAGGGCCGGTTTGTTACAGAATCAAATCAGTTTAACGATTTGTAACAACGGGTCAGTTTTAAGTCAAGTCATTTCCGCGTTTAAGTTTTTAATTTTTGATTATTTTAAGTCGTGTCGTTCACGGGGTGTAACAACTTGGTATCAGAGCTTCGGTTTAAGTGAATTAGGTGGCCACTATAGGGTTGCCTAGACTTAAACCACTAAAAGTTGCGTGTGAAATAAGTTTGTAGATATGTGAAGTGTATTGATGCCTTATTTTTAAGGCGAAGTTAGTGTTTATAGTTGAATTGAGATGAGTAAGTAACTTAGACATAGATTAGTATTTGAAAGTATGAGGTAAGAGCCATAGACTATATGATTGAATGCGTTAAGAATGTTATAACACTTATCGGTTAAGTGTTAAGTATTGTTATGTGAAAGCATGTGTGATAATAAGTCTATAGTAGTTCGTTACGTGTCTAAGTTTCACATGTATATGAGTGATAGCGGGATGTATAGAAGTATATGAGATGAGATGGATACATTTACATGTATAATATGGTAAGCATATGAGGAAGTATAATTATTGAGAAAGCTTGAGATGAAGCATAAAAAGATAATGAAGTATGATATGATAGTGAAGTATGCTTATAGCTTGATGCATAGAAAGATAAGATAAAGTTTAATTGTGGTAGTTATATTGAAACAAATAAGTGATGTGATAGTGAGTAAATAGTAGAAGCATGGTTGCTTTCATGCTTAATAAAAAAGATGAGAAAAGTTAAAGTGCATAGTGATGATGTGATAAGATCATGTTTCATATAAAACATGATTAGTAGAATATGCTAGTAATGAATGCTCGATGCATGATTAAAGTTTAAAGAGTGAAGTAGTATGATATGGCTTTAATGCCAATGAAAGATGAGATGAATAAAGTATGTGAACAAGAAAGTAAAGTTAAGTAGGCTAAAGTTGTGATAGATAAAAGATAAAATGTGTGAGTCAACTTGAGGTTGACGGATGATTAGTAGATTGCATTGTGAGAATGCAAGTATAATAACTGACAAGTATTATATAGAACTTGTGTTGATAAAAAGTAAAAGTGATAGTGGGAGTTGAGATTGCGTGAGGCAATGAGATAGTAGTATGTACTTAATGATAGAAGTACATAAAAGATAAAGTGAGTAAAGATGATAAGATATAGATAGCTTGGATCCAATGATCTAGTTATGGTGTCCTTCGGGATGGCCTAGCTTGCCTTTATGGCATGGTTGATAGCTTGCCTTTATGGCATGGTGTTATAGCTTGCCTCTATGGCATGGTTGTTAGCTTGCCTATGTGGCATGGATGTTAGCTTGACTTATAGCATGGTTGATAGCTTGCCTTTATGGCATGGTGGTATAGCTTGCCTTTTAGGGCATGGTTGTTAGCTTGCCTATCATGGCATGTTGTTTAGCTTGCCTTCGTGGCACGTATAAAAGTTTATTGAGATTGGATCCAAGGCTAGAAAAGATGGATAATGAGTAAGTATGAGTGTTGTGTCGGGTGTGGATAAGTAGGATGATTTATAACTTCATTACTTGAATGGATTGGGACGCCTTTTCATTTAAATAGTGAAATTGTGAATCACCGAACCATAAGTTTATATTTCTTGATTTACATCGTTTGGGACGCCTTTCCATGTAAATGAGGAAGTATAAATGAGTGGGCTTATGTGTATCCGATATGACATGAGTATAGTTAAGAAATGAGAAAGAGAAGATTTAAGAAATGAGAAAGCGAGTTTATGATAGTAGTGAGGTTATGTGTAAAACCTTAAAATAGATGTCTAAAGCGAACGTTATTTTATAAATTGAAAAGATTATAAGTTGAAGATAAACGCCTAGAATGAGTTTGTGCATTAAGTTGAGAAGATAATGGGTAAGTATTCCCGAGGTTTAACAAGAAGATTGCTTAAGAATGTGTAGAACTGGTTTTTGAAAGTGCCGTTTAGATGGTACTTGATATAAATTTGAAATAAGTTACCGGTTCTTGAAGTAGATATGTGTTGGTATTAAGTAGAATGCGAAGTTGACTGATATAATTAGTACAATTGTGAATGATGTGTAGTGTTGAAGTTTGACATAAATAAATTCAAAGTAATATGATTCTCTCAAGTGACGTATAGTCTTTGACGGAAAATTTTAGAATAAAGCAAAAGAGTTGTTTGGTTATGGTAGTTAAGCAAAAGTAAAGTGGATTAAGGATATGTGTTGTGTTATAGTGTGCTTAGAGTTGCAAGATCACTTAGATCGATGCAACTAAATGGACAAAGAACGGGAAGTAGTAAGAACGAGGAATGCTAGGAGATTAAGTTTTGAGTGGCAATAGATGAGAGATTTCGAGGACGAAATCTAAATAAGGGGGTAGAATTGTTAGACCCGTTTCCTGGAACATATAGACCTCACCATAGATGAAAATGGACTAAGGGCCTTACGGGATTGGTTAGTCAAACGCGATAGTCAAAATATTAGTATTTAGTTATGTAAACTGTTATAGAAAATATGATGTGTTATAATTATAAGAAAAGTAGACTTAAAGGACTAAAGTTGTCAACTTGTAAATATGTTATAAAGTTGTTTGTGGTCAAATTAGAAAGAAAAGGACTTGAGGGACCATATGTGTCATTTGGCCAAAGATACACCAACATATGACTAGAGATTTCCCAGGATTTCTACAGAATTCATATGGATAAGTGTTTATATGTGTGTGTCATGAGTTTAGAGAGGGAAAACAGAGAAAACCCATTTGATGAGCAAATTGAAGAAGAATTAGTGTGTAGATTCAAGTAATAAATCCAAAACAATGATTCCTACAAGTAAGTAATCCCTTATCTTAAGTCAATTGATGAATTCAAGAATTAGGGTTCTTAAGGTGAAATTGGGGTTTTGGGTAATTATGTTTTTAAAAAAAGAATTGAAGTATTTGTGATGATGGGTTAAAGGTCAATTGATGGTTTTGGTAAAATTAAAGGTTTTCATCATATGACCAAGTTATGATCATATGATGTTAAGTAATTGTTTAAGATTGTGTTTTAAGTTAACTGAATGGGTTTAAATTTTATGAGCCAAATGATATTGATAAAAAGTGGGTAATCTTATAAGATGACTATCCTATAATCAAAATATGATGACTAAGTTAAGTATTAAGAAGTGGGTTAGTGGTTTGTTATGGTTATTTAGTTTTTTTAGTTATGTAATTAAATATTTGTGCTATGTCGATAATGGATAGGATGCTTAGAGAGATTGATGGTGTTATTGTTGATGATGATGTCTTGGTTTGCTTAGCTTGGAGGTAAGGTAAGTAAAATGACACTTACATGCTATTATGTAGATTCTAACATGTATGTGTTTATGTGTTTATAATAGGAAGTATTACGGTAGGATCGACCTTGTATTATTATAGGTTGATCATATTTCATGTGCAAGAAAGGTAGCTAAAGTGATGGTTTGATGTTCAATGTTATGAAAGGTTATTCAAGTAATGTGATGTTTAAGATGTTTTAATGCTTACATGTTATTTGATATATAATGACATGTTATGTCTTTTACTTACTAAGCGTTATCGCTTATGTTATAGATGTTTACCATGTTTTATAGGTTCATGAGAAGGATGATAAAGCTATTGGTAAGGAGGTTAAGGTTTGGAAGCAAGGACTAGAAGCATTTGGTTAAAGTAGTAGAGCTTAGTATAGACACCAAGCTCGAAGTTAAAGTTGTTCCCCGAGAGTCCTTAAAAAGGTTTAATGTTCATAGTGTCAAGTCTTTGTAATGGTTAAGAGTCAATTTACAGGTTTTAATGTATGTTGAAGGGTTATGTTAAAGTTATATTGAAAATGGGTCAAAACGGGTGTTTGGCAAAACACCCGTCACTTTGTAAAGTGTGTTTCCGTAGATTATGGAGACCACAAGTATTATGAAGATGAAGTTTTATGATGTGTACATGATTTCTGAAAGTCTTCATGTAGAGTCGTGTTCGGGAAGTTAGTTTTCCGAAAATTTTGCAAAAGTTCTTCCTTAGCATAGATCTTAAGTTCAATGCTCAAGCCAGAAATTTTAAGTTCAAGAGTTTTTTTCCTAGGCATAGATCTTAATATCTATGCTCAGACCAGAAAGTTGATTTCAAAGAGTTTCTTTCCTAAGCATAGATCTTAAGATCTATGCTCAGCCCATAAAGTTAATTTTAAAGAGTTTCTTTCCTGGGCATAGATCTTAAGATCTATGCTCAGACCAGAATTTTGATGTTTGGCAGATTTTTGTCGTTTTGTTTATTTTGTATAAAATAAAGTGTAAGTCGTCAGAGGTCGTGCCACCCGTAATTTCGAAGGTAAATGAGTCTAGTTTCATGTAAAAATACTTTCAAGGGTCGGTTTTTTACAAAATCAAATCAGTTTAACGATTTGTAACAGCGGGTCAGTTTTAAGTCAAGTCATTTCCGCGTTAAAGCTTTTAATTTTTGATTATTTTAAGTCGTGTCGTTCACGGGGTGTAACATAATCAAATAGTACTAAGCACCCGCCATGGCTGCAACTACCATTCGTATGTGGGTACATCACCAAGATAAGGGCCTTGGTACAGTATGCCCAAAAAAAAACATAAGTGCACAAATGTGTTATGTTACGTGGTTGCAAATGTAATAAATTGCCCCGCTACAATGCAGAACGCCTCAGGTTTATAAAATCTACCTACACTATTCCAGTTCGTTAAACACACAATATAATTAATACTCTCGTAACGATCACCATGGCTGCAATAAATTGCCTTGCCAATACGCGGAACATCTCGGGTTTAAAACCCACCTAGACTCATGACAATTTGCAAAAATTGAATACACGAAATTTTATTATCGAAATACATGATTAAATCGTTCATAGTTTCTGATGTATCATACAAATATTATATACCATAGCAAACATATTATAGCAAAGATAAAGTTTATAAAAACTCCTACAATTTGCAAAGAAAAACTAAATTAGCAAAATCCCCAAATCATATGAAAACCATTTGATGTATCTGGAGAATTCCAGAGGTATCATGCGTACATAAGGTGTTAATCTGCATTCACACACCAACAACAAACATAAATAATCAAATATAAAAGACTATCAATTAGTTTAAAAAAAAATTATCATTGTCACCCAAAACCTTAAATCTTAAATCCGAAAAAATTTAAATGCAATTAAACAGAAAACCGTAAAAATTTTACCAAGTATAATCGACTTAGAGATACTCTCAAGTCCTTTCATCTTATCTTGGAATTAACAACAACCCACAGTTCAAGAAAAAACCGTAACACCGGCTTATCAAAACCATTCATTCTCCCAGAAATCTTCCGGTACCAACAAAACACCACAATCGAAACCCATGTGATCAGCTGTTAGCGATTCCTTGGTGATCATTTTTGTGTAGGTGTGACAAAGACTATTCCCGAAGATTCTAGTGTGTATATTTTATTTTTTTCTTTTTTGTATATGAAAAATGGGTTATGGTGGGCCTTGGACAACACTTTGTTTTGTTTTTTTCCCCGCATAACCAACGTAACTGGCCAACATATTAGGCCGAATAGCCCATCAGGGACGATTTGGCGGGAAAAAGTAGGGGTAAAACGACGACGTTTTCAATGGTGTTTAATATATTTAGTAATATTTGCCAGCATTCTAGAGGTGCGTCATGACACCGTTAAGGCGTCACAAAGACGCTATGCGTGACTTCCACGTTACAAAATAGAACAAGGCGCTAGATCTAGGCGTGACAATAGATGAGGTGTGAAAAAATGCGATAATGCTTTTTCTTAAATGTTTTTTTTTGAAAGAAAAGATGATATAACACTTTTTGTAATTATGTAAACACGGTATATATATATATATATATATATATATATATATATATATATATATATATATATATATATATATAGGGGAGAGTTAACGTGAGATCAAGCTTAAAGTTGTAAAAATAAGATCAAGTTTAAAAAACCACTAAAACATTTATAAATAACAATTTTAGCAATAATACTCATAAAAATAATATTTTAATACAAAATAACATTTTAGCAACTAATAACTTAATGATACATGCGTTTGGATTAGTGATACACCTGATACACATTACACTAATAAGTATTCCAAAATCTGATATATATACAATAACCAGATACACATTACACTTCTAATCAAAGTGTATCACCTAGATTTCGTAAATTTGAAAAAGAAATCTATCAAAACTTTAACAATTTTACTTGTAGTTAATAAAAAATTTATTTTTGTTGTTAGGAGAGTGTTGCTTGTCAAATTTTAGTTGGATCTCATTTTAACAACTTTAAGCTTGATCTTATTTGATCTAGATTATATATATATATATATATATATATATATATATATATATATATATATATATATATATATATATATATATATATATATATATATATATATATATATATATATATATATATATATATATAGAATCTAGATCAGATAAGATCAAACTTAAAGTTGTTAAAATGAGATCAAACTAAAATTTGACAAGTGACACTCTTCTTACAACAAAAATAAAAATTTTATTAACTAAAAATAAAATTGCTAAAGTTTCGATAGATTTCTCATTAAAATTTACGAAACTTAGGTGATACACTTTGATTAGAAGTGTAATGTGTATCAGGTTTTTGTATGTTTATCAAATTTTGGAATATTTATTAGTGTAATGTGTATCAGGTGTATCACTAATCCAAACTCATGTATCATTTGGTTATTAGTTGCTAAAATGTTAGTTTGTATTAAAATATTATTTTTATGTGTATTATTGCTAAAATTGTTATTTATAAATGTTTTAGTGGTTTTTTAGACATGATCTTATTTTTACAACTTTAAGTTTGATCTCACGTTAACTCTCCCCTATATATATATATATATATATATATATATATATATATATATATATATATATATATATATATAGAGAGAGAGAGAGAGAGAGAGAGGATCAAATAGAATGTGTATTATGATAAAAAGGATAAAAAGAGTTAATAATGTAACATATGACATTTAATTAATAAAGGCATTTGAGGTATTTAATCACTTTTCTTTTAAATACTCATTTAAAACCTTTTTACCCTCCTTTTAAGTTTTAATATGTTTGTTAGAAACGTGCACAAATAATTACGTTAGTATCCTAGAAATGTATGCTAGTAAGTTTTGAAAATTATATCATCTAACTTAGTATTTCACTAAGTGTGTCAAAAGAATTTGGTTGTCTATTTTGTAATATAAATTAATGTGTCATTATAAATGTATTGTAAAACTTAATGTGTCACTTTATATGTATCAAAAAATTATTGTAATAAATATAGTGTATCACTAAAATGTCAAAAACTTTATAGTGTGTCACTACAAATATATTTAAATTTTAATGTGTCATATAATTTAATGTCTCCACAAATGTATAAAAAAAAAATTAGTGTCACTACAAATGTATTAAAAAAAATTAATGCGATAAATATATATGTCACTACAAATGTACTAAAAGTTTGTAGTGTGTCATTACAAATGTGTCCAAAAATATGTGTCACTATAAATTTATCAAACAACTTATTGTGTCACAAATAAATATAAATATTGATGTGTCGCTAGAAACTTAGTGTGTCATTAGAGACATATTATAAAATTAAGTGTCTCCACAAATTTATCAATTTTTTTTAATGACTCACTCAGTTTCATAATACATTAGAAATGACACACTAAAATACTTGACACACTAATTTTTTTTTGACACACTTCATTATACGATTCAAATGACACACTATGTTTCTTGCCACACAAAGTTGTATTATTGTATTTTTAACTATATAATCTAGTCATATTTCCTATATCTAATAAATGAAAATTGCAAACTATAAGTAGGCGTATCACATTTGTTTTTTATTACAAAATTGATATCTTTAAATGATTATTTAATTTCATAAATGATGCATTTGTCATGTAAAACAAATGTTGGACGGTACATTTAAAGATTTAAATGCAAATTTGAATTGGCATAACGTCTTATGGTTAATGTTTATCGCGGAAAGACTTTGGTACCCTTATGATTAACCAAAAAGATATAATATACACCTTTTTATTTTTAACTTTTTAAAATTATTCTCTTGCTAGATCTAACCATTCATTTAATGGATCACAAGGTTATGATCACTTCTTATACTTTTTACCCAAACTCCCTTCTTACAATAACCATACTATACATAGAGTGTGGTTAGTGTAAAAAGTAATTTAGGATAAAAAGTATAAGAAGGCATATGAACCATTTGATTGAATCATTTAATGTTAAACTTGTGTATGAGATCATTTTGGGTATAAAATGTAAATATTTAACTCCAAAAGGGACTAGTTTGTACCACTTTATGTATGAATAAGGGTACCAAAGTCATTCATTATAACCCATTAATTACCATTTAATACATCATTGTACATTTTTTTTTATTAGAATTGATGATGCAACGTAGGGTTTTTTTTTTCTTTTCAAAAAGTAATTTCAAATATTAAAATTGACACATTTAATAAATTGTTGTACACATTTTTATTAAAATTGACACACTTTATAGATGTGTTTACAAATATTGACACATCATTTGAATAAAACGACACATTTTATTAAATTTATGGTGACACCCTAATTTTTTTTGACACATTTGTCACACTAAATTTTTTGATACATATATAATGAGGCACTAAAATTTTAGTAACAATTGTAGTGACACGCTAAAAATTTTATAACATTTTAGTGACACACTATGATTATGATTATCACACTAATTTTCTTGATACATATGTAGTAACACACTAATTTCCTAAATACATATTTATTGACACACGAAGTTTTTGACACATTATTTTGTGACACACTTAGTCTTTTGATACATTTGTAATGACACACTATTTTTTTAACATATATTTATTAACAATCTAAGTTTGTGACATACATAATTTCATGATACGTTTGTAGAGTTACAACAACTTTTTTGCCACATTTTTAATAAAAATATTTAATATTTGACACACAAAACTAACTGAACTAACTGTTGGAACCTGAGCTTAACGATTGACAAAACTGGTAAAAAACAATTGATACAACATTTTTGATATTTTCATAATAAACATTGACACAAAAATTGATATGACACAAAGTTAATTGACGAAAAAAACTCATTATTTATTTGATAATAAAATCACGAAACTGTAACCAAGAAAGAAAAAAAAATGTTGTATTTTGAAGTAAAAAAGTGACGTGACTTAAATGAGATATTAAAAGAGATTTAAATGAGTACTTAAAAGAGAAGTGGTGAAATGATTAGAATACCCTTATTATTCAAGTGACATATTTTACACTTTTAACCCTTTTTATCCTTTTTACCCAAACACACTTTTTATTTGATCCAAACTCTATATATGAAATATGATATAAATATATAAATATATTTTCATATTATGTACTGTTTTAAGTCACTCTTTTAAAAACGTTGTAGCTTCATCATGACTTTTAAGACGTGAAGCTTGGTCATACCGTCACGCACGCCTCACACTATTTATAACCTTGATATTTTCTGACGTAGTTTTCTAGAGTTTAACACTAAATATATGTACTCGCTATCGTTTAAAAATGAACATTCTTTGACAGATATCTATAGTTTCTGTTGTTTAGAGAAAATATTAATATAAATCTAATATTTGCCGTAGATCTAATGAACTAATCATATTTATTCATTTTTTGATAAAAAAAAAAGTCATAATATCGCGACGAAAATTAAGTTATCTTTCTAAAGATATGCACTTTACTTTTATATACTTTCGACTAATTTTTTTTAAAAATTTTCGCCTAAAAAAATCACATGTGATTTTTCAGAATCACATGCGATTTTAAAAATGAATCATATGTGATTTTTAGAAATCACATGTGATTTTGCTAGTCAGAAATTTTGAAAAAAAAAATTATTTGAAAGTATATAGAAGCACATACTTATAGAAAAATAATTTAATTTTAGTCACGATAATATATTTCGTAGCTTGAAAATTCACCGTTTACAAGATATATTTGTTTTTAAAAAAAAAATAAAAAATAATTTTTTATTAATACGATATCAATCTTATCAATATCGACATATAATAAGGATTTCTAATGTGGTCCCAACAGACACGGCAGCATCACGTTGAACATGATGGGCCACTTTTAATGCCCAAAGGATCACGCCAAAAGGTGGGTGTTACCCGTATCACACCAAGCATCTACTTCCATTATATCATCTCCCCATCTTTATTTTCTGCATTACTTTATTCACTTTAAATCTTCTTTAAAAATACGTTTGATATGTAATGTTTCGATATTTCAAAAGCCGATGATGTGTTATGATGTCGAGAAAAGTTGTCCAAAATTGAAAAAGAAACTATTCTTAATGCCCTACTTTGTATTAAAATCAGGAAAGATATCCACGCCCTACTTCGTATTAAAATCAGGAAAGATATCCACATGACACATATAGAAAATATATACATGTATAAGAAAAGTTGTCCAAATATATATACACATGACACATGTATGGGGAAAGAAAAAGAATTCGGTTTCTGACGGGGTGTTCGTAGCAACCCCTTGCTAGGTCAAGGAGGCAGTGCCTTATAACTTATACTATATCCATGGGCCGGGCACGTCAGAGAGTTCTCGCATTCAGTTACTAACGAGTTCTTGTCGTTTGTATCAACGAATTTTGTCCTAAGAAAAGCCAAACACTTGACACTCTATGTGAACTTTCTTTTAACCATGTTTTCTGAACTTATTTAAAACTAATTCACATGGTATGAATCCATTGACACGCATATTTAAATCGGGTAAAGTTTTCAATTTAAAAAAAATCGGCTTGATATTTTCAAATTGTTTGAAACAGGAATTAAACTTAATATTTTCCATACTTTAACAATGATAGTCATAAGACTTATAACACTTGCCCACCGCAGAGGGATACATTAATAACCTTTGTTTTGCAAGTCACCAGTTTTACCAAAATTTGTGAAGTCATGCGACCAAAATATAAGCACGTATACTTTTAATCAAGGTTGCAAAAATCGCGAATCGGTAGTGAGGCGGTCGACCCCCTGTAGCTTGTAATCGGTTTAGGCGGTATTAATCAGTGATTAATCGAATTTGCATTTTTGACAAGTGTTGGGTATTTCTTGGTAGTTTTGGGTATTCTTGAAAAGATTTTCCTTAAAAACATCTTGTAATAGATATAAACAGTGAGTATAAGTGATTACATTTGTTCAGGATTGCAAAAATAGCGAATCGGTGATTAATTGTATTGCCATTTTTGGCAAATTTTAGGTATTTATGGCAAGTGTTGGTATAAACAATTTATGTAATAGATATAAACAACGATTATAATTGATTATAACTAATTTATAATTGATTATGTATTGCCATTCTTGTAATAGATATAAACAACGATTATAATTGATTATAACTAATTTATGGCGAGTTTAGGGTATTTCCGGTAAGATTTCCATGTTTTCGGCAAGTTTAACCATCGCTAACCGCCGTTGACCATGATTGACCGATTTGTTTGAACGATTTACACAAATCGAAAAGGTCGGAGGTCCAGTAGTACCTAATCAGTGATTAATCGGCCTTGTAGACCTATTTTTGCAACACTGCTTTTAATAGGGTTGAATATTGAAGCACTTCGCACCTAGCCACTTAGTAGGTTTAAGACAAGACGGAATTTATAAGTTTCCTTTCTAATTTCGCAATTTATATTTATCAACCGTATCCATGTCAAAATGACGGTCATACATTAATTTTTTTAACGGCAAAAAATGAATATAAAAAAAAAAAAAAAAAAAAAAAAAAAAAACTACTGGCGGGACGCCATAACCCCAAAAGTACATAAACAAGACTAAAAATTAACATAAACTATATTTTCTAAAATTTACTCGAGACTTTAGCTGTGAAGACTACAAAAGAGATGAAAAAACTCTTGCCAATTACAGTATAACCGAACAAGAGAAAAATCCCTACTCACGGAGGCCGAGCCATCAGTTTTCACTTCGGAGTATTTTTGATGTAGACCCAAACAGGCCCCAGGGAAAATAAACAACAAAAAGACATAGAAACAAAAGAAGCAAACAATCTCGAGATGCTCGATACTCCCAACAACAATCAACATGAACTCGTAAGTAGCAAAGGATTTTTTATTTTATTTATTTATTTATTTATTTTTAAACTATTTTAACCAATTACACGACATGTGACCCCCATGATAGAGCCAAGAAAAAGAAGATGAAAGGATGTTGTAAAAAATATCACTCTTTCTCATCGGAAAGTGATGTTGCTGCGGTACCTCCATATCTACCAAAATGAAGATGCAAAGATAACGTATAACCGGTGAAATTTCTCTTTTGGAGCATGCCACGCACTAAACCAATTTTTTCATTGCTCATGAGACGTAAAATGAAGAAAAATGAATCTCACACCAATTACGAATAAGCGTCCAAACCTTCCTAGCGAAAGCACATTCAAAGAAAATATGAGTGGAGAATTCCATGTTACCATTGCAAGGAGAACATGATATCGTAGGAATATCAATTCCTCGAGCCGAGAGATTCAAACGATGAGGAAACCGATCCGAAGAGAGTCTCCATAGAAAAATATTAACTTTGCGCAGAAGATTTTTATCCCAATTAGTCGAATGAACCAAGGCAGGGAGAATCATAGAGTCGATGAGATGACGTCTTTCCCTGACTGAAAATACACCGTTTTTAGCCAACATCCAAACACAAGAGTCTTCTACCACATTAATATCAATATGACTTTTTTTCAGTAGCAAGTTGATGTAGGTTTTACTGAACAGGTTTTAATATTTATAATTACTCGTTATACCTATGGTCTACCCTGATGCACTAACGGGCAGTGTACCCGGTCGTGTGTAGTGTAGTATTCGGTAAAACCGAGGTCGTCCAAAGAGCTATGTGTGTGGATTTATACTAAGTCTAGGTGTCACAGATTTTAATATGATTTCGATAAGGAATTAACTAATTAACTACTAAAGCAAATAAAGGAAAATATGTGATCAATAGAGGAGAGTGGTGCTAACCTAGTTACTCATCCTAACTAGTAGTGTTTACGTCTAATTACTTCCAATTACTTCAGGTGGGGTCAAAGTCGAGAGGACAACATTTGGTCAGTTCGTCCTAACCTATTAGCAAAGAGCCACCACTGGAGAAGTCAGGTGTCCCCTCATAAGTCCAGTTGTTCCTGGTCCCCTAAGCCAAGTCATTAAGTTCCGCTACATGCTAGACTTATAATAGTGAGTGCCCGGGCGCTAGCATCTTAGACACTCACCCCCTACTTCTTAAGTTCATCCAAACGGTAGGTGATCAGTTGGTCAAATCGTACAAGTAGAAAGGGTCGTCAGTTGGTCATATCTTACCCTTCCCATCTCAGTTTACTCACTTAGGGTCAGTTGGTCATATCTCCTAAGCAACTAGCCTCTACTGCCATTCAAAACTACCGAAACAAGGGTAGTTACCAATAAACTGTGCATGCATACACTTAGAAATAATTATACGGAAGCAATGTAAACGCAAACAAAACAATTAAGGAATCATAACTAGGCCAGCACCAAGAGGTGCTTAGCCGCTCATATTAACCATACAAATCAATTCAATGTTTAATGTTACGAAATACATGAATTGAAAGCAAATAAAAGATAAAAAGCTAATGCTTATCGTAGGGGAATGATTTCTCCCTTGGAGATAGCTCTGTATGCTCCTCTAGATATGCCTTTGGCTTCTTCTCACGTTCTCTGATTGTTGTGTGTGAAATGGGATGCTTTGAAATGCTGGAAATCGTGGGGTATTTATAGGCCAGATATTGGTTACGGTGTAACTATAAAAAGAGTTACGCCATAACATATAACTTCTTCGTAAATTGCACTAGAAATGCTGGTTACGGCGTAACCTCAGGAAGGGGTTACGCCGTATCTTCTATAAATCTTGGCTACGCCGTAGTTGATGCATGAGTTACGGCGTAATTATCAGCGGCGCGGAACCTCATTTGACCTAATATGGTTACGACGTAATCTTTGGGAGAGTTACGCCGTAATCTTCTGATAAGTTGGTTTTCTGAGTCATGCTTTAGTTACGGTGTAATGTGAGAGAGGAGTTACGCCGTAACTTCTTCAAAGTGAGCATACTATGATAAATCTTCAATAAACTCTCCAATTCCGCGTCTTTTTAGCTCCAATGCTCGTAATTTACCTGAAAGTGAAATATAATGGAAAACAAGCGTAAATCCATATAAATGATATAAATTACAGGCATTATCGGGGGAAATTGACACTTAATATTTAGGATTATTTGATGTTATCAAATATCCCCCCACTTGAACTCTACTTGCCCTCGAGTAGACCTTATTAGATAGATTCCTAAAAAGATATCTCCCCTCACCTGGAAAATATAAGTTTACAAATCCCTTATGCTAGAATAAAACAAAGCCGAACACCTCACGAAATGGGAACGAAACACTCAAATCTCTCAACTATTCTTAGTGTCTTTTTCGGGGTGATCACTCAATGGCACAATCATAGCATGTATTCTATCATAATCTTGGCGGTTACACAAATCTCCACTACTAGAGTTAAGGACAAAACAATTCTCGAAGGCAATATGGGTAGACACGACAAGGGTTAAGGGTGAGTTGTCATTACTAACATGTCACGGCGAAGTGGAAAAAATCAATGATACGTGGACAAAATCAATGATATATGACCAAATCCATGGCCAAGACACCAAAGATTGCTCACTGCATCACCTAGACATGCTTCATGACTAAAGGGTAGGATAAGACGTGGGATATATAAATGGTGTATAATAAAAATCAAGCAAATAGTCTAAATTTATAACCAAGTCATCACCACTTACCATCCGTCCAAAGTTCAAGCTTTGAAGTTAAGAAACCGGATCATGATATACTAGGTAGATGTGTCATTAGAGGACGTCATGATGGGCACACTACATTTTCTCCAACTGTTGGCACAATTACCAACTCTAATATTCAAATGTGACCGAGGTGGCCTCCTCGATACTAAATCTATATAAAGCGCATAACATAGTGCTTATAACATCGCACTTTACAATAAACTGAATAACATAACTGTATATATATATATATATACATACCCCACTCCCACCCCACCCACCCACCCCCCGCCCCCCACCCCGCAAAAAAAAAACCTTTTTTTTGGCAAAAAAAAAAATCCCGCCAAAAAATTCCCGCCAAAATTTATTACTGCATCACAATTATAAAAATATTGCATCACAATCATAATTGTGATGCAGTAATTTATAAGCTTAATGCACTAAAATCATGATTATGATGCAGTAAATTTATAACCGTGATGCAGTAACTTATAACCTTAATCCACTAATAAGTTTTGGTGCATCTTTATTATAAGTTACTGCATCATAGTTAATAGTTCAGTGCATCAACTATGATGCACTAAAATCAAGGTTATAACCTTAAATGCACTAAAATCATGATTGTGATGCAGTAACTTTATAACTGTGATGCAGTAGTTTATAACCTTAATGCACTAAAATCATAATTATGACGCAGTAACTTATAAGCTTAATACACTAATAAGTTTTGGTGCATCTGTATTATAAGTTACTGCATCATAGTTAATAGTTAAGTGCATCAACTATGATGCACTAAAATCAAGGTTATAACATTAATGCACTAAAATCATGATTGTAATGCAGTAACTTTATAACTGTGATGCAGTAATTTATAACCTTAATGCACTAAAATCATGATTGTGATGCAGTAAAAAAATTTGGCGGAAAAAAAAATTTTTTGCCCTAAAAAAATTTTTTTTGGCGGGAAATTTTTTTTTCGGGGGAGGGGGGGGGGGTTGGGGGTGGGGTATGGTGATGTGGCATGATGATGTGGCAAAGGTGATGATGATGTACCCTCCGAGTAGCTCGAAGGACACTCCTCCGAGACGTGTCGAAGCCCTTCTATACGAAGGCCCAAGTTAGGATTCCAAAATATCCATAGGCGTCAAACCATTCGTTGGCACGAAGGTTACCTAAGGGGAACTCGCCATCCAAATACCTAAGCCCTTCGGGGTATGGCTGACGAAGGACAATGGATAAGGGAACCTCCTGACTTGGTCAAACCCACGATCTCCCTCTCTCTCTTGGCTTCCCCGTCAAGTCTGAGAACGTGGGTCACTAAGCCCTGGCGATTAACCACAATCATGGAACGCCCCCATGATCTCCGACATTCATGCAGAAGTGCTCTCAACCCTATTTCATTCACTATAAATAGGTTGGACGGGCAATGGATTATGGTATGCTCATTTCACACTCATCTCTTTACTTTCACACACTTATACAACCATAACTCATACTTACTCTCACGCCGGAGGTGGTTCGCAGGGTCCTACCCCTGCGCAATCACTTAACGTAGTGTCTTAGTATTTCTTATTCTCAGGTTACAGGCGAGTATTGGCTGGAACACACACCCCTCATTACTTTGATCCTCATCGAAGCCTGGTAGTGCAATCTTTTGCACAATCAGTGGCGCCATCCGTGGGACCACAACTATTAGTCCCGTAATCACCCAGTCTTAATACCTTAACCAACTACGCTACTTTTCCGGCATGGAACCAGGAAGAGAAGATTCACCTCCACCAGGTTTCTCTACTCTGGTCCCACTCACCACAACTAACACCGATAACCTCGCCCCCATAACAACCTCAACCTTCACCACACGATCTCGTTTGGAAACAACTCCCGTGCATCACGCCTCAACATCCGCTAACCCTATTCCGGACATCAGTCCCGCTTTCGTAGAGGCAAACTTTGAGGCCTTAGATTCTTTGCTAAGGGCTCACAAGAGACAAGTTCGTAACACAGAGATGCGGAGGGAGTTGGAGTACTCCAGCGAAGAGTATGACGAGGAGATTGAAGTAGAGGACAGGCCTCAACCTATGGGCAGGGGGCGCTCGGCCCTACGAAATGGTTCCCCTTCCGCTAGAAGGTCAAATGGAAGGACCGTGGGTTTTGAAGAAGGACTCGGAGGAAATCCGGGTAGAAGGGACAGAATGCATGGTGAAAGAAGGAGCGAGAACTCCAACGGAGGAAGCAACCCAGTAGGAAATAGAGGGGTAAACCTGCCTCCTCTTCTAGCAGCACATTTGGGAAGAGAAGGGGCGGGGGCTCCAGTGCCACCCTCTTATGTTTCGAGTATCGGAGATCCATCTCCCTACTCCAACATGAACCAATTACCCCCTCTAGGAATGAATCCCTACTTACCTACTCAAACCTACAACACTTACCCTCCAAATGGTTCAATCCCAAACCAGAATTACCAGCAGATGCCCTACGGACAGATTCCTACACAATCGATGGGAATATATCCTTCGTACCAAGCTTCCACTGCATACCCTACCTATTCACAACCATTTCCTAACCCGTATAACCCAACACCTGTTTATCCACCTCCGTACAACCCTTACGGTGCCGAAGCCTCTGGAGCTTGCACACCCTTAAATGGATCGAGGACTACCCTTTACCTGACGGCGTGAAGATGCCTACTCATATAGGCACCTACGACGGAAAAGGTGATCCCGATAACTTTCTCCATTTATTTGAAGGCGCTATCAAAATGCAAAAGTGGGTCATGCCGGTAGCATGCCATATGTTCACTTACACGCTCAGAGACTCCGCAAGAATATGGTGGAATGGACAGAAGCTGGGAAGCATTGTGAGTCTAGATGATCTTAAGGCTAAGTTCCGGTTACACTTTAGCCAGCAGAAGAAGCACACCAAAACTCACTTAACCGTGCACACCATCAAACAAAGGGACAACGAAAGCACGAGGGCCTTCGTTACCAGATACACTGATGAAACTTTGCAAATTATGGGTCTACATGAAGATCAGAGGATCTCCGGTTTTGTACATGGCCTCCGAACTCGAAGCTTGGTGGAATTTCTGTCCACCGATCTTCCCAACACCTACAAGGCCTTGATTGAGAAGGCTTACACCTGGATTGAGTCTAAGGAGGTAGCAGCAAACGGGGCTCCGATAGAGCCAAAGGAAGCATCTGAAAAATTCTCTAGAGGGTCCTCCTGGGAAGGATCCAAAAACAAGAAGAAGAACAGAGATCGCTTCACCCCTACAACAAAGGCTCGAACCATGGATTTCTGGCAAACTTGGTTAAATCTCCCCGAGAAATCCTGGCGACAGAGAAGGCCGCAAAATCTTCGATCCTCCGCCTCGGATGATAACACGAGGCAAAGCCAGAGACATGTCCAAGTACTGCCATTTCCACGAAGATCATGGACATGACACGAACAACTGCAGGGAATTAAAGAAGCAGATCGAAGAGGCAGTACGATCCGGACAGTTAGCAAACCTGGTCAAAGGCATAAAGAAGGGAAAGGACAAATTCTCTGATACTCTACTAGGAGAATGGAAGGGTAACAAGAAGGAAACTACGCCCGCAGAAGCTCCGATACTGATGGTACACAAACGCGATACCACTTTGAAAAGGAAGGAAGCAGAAGAAGAGCTAGGAAGTGTGGGGGAAATAACCTTTCCCCACATATTAGGGCAGACACCTTCGACCGATCCCGTGATCATCAAGGTACACATATCCAACAGGGAGGTGAACCGAGCATGTATGGATTGCGGAAGCTCCTGCGAAATCATCTACGAGCATTGTTTCCTAAAGCTCAATTCATCTATACGCTCACAGAGGGTCGACTCGAAAGCACCGCTAGTAGGGTTCTCTGGTGAACACTCATGGCCTCTGGGAGAAGTACCGTTGGAAGTCACCATAGGCAAAGGCCCCTTATCCCGCACGGAGACACTCATTTTCGTCATAGTAAGGTCAGATTCTCCTTATAATTTATTAATAGGGAGGACAGCTATGCAAAAAATGGGGATTGTTGTTTCTACTATACATGCTGCCATTAAGTTCCAAACCCCCTTCGGAGTAGGAACTGTTCATTCTAGTTATAGAGCGGATAAGGGTGTATATGGTGTCAAAAAGATCAGAGAGGAATCGGAGGATCCTCCGATGGCAATTCTTAGTTGTACAGATGCAGAGGAGCGAGTTGTCGTAAACCCTAGCTATCCTGAACAGACAGTGGTAGTAGGGAAGCAACTCCCGGCGAATTTCAAGGCGAAGCTCACATAACTGTTACGTACTAACCTTGATGTCTTTGCTTGGAAATATTCTGACATGATAGGTGTTCCAAGAACATTGCTGATAGATGGACAGTCCTTCGGAACGGAGCATAAACTCAATGAGTATAAGCACGTTGAGCCCATAAAGCAGAAAAAGAGAAGCCTTGCCCCCGAAAGAAACGCTGCAGCTTGCAAAGAAGTTGATGAACTTACACAAGCAAGCATCCTGAGGGAGGTTAAATACCAAACTTGGGTGGCCAACCCGGTGCTGGTAAAAAAGAGCGACGGAGGGTGGCGCATGTGCGTGGATTTCACTGACATCAACAAAGCATGCCCTAAGGATTGCTACCCCCTACCCGAAATCGACTGGAAGATAGAATCCTTGGCAGGCTTCCGGTTAAAATGCTTCTTAGATGCCTACAAGGGGTACCATCAGATCCAGATGGCCAAGGAGGACGAGGAAAAGACAGCCTTCTACACAAGTAAAGGTTTCTACTGTTACAGAAAGATGCCCTTCAGTTTGAAGAACGCAGGGGCTACTTACCAACGTCTCGTAGATAAAGCCTTCAACAAATAGATAGGCAGAAATCTCGAAGCCTACGTTGATGACATGGTTATCAAGAGCAAGACTGAGGAGGACCTACTCCTTGATGTACAGGAAACATTCGATCAGCTCCGGGCAATCAACATGAAGCTGAACCCTAAGAAATGCTCCTTCGGTGTCGAGGAAGGAAAATTCCTAGGACATTTGATCACTAAGCAGGGGATACGAGCTAACCCCTCTAAGGTCAAAGCCATATCGGATCTCCAAGCCCCTAAGTGTCTAAAAGATGTGCAGAGCCTGAATGGGAAGTTGGCAGCCTTAAGTCGATTTTTGTCGAAAGGAGCTGACAGGTCCCTACCCTTCTTCAAGACACTCAAAGGATGCACGAACAAGAAAACTTTCCAATGGATCCAGGACGCTGAAGTAGCCTTTCAGAAGATGAAGGAGTTCATTGAAATACTTCCAACACTTACAGCCCCAATCAAAGGCGAAGTGTTGTTTATGTATTTGGCATCCTCAGCAGAAAGTATTAGCGCAGTCCTTATGGCAGAGAGAGAAAAGCGACAGATCCCAATTTACTTTGTCAGCAGGGTCCTACAAGGAGCGGAGGTCAACTACCCAACCTTGGAGAAGTTAGTGCTCGCCTTAATTTACGCAGCAAGGAGGCTCCGACGTTATTTCCAGGCCCACCCAATTACAGTCTTAACCGATAAGCCACTGAAGCAGATCTTGTCTAAACCTGAAAAGTCTGGAAGGGTGGCTAAATGGGCTATTGAACTCGGAGAACATGAAATCGAGTTTAAAGGACGTAGTTCTATCAAAGGGCAAATTCTTGCAGACTTCTTGGCAGAAACACCTTCCGGACCCGATGAGGAAAAGGAAAAGCCCAAAGCTAATCTTTCTCAAGTGCAGGTTGAATGGAAGCTTTACACAGATGGAGCATCCAGTTCCGATGGCTCCGGAGCAGGTCTAATGTTAGTCAGTCCTGAAGGGAAGGAGCATACATATGCTCTTCGGTTTGAGTTCGAAGCCACAAACAACGAAGCGAAATACGAAGCGCTATTAGCAGGACTCCGACTAGCCAAAGATATGGAGGTCAAAGCTCTCGCGGTCTTCGTAGATTCCCAATTGGTAGCAAATTAAGTGACAGGTTCCTACGAAGCAAGGCAACCCGTCATCAAACAGTACTTGGAAAAGACAAAAGAGATGCTCGAAAACTTCAACTCTTACACCATCCAACATGTTCGTAGGAACCAGAACAAAAAGGCAGACGCATTAAGCAAGCTAGCTTCCATGGCTTTCGCTCATCTCACTAAGGAGGTTCTCGTGGAAATCCTTCCTGAAAGATCCATCGTTCTCAAAGAGGTCGCCGATGTGATTCACGAAGAAGGAGAGACATGGATGACTCCCATAAGGGAATATT
Source organism: Chrysanthemum seticuspe (assembly GCA_019973895.1). Taxonomy (NCBI): domain Eukaryota; kingdom Viridiplantae; phylum Streptophyta; class Magnoliopsida; order Asterales; family Asteraceae; genus Chrysanthemum; species Chrysanthemum seticuspe. Next base: position 155,908,176 of record BPTQ01000008.1, on the reverse strand, counting down.
TGATAAGTGGTCTTCTCCCTGAAGATCCCAAGCTTGCAAGAAAGATTCGGGTTAAATCCCCGCAGTACCGGCTAATAGGGGACACCCTATATAGGAGGTCGTTTTTATCACCTTGGTTACGATGCGTAGGCCCCAAGCAAGCTTCGAGCATCATAGCCGAAGTCCATGAAGGATCTTGCGGTCTCCATGCAGGACCTCGCTCAGTTGTCTCGAAGATAATGAAGTTGGGCTACTATTGGCCCTCGATGCACAGGGACGCAACCGAAATCATCCTCAAGTGTGAAGCTTGTCAGATACACTCAAACGTTCCAAAAATGCCGAAGCAAGATATGACAAGTGTGACATCCGCATGGCCCTTCTCCCAGTGGGGCATCGATATTGTAGGGCCTATGCCTATAGCTCCCGGAGGAGTCAAGTTCTTGCTAGTAGCGATCGACTACTTCACCAAGTGGGTGGAAGCAAAACCCCTAGCCTCGGTGACAGGAAGACAGATCGAGAAGTTTGTATGGGAACACATTGTGTGCAGATTCGGAGTACCCCACATCATCATATCTGAAAACGGGAAACAGTTTGTCGAAGGAGTCTGTTAGATATAAGTTTTCACATACACATCATACAATAACACAAAGTGGCATATAAATGGAATTCTAGAGAGAGAAAGTTAGAGGTTTAGGGAACTTAGTGAGAGAAAGTGAAAGATATTATTATGAGCTCCAACTCTCTACCTTGGGAGGTAGAGAGTATTTATAGTCTTACATAAATCGCCACACATCGGGCTGTGGATCAGGCATACAGTGGGTAAAGACCCGTCCGTCCTCCACGGTGTTACTAAACTAAATACTACTTAACTTAAAAGAACTACGACTACGAGCTTTCTAACGATTACATATACTTGAGGTGACCGACTCTTTAATACCTGGAATTTCTAATTCCTAACAATCTCCCCCTAAGGGAGGTCACCTCAATCATGTACCAAACTTACATTGAATACAAATAGATATTACACTAATAATTGATCTTGCATTCTTGATGTAGTCCTTTGCTCAAAAGCTCGTAGTCATTGATTCTTCACAATGCATGTTTGGTTACTTCAAGTGGAGGTCTTTTACTGATCCACGTGATAATAAATTTGTGCCATCTTTTGAGATCATCAGCTGTCAAAAATCTCTGAGACATCCTTTGTGGTGTTGGTATTATGTGATGTTGTGACATTAGGACCGACATGCTCCCATTCTGGATCATGATATCTTCTCATCAGAGTTGCGGAAGCTTTAGTTGATTCATGATATTGGCAGCAGCGTAGCAGAAGCATGGAGTGAAAATATCAGAGTCATTGATGCACTAATCATGATTTCTTTATAGATGAATGTGTTAAGTGAGCATGCGGCTATGGATTGACCGCTTCATTCTGATCAGCTGCAAACGTCGGGTGTACCTGCATACAACAGTTAGCAATAAATCGCACGAAAGTGTCTTTGATCACTTTCATTGAATTGAGGTACACGGCCCACGGTTCCCCGTTGATCAGTACATGTACTGCCTGTGATCAGGTATAATTCCGAAGAATTTCCTTGACAGGGTTTCGCAGCTGTTCTAGCTGTTCTCAAACCGGAACATCTCAAAGAAGACAACACGGAGTGAGTGAACCAGCGAATTTTAAGTCCACTGATTGATGAAAAGAGATTTGAAAAACAATCGTGTATTGCTCAATAGAAATTGTTTTTGCAATACAACGAAGGTTTTAATGAAAATCAATTATCAATCATAAAACACCTTTTGATTTGAAATATTCGTACACGGTCGATTTGCTAAAGAAAAGAGTTTTTAAGCACAACGACCGGTTTTTCAAAGGTATCCGTCAATCCATAACCTGAACCAGGATTGATTCAAGAGATTGAATCGCCCCATTGTTTCTGTTCAGTTGTCACATGGTTGATCTATATAATAGATCTCACATGCCACCTACCAGGAGCTTGTTTGATGTTGGCTCCAGAAGGCTTTCCATCTTCATTGTGAATATGTATACACATCACTCAGATGTTCTGGCAATAACACAAGGATAATGCGTAGGACTCAAGATATAATCTCTCTTTCCACATTGTGTGAAACAGAGAGTCTTCATTGAAAGTGTCCTAATGAGATTTATTGATGATCTCGTGGCTCTAGACTCAATTTGTGCATATTTGGATCCTGTGCCGGAGACTAGGGAGAGGGTTTCCTTCTTCAATATCAACAATCTCTAAGAGAAAGTCGATAGATAATGTCGGTTCCCCGTGAGAATGAAACAAGTCCTTTTAAGAGGAACTTGAGTGGTTTGGAAAGTTGAAGTGCAGTGCGTCACTGGGTCCATGACGTCTTGTCTTCAATACCGATGTTACCATCAGTAGCATATGAAGTGAACCCGATTTCTGCCCTAAGGTTGAATAAATGGAGGGCTATTTGTTTTCACCCTTTTCTCATTCAATTCTTTTTAATTCTTCAACCCCTTCAGTGCTTACCGAGACTTCATAGCAAGGACCTTGTTGGGTTTGTTCCAGTACTTGCTCTATCTCAGTCCGCACTCTTCCCATATCTCACTTTTCTCCTTTTATCATCATACCTAAGGACTTCTACACTAACTAGTGGATTGTCCCTGGGTAGATCTCTCCGGTTCTGGCGGATCATGGGAACACATACCTAACCTTATCATCCTTTTATCACCGTACATAAAGTAAAGTTGGTCGGTCAATTTGGTATTGTTCATCTGCCATTGGAACCAATTGAAAACCATTTGAAAATCAATCCAGATACTTGTGATATATTATCAAAACATTTTGTGTCTGAATTGTTTTTGATAGTTTTAGAACAGGTGCTCCCCCTCAACATGTGCATCAAATGTTTGAAATCGTTTTGCACACGGAGGCAAGAGGAAGAATTTACTTCTTTGATTACCATTTTCTAAAAGATATCAACATCATTTCCCTGATCAAATCAAGAAGATAAAGCATTTCCGGGAAGGATGAGGTTTTCATAAGTTTGCTCCCCCTCAATATGTGCCTCGAGATTAGAAAAGAGTTATACACATACTAGAGGGAACCTGCACATTGAGATAAATGATCACGTTTCAAATCATAGGTTTAAGATAGATGCTCCCCCTCAACATGTGCATTGAAAATTTGAAATCGTTTGTCACATGTGGGAAGGACAGCATGTACATCCTTATAAAACCATTTACCGAATTATCAGTTTAAATCCAATTTAAATCACACATTCTCCCCCGATCACAATTATCAAATCATTTGAGATTTGTGATCTCTTATAGATTTAAATTGATTTTGAAAGCTTTTAAGGGGAATTGTGACTTGATTATGAAAGCGTTTTAACTGATAAGGATCGGATTTTAAGACTTTAAACTCCATTAATAAAACATGCACGTATATCTTTTGAAAACGATTTAATGCCAAATAACTTTTTAATTTAATTGAAATCATTCTCCCCCTCAATCAATGACATAGGTTGTTGATTGAGAGATAGAGATTTTGACAAATAATTCCTGATGATTATCAAAAATAGAGACCGAGTTATTTTTCAAAGCAGTTAGTTTTCAGCAGATAAATGTTTATAGAATCAGAGCATGGAATTTGAAAAACATGGTAAAGCATGGCTCTGTTCTTTCTTTGAAAAGCGGGTTACTGCCTGAAATGACAGTAAGCCATTTTCTCTTTCTCCCAAAAATATATATATATATATATATATATATATATATATATATATATATATATATATATATATATATTTTTTTTTAAGAATTCGAACAACATCTAAAGTCCCGTGTCATTCTTTGAATGACAGCACAAAGACCGTAGATATTGTCGAATCGAGAGAAACATGACAAAATGACAATATTTTTTTGAAGATTTTTCGAATTTTTCAAATTTTTATGGATTTTGAAGGATTTTATAATTTTGTATTTTGTTTTTCGAATAAATATTTACAAGAGATGGATGAAGATAGACCTTTACTCCTCGTCTTCCTCCTAAAGACGTTTGAGTGTTTCTGGTTGAAGGCTTTTCAAGCCAAGTCGTGGAAGAATAAACTCAAAACGTTCTCTAGGAAGAGCTTTGGTGAAGATGTCTGCTAACTGATATTCAGACCTTACAAAATAGAGTTCCACCACACCTTTTTCAACTTGTTCCCTGATGAAATGATGTCGAATGTCGATATGCTTTGCTCTTGAGTGTTGAACATTATTGCATGAGAGAGCAATAGCACTTTTATTATCACAGTACAGAGGGATTTTGTTGAATACAAAGCCATAGTCAGATAATTGAGATCTCATCCATAAGATTTGAGCACAACAGGATGACATGGCTATGTATTCAGCCTCTGTAGAGGAAATAGAAGTACTCATTTACTTCTTTGAAGACCAGCTCACAAGCTTATCACCCAAAAACTGAGCACCTCCGGACGTACTTCGACGAGTATCTTGACACCCTGCATGATCTGCATCTGCATATGCTATTAGTGACATACCGGTGTCTTTCGGATGGTTCCTTGGAGATACCGAAAGACCCGTTTAACCGCTTCAAGGTGCTTTTTAGTAGGCTTAGCCTGGTATCTAGCACACATACAAACAGCGAACAAGATGTCTGGTCTACTAGCTGTGAGGTACATCAGGGATCCAATCATACTACGATATTTTGTTTGGTCAATCATGATCCCTGAGAGGTCCTCATCTAGTTTGGTTCGATCAATCATGGGAGTGTCAACAGGGTCACTTGAATCAAATCCAAATTTCTTTAAGATCTCAGTTGCATATTTAGATTGATTTATAAAAATGCCTCCGGGACTTTGTGAAATTTGTAATCCCAAGAAAAATGACATTTGTCCCATCATTGACATTTGAAATTTTGAACTCATTTCATTTGAAAAACGATCACATTCCATTGGGTCTGTCGAGGCAAAAATAATATCATCAACATAAATTTGAACATGAATTAAATGTTTGCCTGACTTCCTGGTGAACAATCTAGGATCAACTGCTCCTTTGATGAATCCAGTTGATAGAAGAAACTTTGACAGTGTATCATACCATGCCCTTGGAGCTTGCTTTAAACCGTAAAGAGCCTTCTTCAAACGATAAACGTGAGTAGGATGCTCTTGATTCACAAATCCTTCAGGTTGGCTGACGTAGACGACTTCTTTAAGATCTCCGTTCAGAAATGCCGTCTTCACATCCATCTGATAGACTACCATGTTCTTACTAGCAGCATTAGCCAGAAAGATTCTGATTGCCTCGATTCAAGCAACAGGAGCAAAAGATTCTTCAAAGTCAATACCCTCCTCTTGACGGTATCCTTTAGCAACTAATCGAGCCTTGTTCTTCAACACATCACCATGCTCATCAAGTTTCACTTTGAAGATCCATTTAAGAGCAATAATCATAGCACAGTCTGGAGCAGGTACTAACTCCCATACATCAAGTCGATCAAACTCATGAATTTCATCTTGCATGGCATTGAACCAGCTATCTTCATTCATGGCGGTTTTAACATCCTTTGGTTCGATCTTAGATAGTACGGAGTTGAAGAAGCACCATAAGGCATCTGTTGCAAGTTGTTTCCGGGTTGATACAGGACGAGAGGGATTTCCAATGATGTTGTCTAATGGATGATCGTGAGTCCATTTTCTGAGGTGTTCATGTGGCAGTTGTTGAGCAACTGAGGTAGCTGAGTCGATGTCTCCTGAAGAAGATGGTTCTGATGATGATTCAGGAGTAGCAAATATGTTTTCAAATGGAGCATCTTCAGGAGTAGCAAAGGGATTAACTTCATCATTGATGCCAGAAACATTTCCATGATGTACATTTGAAGAATGATGATTTGTTGATGAGACTGAAGGATCAGCAGAAGGTGCTTCTTGACTTAAAGATATTGAGACTGAAGGATTGACTTCATTCACAGGAGTATGAGCATCCTCTGTTGTAGGGATCAACACCTCATTAGTAATTGAATCATACAGTTCATCAAACATAGGATCAAACAATTTCTTTAAATCATCTTCAGATGGAGGTACATATGGAGTTTCTTGAGAAGAGTTTGGAACAAGGGATGAACCAATGGGACTGTTTTGAAGTGCGGGTCCTGAGCTGGAGTGTCCAGGAGCCATTTGACCGGTCAGCTCATCAAACGTAACGTGAATTGTTTCCATGATATTTCGGGTTCTTTTGTTGTAGATTCGGTATCCCTTTTTGTTTGATGCATATCCTACAAATACTCCAATGTCAGCTTTATCCCTAAGTTTGCCTAAGTCTTGACCCTCATTGGTTGGATAACACAATGCACCAAACACACGAAGGAAAGAGAGATTAGGTTTTCTGTTGTGGACAAGTTCATATGGAGTTTTTCCATGTACAGTGTGAATTAGGGAACGATTTTGTGTGTAGCATGCAGTGGCGATTGCTTCAGCCCAAAGAAACATTGGAACCTTTGAGTAAATCAGCATTGTTCTAGCGGCTTCAACAAGAGTTCGATTTCGTCTTTCAACTACACCGTTCTGTTGAGGAGTTCGTGGAACACTTCTTTGATGGCTGATTCCAACGCTTTCATAGAATTCATTAAGTTGTTTGTTGACAAACTCAGTTCCATTGTCTGTTCTGATAATTCTGACGGTTTTGTTAAGTCGAACCTGCAGCTGTTCGATGAGTTTGATGATGATATCAGGAGTTTCATCCTTTGTCCTTAAGAACTTGACCCATGTGAATCTAGAGTAATCATCAACCACAACTAACACATATTTCTTCCCAAAGATATTCTGCACCCTCATTGGTCCACATAAATCCATATGAATCATATGAAGAACTTCTGTGACAGAGTTAGTAGGTTTGGGTTTGTGGGCAAACTTTTTGCTTTTACCCAATTGGCATGCTGAACAAAGATGATCCTTTTCATACTTTAGTGTAGGTAAACCTACAACTAAGTCCTTTCTGGAAAGATCGTTGATGGTGCCGAAGTTCAAGTGATTGAGACGACGATGCCATAACCATGACTTTGTTTTTGAAGCCTTTGATAACAAGCAGATTGGAGAGGCCCTCATCATGTCATCGATAGAGATGGTGTAAAGATTTGAGCCACGAGTTCCTTTTAACAGTTCCTTACCATTAAGATCTCTAACAAAGCAGGTATGTTTTCTGAAGGCTACTTCTAGATCAGAATCATAGAATTGACCAACAGAGAACAGATTATGACCCAAACCTTCCACATAGTAAACTCTAGAGATGACACTATCACCAACAATATAATCTCCATAGCCCATAATAGCACCGAAATGATCATTACCAAATCTAACAGTCCCGATGAATTTGCTCACGAAGTTCATGAGCCGCGACCGGTCTCCAGTCATATGCTTGGAACAGCCTGAGTCCAGGTACCACAGAACGATTTGAACGATCTGCAGTTGAACACAGACAAGAATGGATAACTGGATAATTGGGATCCCCATGCAAGAATGGGTTCCATTTGGTTAGTAACAATGTTTGGAACACCCACATCAGAAATAGAAGCATTCATATCAGAGAGTGAGGCAATGGAATCATTGTGAATAGATGCAGTACTAGTGTCTGTATTAGCCCTGTTCACAGTGTGATCACTTCTTAAGGGAATAGTTCTACCAGTAGGCATCCATTTTCTAGTGGGCATTATCTGATTAGTCTTATGACCAACAGGTATCCAATAAAAGCCTAATTTACTGAATGTTCTTCCTGTGGGTTTCCACTGTTTTCTAACTTTCTTTTGTTTTTGCCTTTTAGCCTTCTTAGCATGAATTTTTGCATTAACAATATTAACTGGACAATTAACATCATTAGGCAGAACATTAACACCACATTCATGATTTGAAACAGAATTCAAGCAGACATCAGTACAAGGTTTGCAAATAGTATCGGAATTCGAATTAATTACAGTACGCCTATGGCTAATACTAGAATCAACACGATTCGTTTTATTCAATTCAAGCTTAAAGTTCCTAGATTGTTCTTCTACTCTCTTCCAGTGCACATTCTTAGCTTGAGAGGTCCTATCATTCCCTGTATTGTCTTGAGACTTTGACCTGCTCCGTTTAATGTCACTGATTACTCCTGTAGAGGGAATGGGAACATTAGTTGGTTTAACTACTCTTTGCATCACCTGTTTAGATGTACTGGGGTCTGAACTACATGCAGGTGCACTAAGGTTCACTTTCTTAAAACTAGAGATACTGAGATTTGTACTCCTAGAAGGCACACTTGAGTTCTCTTTCTTAGCATTGACAGATCTGGAATCTGAACTACTTAAAGGCACACTACGGTTCACATTCAAAACATTGGGAATCGAATGCATATCATACTTGGCATTAGGCATCGAGCATGGAATCAAAGGATTAACTCTCTCACCTAATGACTTTGGGCATATTGTGATCAAGCATTCTAAGATTTCTTGAGATCGTTTGGCATATAAGCATACATGTCGAATTGCATTATCATGAGGTTTCTCTAGCTTATCCTCTTCAACAATCTCACGCAGACATTCTAGGCAATCCTTAAGGGATGAGAAGTATGTTTGAATAGCGAGTTTGTTGTTCCTTAGATGAGGAGGGACATATGTCACAGATAAAGCATATTTATTACAAGAGTGAACCTTTGATACAACATTCTCCCCATTGGTCATTGGCATTTTCCCTTTTACCTGACTCTTCAGATTCTCAATTTCCTTTTGCAATGAAGCTATTTGTTCGTTGTTTTTGTTACGAGCGACTTTAATTGATTCAAATAACTCATTGAAATGACGTTTAACCTTTTCATTTTCTTCTAGAAAACTTTCGTTTTCCTTTTGTAAAGCATTTACTAGGTTTTGAAGATGAAACGTTTGAGAATTCTGAGAATCTAAAGGAGGACGCATTTGGGAGCCTGTCATATTGTTCGTTTGACCCTTTAGTTGAGAGATTTGGGCTTTCAACTTTCTGATTGTGTTGCACTGAGCTTGAATCTGTTCATCACGTTTGTTAATTTGAAAAACTGCATCAAACTCTGGAGCATATGATGATGTCTTGATATTTGAAGTTTTTACATTTTCTTTAAGATGTTGATATTTTAGTTGTAGATTAAAATACTCAACTTCTAGTTTAGAAAAATGTTTAACCAAATTGTCGTGATCATCCAATTCAATTTTCTCGTTTAGTTTAGAATTAGATTTTTCAAGCTCAATGACACGATCATGGGAGACTTTCAGGGCAACAGATAGTTCATGAAATTTGGAAGCATTAATAGAGCATTTTGAAGCAGTGAAAAAAATATCTTGAGCAACACATTCAGTAATAAGAGTCTCATTTAAGGTATGCAAGTTCTTCCTCTCAATCTCATTATATTTTAGTGCACGCTCATAATCACTAACTTCAACTACCATTGCATCAAATTCCATTTCCATTCCCTTGATATCAGTTTCTATCCCCTTTTTAAGACTCTCAAAGTGATCTTTCAGAAGTTTAAAGAAAGGCATGACCTCAGTTAAATAACATTCTTTCATTTGCTCAAAACCCCTTTCTCCTTCCGTTATACCAGTGGGTGTGATCCTTTTCTTGCAAGTTTTCTCAAAATCAACAAATAGTTGAAATATGACATATTGGCTAATTAAGGTCTTGCTTTTAGTGGCAATTTTTCTAGGAACAAGATGCATTGGTGTATTAGGAGGATACACAGTCGCTCTAGGCATTTTCCAAAAAGGGGGGTTTGTTTCAACAATATTTTCAGCTTTCTGTTTATCTAAATCCTTTTTCTAGAAAACTTGTTCGGGAGTCAACAATGTCTGAGGCTTAAACATGTTCAAGGAAATCCAGTTTTCCTTCTTGTAGTCATGGGGAGTGATAATTATTTTTTTCTCTTTGCATTTAGGGTTATCTAATTTTTTGTTCATCCTTTCCCTGGTGACTTCATCTGATTTCTTATCTTCCTCAGTGCACTCAACGCAACTAGGTTTCTGTCTAGGTTTAAGAATCTCATTTCCATCATAGATCACACTTTGAGCTGCTTTTGCTATCTTTCCGTACTCAGGGTTGGGTTTATCTATAATGGGAACACTATGCTTATCGCTTAGAACTCTATGTTTAGTGACCATGTGAGCAGTCTGAATGGTGTTTCCTTGTATGTACAACTTGTTTTCAAGCTTGTTTTTCAAAGTTTTCAGATTAGAAAAGTCTCTCAAGAGTTTTGATTCCTTTGCATTAAATTCTTGCTTAAGCATTTTCACATTTTCTTGAAGTTCTTGTTTTTGCTTAGCTGTTTTAGAAAGTTTTTCTTGCAAGGAATTTAATTCTTGTTTCAATACTTCTTCTCTAAAGTTACTTTTTCTAATGACTGTACGTACTTGGTCATCCATTTCCTGCTCACGAGTGGTCAACTCAAATTTTGCACGTTGTTCATAAATAGCAACACGTTCTTTATAGGCATTTAGTTCAGAAATTACAGAATCATCAGGGGCACATGCAGTGTATTCATCAAAAACATAGTCATTGTTGACTGCAGAAGATGCATCACTTGGTACACCTTCACTTTCACTTTGTTTCACGTATTGATCATATGGGATAATGTCGATATTACCCATATTTTCAACATTTGATTCAATAGTTTCAGTTGATTGTACTTTGTCATGCATCTGTTGCACATCAGCATTATCGTATAGTTTTAATACCTCTGAGATGAGTTTGTCTTGGGATGAGCCAGCTAGTGGTGAAGAAGAGACCTTGGGAGAAACCATTGGAGAAATGCTAGCCATAAAAATTGTGTGTGCCGTAGGTCCATCATCCACATCAGAGTCGTATGCATCACAATCAGCGACTTGAAAGGCATTCTGATGATTGTGACCTATCTCCTGAATAGGCTGCTCATCCACATCTGCATCATAGGTCTTGGCATTGCCCTCAGCAAGAAACATCAATTCCTCTTCATCCAAAGCAGCACCATTGTCCTGAGCTTGTGCCAGCAGCATCTTATCTCTGAAGTAATCAGCATTCTGTGGACGCTTTGGAGATGTGCAGTTCCTTGCAATGTGTCCCTCACCACCACAGTTATAACATTTGATTGGCTTAGCTTGACCTTGGTTACCATTCCTTCCTCGATTCTGGTTGCCAACATAACCTCTCCCAGCTCCACCTCTTCCCTGATCATACTGTCTTTCCTGAACTGGTTGCACCACGATCCTTCCATCTTTAACGGTGGCTTGATTGTGTGGGTTAGATGCTGTTCTGAGGTTGTTGTTGGTTTGTGGGAGAGAATTCATGTTTTGACTAATCAGAAGAGCTAGTTGATTAATGAAGTTACCCACGTGTGCATCAGCATCAGCTTGTTTGAACATAGGATCAGGAATGAGTTTGTGATTACCATTACCCAAGGGTATGACTTGTGATGCTTTGGTTGTGATTCCGATGTTTGAGTAGAATGCAGTTGAGTCATTAGATGAGCTTGTCTCTCCCTGGTTGGTTTTGAACTGATTGAGAATCAATTTTTCAAACATAGCATGTCTCTCATTCTGAAGGAGGAAGGCATAGAGTTGCTCATAGTTTGTATTCTTCAATCCTTTAGTGAGCTTCACAGCGGTGACAAACTTGTGCCATTCGGGATTCATGTTGTTCACAAATTTTGAGTTCAGCTGAATGTTAGGCATAGTCATTCTGATGTTCCTCATGTCATTCACTAACTTATGAAATCTCACATAGTACTCATAGACATTCTCATCTGGTTTCATCTTGAAGTGTTCAAATTCGTCATAGAGTTGGGATTCTCTGTCTTCCATAGTTAATTCTGAACCTGAGAGAAGCATCTTAACATTATCCCAAACTGCCTTTGCATCAGTGTTATGATTTATCAGCTTGTAGATGTCTTTAGGAAGACCTTCAAGAACAATGTTTGAAGCCCTGATATCTGCATCGAATCTCTTTTTATCCTTATCATCAAGCTCATCATACATTTTAGGTCTGTCCATTCCGTAAACAGGAGTACCATCTTCATTAGTATCAAGTATGTCTCTAGTCGTCTCAACTCGATATGGTCCTTCATCAATGGATTTGAGAATGTTGACACCATTTTCCTTTCCAAGGCAGTACAATCTGATTCGTTGAGCCCAAGAATCGTAGTCAGTTCTGTCAAGCATGGGTGGACGAGTATCTGACCCAGCTGCTTGAACATCCTCTGCAACAGTGGAGATGATAGTAGGAACGTTGGTAGACATGTTAACAGATAATACGGGATTTTACTAAATCAAGAGAAAACCGTAAACAATCACCCAAGTCGCTAGAAGATAATGCACCAAGTCGCTAACACTTAATTCGCTACACCACTAAGTCACTAGAGTCCCAAGTCGCTAGACAAATGCAAGTCGCTAAGTAGTAACTCGCTAAGCCTCAAGTCGCTAGCAAAATTTTGGCAGCAATTCGCTACTCAAGTCGCTAAAGATACAAGTCGCTAAAGAGCAACTCGCTACAGACCAGGTCGCTACCACCAAGTCGCTACCACCAAGTCGCTACCCGTAGTGGAGAGTCCACTACTTGTACTGTAAATCGCTAGATCTAAGTCGCTAGGTCAAAAACTGTAACTCGCTACAAATTTGTAAAGCAAGTCGCTACGAAGAAAGTAATCCGTGAGTTAAGTCGCTAGCAAGAAAAAACCACATAAACATCACTTTTCAATCCAAAAACAACCCAACCAAGATGATTCAAGCTTACCAACTGAGAACCTACACACTTGTGATGATTCTAAACATAAAAGTACTAACAAAATCCAAACTTTAACACAAGAAATCAACCAAATGATGCAAAAACCACTAAACTTTTTCAAACTCAAAAACCACCTAAAAACCACTAGAAATCCAAAGATGTGCAAGATATGATCTAACCATGGCTCTAATACCAATTGTTAGATATAAGTTTTCACATACACATCAAACCATAACACAAAGTGGCATATAAATGGAATTCTAGAGAGAGAAAGTTAGAGGTTTAGGGAACTTAGTGAGAGAAAGTGAAAGATATTATTATGAGCTCCAACTCTCTACCTTGGGAGGTAGAGAGTATTTATAGTCTTACATAAATCGCCACACATCGGGCTGTGGATCAGGCATACAGTGGGTAAAGACCCGTCCGTCCTCCACGGTGTTACTAAACTAAATACTACTTAACTTAAAAGAACTACGACTACGAGCTTTCTAACGATTACATATACTTGAGGTGACCGACTCTTTAATACCTGGAATTTCTAATTCCTAACAGATTCTTTTATGACTTTTGTCAAGGGCTCAACATAAAACAATCCTGGACATCCGTCTATCACCTACAAGGTAATGGACAAGTGGAGGTTACAAACAGAGAAATCGTCAAAGGGATCGAGAAAAGGCTAGGTCGAACTCATCATGGATGGGTGGACGAGCTCCCTCAAGTCTTATGGGCTCACCGAACACATCCTAAGTCAAGCAACAGAGAAACCCCCTTCAGCCTAACATACGGAATAGAAGCGGTCATCCCTTCGGAACTAATTGTACACACGGAGCGTGTGGCAACGTATGATGCCTCCCAAAATGACGATAGGGTCAGGGAAAACCTTGATCTCCTAGAAGAAAGGAGAGAAATAGCCTCCATCCGAGAAGCAATACACAAACATAAGATCGAAGGCTACTATAATAAAAGGGTCAGACCTTCCACTTTCAAGCCCGGAGAATATGTACTGCGCCTCAACAGTTCAAGCAAAGCAGAGTATCAGGGAAAACTGGGACCAACTTGGGAAGGACCCTACATGGTAGCTGAGGCCTACGGCAATGGAGCATACAAATTGGCCACTCTTCTCGGAGAACCCATCGACAGGACATGGAATGGTACGAACCTTCGAAAGTTCTATGTTTAAAAAGTACTTTAACTTTTTTCTTGTAATCAAAAGCTTCTCAAGGGAAAGCACACATTATTGGTAGTTGTCTTAGTTTTCATTTCAAGAATGATGTAATCCTCCCTACCAATTCAATGATAAATAAGACATTTCCCACAAATCTCTTGCTTCGTTTCTTAAACACAAAGATTTGTTCAACCAAGTCGTTAATGAGTTTCAATGTCGAATGGCTTGAGGTGTAACATATGCCTCTTTATTCAAAGCCAACTTAAACATTCACATTAACTCTCCTAGTAGATTTTGGCGCTTGTAAATTTTTTTTAACAAAGCCATGCTATGTAAAGGATCTGAGATAGAGTGGGTCGCGACCCTCTGTCAATGGTCAAGTTGGCCATTATATTCTTGGTGTTGTAATTTACACACAATGAGGTTGTTAAACCTTAGGTTGTAAAATTTAAGCGTCGCAAAAATGGCGTAAGAGAAGTTTACATAACAAACTTAAGCTAAATATGTAGAGGTATGTCCTCTACACTATTGCATTCAAAATACGGGCTACTGCCCTTATACCTGCGTAAGGAGCCTAGACTCCTGTCAAATTGTTTTTGGCACATGGCCACACATCACAAGCAGTTAAATTGTTTGGAAACACGACACACATTGTCACATAAAATAAATTGTCTTAAGGGTACATGCCACCCTTTGGAACCAAATTACTGCTAACAGAGCAGCCTTCATTCTTGTTTTTGCGGAGAGGGAGTGGAGGAGGGTTGCACTGAGACTGGTTTAGTAGACATGGTCTTCTTGGTTGGAGTGGTAGGCTTCAGTTTCCGAGGTTTCTTAGACAGGAGATCTTCAAGGGGTGCCATTGGATCTTTGGTCGCCTCAGCAAGGAAGGAGTACTCTGCAGTTGCAAATGCATTTCCTGCCTCATCATATTCAGCCTGCGAAGTGGGACGGTAGCATTCAATCTTGGAGAGGTCCACAGGCTTACCTGTTTTGGCGACCTCCTCCAGAGCCAAACACCGTCCATGAAATAGGGCTGACTTGATGACCTTCCACATCTGAGCTCCCAGCTCGTCACTATGATATAGTTCCATGGCTATGTAAGGCACCACCTTCGAAACAACTTCTGCACGATCTTTCTGCAGCATCTTATACCTCATTTGCAGGCCGTCGATCTCCTCCCTCAACTTTACCTCTACCTCTCCAAGCCTAACCTTCTCACTTTCCAACCCAACGCATTTAGCCTTGAGAGCAGCATTCTGACCAGTGAGAGTAATAACCTTGGCTTCTTCCAGTTTGAGATTGCCACGTTCCACGGTCAACTGGGCTATCTTTTCTCGAAGGTCTTGGACGACGGGGTTCTTCTCAACGTTCCCCTTAATCTCGTCACACTTTGCTTCCAGCTTGGCCACGGTTCTGAGCAACCCCCTGGTCTGGGCATTCAAGTGATTATCCATCACCGCCTGCCTCGCAACCCCATTATCATGCATGTCACAGAACTTCTCAATGGACATGTTCTCTAGCATACTCTTCCACTGTGGAGGGGTCACATGGTCAACAATCCGATGGCAGGCTAAGGCATTTGGAAGCTCCTTCGTCTCTGGAAGACCTACGAGCAACAAAATATACACAGGTTAGCATAACAGTTATATTTTTACCTGCACAATGTCTAATAAGACAGAAATACTTACCATGAACCTCAACGGATTCATCGGGCAATTCGAAGGCAGGCTTGATAAGCTTTCTGCCCTCGGTACTTTTATGCTTCACAACCCTACTCCCAGAGGTAGACAGGAGATTCTTCCTTTTGTTGGATTTCACAGCCTTGGCCGCTGTCCCTTTCCTACTCTTTAGCCTATCAGCTATTCCTGTTGAGCCAACGACGGGGACATCCTCATCCACAGGATCGTCCGAGTCAGCAATGTTCTCCACCAGTTGGGATGTGACCGCCATAGCAGATTGTGGGGGTGCTGATGAAATAGGCTCTGGCTTCGGGATGCTTACCTCATTGTTATTCACAGATGTTGAAGGGGAGCCAACGCCATAAGACTCCTCAGCTTTCTCCGCAGGCATGAAACTTAAATCTTCATCAAATTCTTGGAACATGAAGTTTCTGAACGACATCTCTGCAAAATCAAAGCAAAAAGAATAAATATCAGTGCTACATTGGTCCTATTTAAATAAAAGTGGATAAACATACTTTTTCCTTGGTATATGATCATAGGCTTCTTGGGAGACCCCTCCCAACTCTGAGCAATCCCAGCCATGTATAAGATGGCTTCAGGGAATACTTGCACATCCACAGGATACTTTGCCAAACGCAGGTAACAAGGATCACTCTGAACCTCGTAGGGCAGGGGGTCATTATACCGTTTAGCATTATACCTATTCTCTTTGTTCAAAAGCTCTGAATATGTAGGGGGAACAATAGTGTCTTGCACGTAGAAAAAGCTACCTTTCCAACTCGATATGTTTGTATAAACTTTTTCAAACAGATTGGGTACATCTGGCTCAGGTCTTTTTGCTAGTGTCAACCAATTGCCCCCGGGGTACAAGTTCAAGAATCCTCTTAAAACTGTCAAGGTTGGTTCATATCCGTAGGCTTTGCACATTACTATGAATGTAGTCAATTTGGCAAACCCAAAGGGATTAAACCTAGAGATGTGAACTTTGTAGTATTGCATAAACTCTAAAATCAATGGATGTAATGGAATCCTAAGATTTGAGTGACTAAATGCATGTGTATACAACCCTACGAAACCTGTAGGAGCATCAAAGATACCCTGAGAAGATTTGGGTAGCATCACTTTGTGTTCTATTGGGATGGGATAATCGGCTAAGTGATCATGAAGATCTTTTGCAGATAATGTACACTTTTGCTGCTTTATAATAAACTTGGAATCCATTTTTTATATAACAAAAAAAAAAAAACAGCAAACTTTCAGTACGAAGGAAGGATTACCTTTAGTTTCGGAAGTGAAGGCGATGAAGTTTTACTGCGTGTGGGGGTGAGACGAAGAGAGTAAAATAAAATAGGGTTGCATCTACCCCCTTTTTTATACTCCCTTTTCTCTCTCAAACACCGTACACGTGTCCCAGGGATAAGTCTTATCCGAGTAAAATTTTTAAATTTTGAATAAAGGCGACTTTTGGTCTCCGGGTAAGTTGGGAAAATGTGATTCCTGTAGCGGGCAGTAATAATAAGTGATTAGCATTAAATGCGCTAAGTCAGGTACATTATTATCTTTTAACTAACACACTTCACAGCAGGATGATATTTTTTCGCAGCATGAAGTCGAAAGCAATGTCTCCTCGCTCATATACATCACTTTCGACTGGGGGGCTTGATGATGTACCCTCCGAGTAGCTCGAAGGACACTCCTCCGAGACGTATCGAAGCCCTTCTATACGAAGGCCCAAGTTAGGATTCCAAAATATCCATAGGCGTCAAACCATTTGTTGGCACGAAGGTTACCTAAGGGGAACTCGCCATCCAAAGCCCTAAGCCCTTCGGGGTATGGCTGACGAAGGACAATGGATAAGGGAACCTCCTGACTTGGTCAAACCCACGATCTCCCTCTCTCTCTTGGCTTCCCCGTCAAGTCTGAGAACGTGGGTCACTAAGCCCTGGCGGTTAACCACAATCATGGAACGCCCCCATGATCTCTGACATTCATGCAGAAGTGCTCTCAACCCTATTTCATTCACTATAAATAGGTTGGACGGGCAATGGATTATGGTATGCTCATTTCACACTCATCTCTTTACTTTCACACACTTATACAACCATAACTCATACTTACTCTCACGCCGGAGGTGGTTCGCAGGGTCCTACCCCTGCGCAATCACTTAACGTAGTGTCTTAGTATTTCTTATTCTCAGGTTACAGGCGAGTCTTGGCTGGAACACACACCCCTCATTACTTTGATCCTCATCGAAGCCTGTTAGTGCAATCTTTTGCACAATCAGGTGACAAATGTCACCTCCACATGCCTTCTCCTTCTCTTCATTATAAGAACCTTTTCATAATAACCCAAACATATATATATATATATATATATATATATATATATATATATATATATATATATATATATATATATATATTTTCGAATCACAATTTGTTTTTCAACATAAACATAACAACTAAACATAACATTCCCCCCACTTGAGATGAACAATGGGAATTCGGGAGGTCTTCAATGATTTTTAAGAATATGTCGTCGACGAAAGCGTGATTCCCGAACCTTTCCACTTGAACCTTGAACTTAGGCAAATGATGACTTCCCAATCACAAATAAAGACTACAGGGTAGGCTAAGGTGTAGGTGTGTATCGAAACAATATATTGGGTTAACAAAATGAAAGGAATGGCTCAGATGGGTGTATCTAGGGGTATCTTGCACTAAAGGTGAGTGCAACAAAAAGGTTTCACATGGGGGTCGAGAAGTCGAGGTGACCAATCGATAGACAATAAATGGTAGGCTATTTGGGTGATAATCCTATAATACTGCCTTCTTAAACTGAAAAGTCCAAATACATCGAGCTAACTCAACATACCTCGTCTATGGTCTCGAAATGATGCAAAGGCCAAGTCTAAAGTTTACAAGCTACCGACACACTCATAATTTGGTAGATTTGGGGTAAAATTTTGGAAACGGATAAGGCTAATCTCACCATATAATATCAAGGGTTATATGTGCTCGGCTAAGGTCTAATCTAGTTAGGTTAAGAAAAACATGTCAAAATTTTAAAAATGGCATAATTTTTCAAAATAAACTAGAAAAACGAGGGCAAAATAAAGTTCAAGAGACAATTCTACTCCCGTCCCCCCACTTGAATTGTACAAAGTCCCTTTTGTACTAAGCGTTAAATAAAGGTGAAGAGAAAAGTAGAATTAGAGCGAGAACTTCCCTGAATTTTGCTCCAAAAAGAAAGAAGGCCCACGAAAATGAGTCGTGCCTTCGCATAATCATCCATGAGCAACTTCAATCCCTGAAATCACACTACCGACAAGCATAATTCTAAAAAGAAAAAAAATGAAAAATGAAAATAAACCTAACTCACTTTCGTAGGAATCACGGTTGCATTTAGCATATGCAACAAGCCTTTTAAACCACTTGGTGTCCTAAGTAGACGAGTGAAGTCTCGTGAGGGTTTATAGGGAACACACCCTCAAAGTTCATTTAAAATACTAATACAAGGTTATTGTGTTTAAAATGAAAGAAGTAATGCAGAGGATAGTTACGTCGTAACTCTAGAAGGAGTTACGCCGTAACTAGGCAAAACCTGGCATATGCTGCAAAAGTGTAGCTACGGCGTAACCACTGATGTAATGCATAAGAAGTTCTACTGCAAGGGGCCTGTTACGGCGTAACCATGAGAATGAGTTACGCCGTAACTCTGGTCAGATCAGCATGCTGCAGCAACAACTTTTCTTGTTTCCTGCAAAAATGGTTAAAAACACAAAACCCAACAGAAATGGAAATAAAAAAAAGAAAGGGATAATTCGGGTTGTCTCCTGAAAGAGCACTTTTCTTTATTTATGAGTCTTTAAGTTAGACTCAGAGCCTTGGGGCTTTATGGTGGCCTTTGGACTTGGCCAACTTCCTCCATGTCCTTCATTAAGTTATGTCTGACCCAAGTGACATTTGTGGCAGTGCGGAGGTATTCTTTAGTCTCTATCTTCCGAATTTTGCAAAAAATTTTCCTCCAGCCCCAAGTGGTATCTAGTAAATTCATATTTTTCAGCAATAATTGGGGGTGGCCTCTTATAAGGAATCCTAAGGAGTTTGCACCTCCTTTGTTCATATGCTTCATCATCGTGGTAAGTTGATGACGTACCCTCCGATCAGGTCGAAGGACCGCCCTTCGGCCTCAGTTGAAATTGCATTACGAAGACCCAAGTCTTTCTTCATAAGTCATTGGTGGCGTAAAACCATTCATCATTGACATGGTTACCAGTTGGGAATTCGCCAGTCGAAGGCCTGTGCCCTTCGGTGTCTTCTCTTGAATACGCCAAGACAAAGGAGAACCTTGACTTGGTCTTCCCCCACGTTCCCACTATGTCCTTAGCTTCCCCGCCAAGTCCGAGATAGTGGGGATGAAACCCCAGCGGTTACCACAAATTAGGGGACGCCCCCATGATCTCCTAAACGTGTGCTAACACTCTCCAAGCTATTTTCATCACCTATAAATAGGTTGGACGAGTCATTCCAATGGTATGTTCACTCAACACAGTATTTCACATACATCATATTATTTACAACTCATATCACATACTTACTCTCACGCCGGAGGTGGTTCGCAGGGTCCAACCCCTGCGCAACCACTTAACGAAGTGTCTACTATTTCTTATTGCAGATTGGCTACAAGTTTGGCGCAAGCATATCACCCCTCATATCCTTCGATCACCATCGAAGGCCTGGTCGTACGAATTATTGTACAATCAGTGGCGCCATCCGTGGGACCCGCTACTATTGGTCTCGTTATTCCAAACTTACACCCAGTCAATCGCTCTCACTAGTTTCACGGCATGAATCAAGGAAGGGAAGATACACCCCCTCCGGGTTTCTCGACCTTGACACCAATCCCAGTCAATGATCCTAACAACCTTCCCAATATAACCGCATCTACCTTTACCACACGATCTCACCCTAAAATAACTCCCAACAACCATGCTTCAACCTCGGCTAACCCTGATTCGATAATCAGTCCAGCGTTTGTCGAAGCTAACATCGAAGCATTAGAATCTTTACTGAGGGCTCGAAGGAGGCAAGCTCGGAATGTGGAGATGCGCAGGGAGTTAGAATACTCAAGCGATGAGTATGACGAAGAGTTGGAAATGGAGGCCAGGCCCTTGGCTCCTGGGGCTACACGTTCAGTGCTAAGGATAGGGTCTTCGAGCAGTCGAAGGCCTAGTGGAAGGTCGGTCGGTTTTGAAGATGTTCCGGAGAGGGCTCCGACCAGAAGGGAAGGCACGATAGAAGGCTCTAATGGAAGGAGTCACCGACGGGATGCTACGGGAGTTAATTTGCCACCACTTTTGGCGGCTCACTTGGGAAGAAATGAGGCAGGGGTTCCGTTGCAGCCTTCTCACGCATCTGGCGTAGAAGGCAATCCATCTCAAATGAATGGGGGAGGAAATCTTCCTCCTCATGGTAAGTACCCTCCTTTTCAGGCTCAATCTTACCCTCAAGGGGTTTACCCCCACTTAATGGGCAGGCTAACAACCCCAGTTTAACTCAACCATACGGAAGCATGCCCTACGGGCAACCTGTGGTATATCCTTCATACCGTATCGGAAGTCACCCACCTTATATACCTACTGCTTATCTGTTAGGAATTAGAAAATTCCATAGTGAAGAGTCGGTCACCCCAAATGTTATCTAGCTTAAGTTAGCTCGTAGAATTGTCGTTAGTTTCATTATTTAGTAGTTTATTTATTAGTTTGTAGCGTAGTATAGCTTAGTGCAACACCGTGGAGGAAGGACGGGTCTTTACCCACTGTATCCCTGATCCACAGGCCGATAGGAGGTCGTTTAGATTGTAACCTATAAATACCCTCTACCCTCCAAGGTAGAGGGTTGGAAGTTCTAATCTAATCTTTCACTTTTGATAAGCAACTCTCTTTCTAGAATTCCCTCTCAACTCTCTTCATCTATCTTAAAATGGCTTACTTGTTTAATCACAATCCTAGACCACCCGAATCATCAAACAACATAAATATTAAGATCCTACAATTGGTATCAGAGCCAGGTTGTGTTGTTTTGATGATTTACATGGTTTGTTGTTGGCGGTTTGATGCGGTTTGATTCGTGTTTGGTGATGTTTAAATGAGTTTGACATGTTCTTGGTGTAGTTTGTAGTTGTATTTATTTGGTTTTTAAAGCTAAGGTTTTAACTGTTTTTCACAAACTTCTTACTGATTTTAAATGTTTATTCATTTAAGCGAGTTGGTCTTGAATGGTTGTTGAGTTGGTTTTGAATGGTTGTTGATACAGCCATTTCTAGTCTTTAAGTGGGTTTGCATTCTTGTTTCTTAACAGTTTTATCTGAATTTGAACATGGTCAAACGGGTCTAAATGAAGCTTTTTCTGAGTTTTATACTTTATGGTCTGTTGTTTTTCTTCAATGCGAGTTGGAGCACTTTTTATGCTAGTTAACCATGCGTATTGACGCTGGTTCTATCATAGCGAGTTGCCTAATGTAATATTGCGAGTTGTCATTCAATACAAACCAGGTTCAATGTTCCCTAAGCGAGTTGGTGTGGGTATGCGAGTTGGGTATGCGAGTTATGTCCTAAGCGACTTGCCATATGCGAGTTGTCATAAAGTAATGTCAAAAACGAGTTGTTATGCTGCACAAATACGGGTTAATGATGCGAGTTGGTGATGCGAGTTGGATATGCGAGTTAGTTCTGAAGCGAGTTGGTAACAAAAGAAACTCAACAGAAAGGAGGATGAAGAAGATATTGACCCTTGACCATGACCTCAACAAAAATACATAATCTGATAACAAGACTCTTGACCACAAAACACGACCTCATATACCATATACCAACATCACTTAACCTCAGTTATCATTCAACATCATCAGTCTTTACTACTACATTTCTTCTATCCCATCTCTTATTCAAGAACCTTACAACAAAAATGAAAAGAAGAAATGAATCTCAGAAGTGGTTTGTGCCTGTTCAAAGTCTTATCAAGACCATCATGCGTCTACTTTACACAACCATGTCATCACAGATCCATAAACAAGAAAATTAAATGATCTCAAGTTATTTTTCGTGTGTTTGTGAATTAATACCCAACCATCTAAGGTCATCATACACGAATTAAAACTCATCATAGATCAAAGTGTGAAGCTTGCACCTCATTTTATTGTTCGAATCTTGAAGTTAGAACAAAACCAAGAATGATTTCATTCCACTTCTTATCCGGTCACAAAAGAAGAAAACGATGGAAGAATTAAATACCTACCTTCGTGGCTGTCACACAATATTGAGTCGAAAAAGATTGAAGCCATCCCTGTGGCTGTCACAAACCCACTCCTCGAGCCAACCCTGTGGCGAGGTCAGGTCCAACGATTATTTCTTGTGATTATTTGCCTTGTTTGTTCGGTTGAGATGCATTTTTGATGCATGATATTTGGGTTGGAGGCGTATGGTTTGTTCATCTAAGATCTGAATGAAAAGGGGGCGGAGATATAAGGAGTGTACTAGGGTTGAATGAATTTTTGGTTTGTCTGCTATGTGAGAATGAAATGAGGGAGGCGTATGATGTGTTAGGAGGATTTTTAGGGTTACTAAAGTTTAGGACTTCAATTGGTCATGTTTCGTTTTTTTATATCCCCTAAGAATTAAGGTACCAGTTCCTTTTTTTTTGTGGGCTTGGATAGGAGATTTGGATATTGGCTCGGATTCTTGTGTTACTTGATGGGTTTGGATGGTGTATTAATGTATTCATATGGGCTTGAATGGCATTGGGCCTCAATGAAACAAACTAGGCCAGTTAACATGCTTCACGTTAATATCTTGCAAGTTTGATGATTGGTAGTCTTCACGTGACATTGGAAAGGGATTTAATAATCTTGACATAAACTATTTATAATGGCTTAACGTGACATTGCATGTTTTTATATTTGCATGGTTTAAAAGAATGGCTTCAAGTGACATGCTAATCAAAGTTATTACATTTTATTTGAAGAAATTACACGCATCTTGGTATACTCCGTTTTATTAACATGTCACGTGATAAGTTTAGCCGGGAAGAATATTAGTATGTCACGTAATCGATCTTCGTATCATGAATGAAACGATTAATTCATCCTTAAAGTGTAATCGTGGGGTAGTGGTGTATTATATAATTTATCGGGATACAACTGGGCCTGGAATGGGTCAGTATTGCATTTGGGCTTGACAGATTTGTAAGTGGAACTTATTTCATGGACCGAAGAGATTATGGGCCGAATAGTGTGACCGAGTATTGGTTCATAAATTACTTGGGATCTGAATTTTGGAACATATGTGGGCTTGAATGCAATCTGATTGTGTTAGTATATGTAAAGACATGGACTTGGTTGATGATCTGATGGGCTTCTCAAAATTAAATGGTACTAATATGAGATTTGATGATATGAGTTTTGTGTAAATGAGACTTGGTGTGATGATGAGAGTCGTCGTGTTATGCGATTAATTCCTTGGTTTAAACATCCTCACAAAATATTTTTTGTCACGGCTTGAAGTGTTTATTGGATATTGTTGACTACGGGTGTGTGGACGGTATTTCTTATTTGGATGTGAAGTGAAGCTTCTCCGGGCACGTCTACTTATTTCGTCTTCTTTCTTTCTACCCTTCCGCGAAGATGACTTGTCTGGGCATTTATTGAGTGTGATAAAGACTTGGCTATTTAATTACGGTTGTGACTCTTTCTCGCTTAACTCGCAACGTAACTATCACTTCGGTGTCTCACACAGTTGAGAATATGTCAAGAGGTTTTGTACATTGGGTACACCATTTCTTCTTCACAAGGATTAGTACAAGTTTAAGTAACAAATCTGGGGAATTTCACTTCATGATCAAGTTTGGTATATCGGGTTTACTTCACCAGGTGGTCACAACATTAGCCGACAGAATGTGTGAATGATGTGTTTACCAAAGTATTTATTGGATGGTTGATGGTATTGTTGATGTTGGATAATGAACCGCTGATGAACCGCTGCATGTTCCCCTAAAACAGATATTCACTGAAACCAAAGTCGTCATAACACATTCAAGCTGACATTGTTTACGGTTTTGTCTTGATTTTGTAAAATCCCGCGAAAGAACCTATTTCTTGGTTTAAATCATAGACTTGTAAAATCCCGTGACAATGGAAACATCCTGGTATTAGTAAAGTGTATTTCCGAATCTATCTTACGGTTTATTCTTGGTTTTATAAAATCCCGCGAAAGAAACTATTTCTCGGTTTAAACTATAGAATTGTAAAATCCCGTTATGATGGAACCATCTTGGAGAAAGGAAAGCGTATCTCAGGGTCTTCTGATGCTGGTGTTACGGGTTCTGTTTCGAAGAAGGGATAAAAGGGTGTACTTCATAAATTGGATGTGGGTTTGGATATTCGTCATGGCAGTTTGGTTATTGCTTGGTTTTACGGGGTTCTGTGCTTTTTAACCATGGTCGGGATGAAAACCATTATCAAAGTTCATTTAAATGTCAAAGAAGGCTAGATCTGAGCTTTTAACAAAGATGTGACAACGGGGTTAATTCACTATTATTTATTTGAGGTTGAAGTGAAATATCACGGGCGAGTGTACTTAGTATCTGAAGGTATCGGGGATGGTTGGATGAAGATTCTTCATGATCCTTGTTCGAGCTTATTATTAAAAACGAAGACTTGGAAATCTAGTTATTTTTGGGTGTCTTTTACCTCTTCTTTTACCACTTGGGGGAATTGGGCTCATACCACCACAAAATAACTATCACTTTAAGGAGTTACGTTGTAGTGCTCAGTGTTACATTCAATTGTGGATTTTCAAGAGGTAATGTACGTCTTATACTCGATGGTTGGTTGGTTGAAGAGTATAGAGTACATAGAGAGTACTTAGAGATGCTAATGGAAATCGTCACCGCTCTTTGTTACATATGTGCAAGTATAAGTCACGAGTTCGGGTTAGTTTACTTCAGGGTCAAATTCATCATATTGGGTTTTCTCCATCAGCTGTCACGACAAATAGCCTACTGAATGATAATGGGGTGATTATAAGTTTGCCAAAAGTAGATGAAAAGAGAGAGATTTATGACGTATGAACACAACAGTTCATGCCTCGTTCGCTAAAGAAAAGAAAAGTGTACGTTTCAGTGCGCTTTATCTTCCAAAGAAGAGAAATCTCCTTATGACGTATGAACACTACAGTTCATGCCTCGTTCCTCAAAGAAAAGAAATGTGTACGCTTCAGTGCGCATTATCTTCGGAAGAAGAGAAATCTTCTTATTATGACCATTTTCATCAACATGCTTCATACTTTTTCCACGCTTCAGTCATCAAGTGAACCGGGCTACTGTTGATTGTTTTCTGATTCCACTTTCTCAACTATAATGACGACGGCGACATCCTGTGCTAATTTTACGGGGGAGAAGTGTGAATAGACTACATTTGGATGATGTTCACTTATTTAGTCAAGAATGGCATCTTCGTATGCAATTCTTGAGGGGGAGAAGAAGTGTGAATTTTTTGCATTGTTGATTGATATTTGAGAATATAAATGGTCATACGGCTCTAAACTCATGTAAGAACCGAGCTTCTTCTTATCGGGTCATCTTCACATGGAGTTTTTCTCTTCTAAGAGCCGTTGGTTGACATCTTCACTCGGATTGATGAGTTTATCGACAAAGTGCTTCCGGTTAATGCTTCACGTATACATCAACATGATGATTCCGAACAATCTATCTGTTCTTGTTTGATGTGATTGGTAGTTTGGTGTTACCATCTTGTGTGTTCGTTGCAGCCTGATTGCTGATTTCCTTGATGAACATCTTTCTGTTCTTGTTTGATTGGGAGGGATTTTAGTTAAGGGGATTTGCAAGATGTAAGTTGATTGGGATGCTTTTTGGTGATGTTCTTGTTTTGGTGAGTTGAAGATGTTAACTATCTATTCCCCAACTGCACAATCTTGAAGAAGGTCGAGTCTACAGTCGGTTCTACATTTTCTGCTACATATTAGAAGACTAAAGACGATTTGCATTTAACTATCTAAAGACTTCTTCTTAATCTGGGCATTTATTAAAAGATTGTCGGTTTAGGGGAGAGCACTAATTGGGGGAGGGTGAAAAGTCATATTTAATCCCCAATTAGACTTGCTCACATTATTCAGCATGTTGATTCTCACAAAGACTTGAAGCGTTCTTCTCAACAGATTTCTAGTATTTGGGCTTATAAAATGTTGTTGATTCTGAAGTATCAAAACCAGCAAGGGGGAAGGAGACAAGCATCTAAACGCGAGTAAACTTGATGAACTTAATACTTCTAAGTAATTGAAGATATCCCGGGAAGACAAATGTTATTACCGCAGAGAAACTCAAGGTTTGACTCATGAAGAGTAAACTTGATGAACTTAATTCTTCTAAGTGATTGAAGATATCCCGGGAAAACAAATGTCATGACCGCAGAGAAACTCATGGTTTTACTCATCAAGGCATTTAGTGTTTGTATTTCATCTACGTGGGGGAAGTGATGTTAGAGAAAGTTTCTGAAGATAAAAGAGGTACACTAGTGTGTGGTGATTTTGATGGTATCGCAATGATCAGGGGAGAGAGATTGTGTACATTGGGGATGCTCAGCTATTTCACTTGAGTACTTAATCAGTGATTCAGAGATATAATCACTTATTCTGGTGTTGACATCCGCAGAGATTGTCATCCGCAGAGATAATCAGTGACTTGGCCGGCTTCTTCAATGTTTTCAGTTATTCATTCCTTGTGTATTGGTATACTTCGGATACTTGAGCTTCATATACGATCATCAGGGAAGAAAAATGTGAACATGGGAAGGTGTTTTCATTCCCCTCATGATGTGTATTCGGGAGAGCTCTTGGATATTGGTGTACTTCGGGTTCTTGAGCTTCATACACGATCATCAGGGAAGAAAAATGTGAACATGGGAAGGTGTTTTCATTCCCCTCATGATGTGTATTTGGGAGAGTTCTTGAGCATTATACAAAGACGCTGACTGCATCAATTTAACTACTTGGGGGAATTGTTCTCTGGACACCTTTTGGAATGGATCGCTTCAGAATTCAGTGAAAAAGAAATTTGAGAAGATTATTTATTCGTGAGATGATACGTTGCTGTTGTTCATCTTGATGATATAACCCCGAATGGAGAACCTCGATTATCGTTCTTAAAATGGAGCAGCGGGATAAATGATAATGGTGTGCTTTTCTGTGCACCTGGATAAGGCAAGCTTGAAATAGAGCTTCGAATCTGCTCAGCTAAAGGATTTTCGATTTGGGGGGAAGCTACCAAAGTCTCACTTTCAAGTGGCTCAATTTCTCTCTTCGATTCAAGAGTCTTGGAAGCTTTGGTGGTGAATGTTTAAGAGATGATGACTTCTTTCTCCTACGCGGTGTTGCTCGATATCCTTATCTTGGTACTCGTATCATCATCTTCTTTAACTATATCATCTAATCTATCTTTGTATATATTTTTCAGAAAACCAAATACAAAATTATAAAACCAACAAAAAGAAAATAGAAAAATATAAAACCTTCAAAAACCCATAAAAATCAGAAAATTTGAAAAATACCAAAAATATTGTTTTCTCATGACATGTCTTCTGGTATCGATAACATCTACGGTCTTAGAAATGTCATTCAATAATGGCACGGGACTTTAGATGAAGTTCGAGCAGGAGGTGTAAATATTCTTTTCAAAACATGTCTCAAAATATGGCTTACAGTTATTTCAGACTGTAACCCGTGCTTAAAACTATGGCTTGCTATTATTTCTGATAGCAACCCGCTCTTTAAAGGAAGGAAAGTGTTGCGCTAAACAATTTTTCAAATATTTCGTGCACTTATCCTATAAACAAAACAAGGAAAGTATGTCGAAGGACTGCTGTTCCTACACAAATGTTTTTCCGTCTATAATTCTTCAGAAAAATATGTGTTGTTTTCAAAAATTGGTGGTAAATGAGTTGCTTGAAATACAATCAGTTTCAGAGTTTTCGTTAAAATTGAAAAACTCAATCAATGACTTCAGCGCTTTTAAACTTTTCAGAAATTTAAGTCATTGATTGAGGGGGAGAATTTTTTCAAATCTGTATCATCTAACGAGATTATCTTAATCATCCTACGTGCTTATCTGTAAAATACAATTGCCTATGTTGAAGGACTAGGTTTCTAGGATGTGATTGTTAGGTTTAGATGATTAGAGTTTGATAAACACATTATTCCCATATATTTGAATGATCTGATTGATATGTTGAATTGACTTTTATTAGTCGATTGTTGTTTGGGTGATGTCGACCACCATATATTTGTATGTGTGTTCACTAACGTATGCAGGTATATTGGTTTAAAAGAATGTTCCTGATCCGGATCCCACAATTGAAGATGATTGGATGCCGTAAGGAAAGGGTAACTATATCTTGGGTTGACAAATGAAGAAACAGAGCTTAATTGGACTTCTATGGAGAGTTGGCATAAATGCAACGTAAGAGGTCTCACTGCATCAGCAGATGGTTTTCTTCTAAGTGATTGAAGAAACAGAGCTTAATTTGACCTCAGTTGGCATTCAAAATGCAACGTAAGAAGAAGTCTCACTGCATCTGTAGATGGTTTTCTTCCAAGCCCTACAACAACATCAACAAAAGCAGCTTATGATTCTCTCCACCTAACGAATCTTTGTGCAGGATACCATTTTTAAACAATTTTTGAATAAATTGAATTAAATTGTTTTGAAAATGGAAAAATGTTTTTTTGAAAATATATTGGACTAAATTTTGAAAATCACCGGACTTCATTTTATCAAAACTTAAGTCACTCAATTATCGACTTCGGTCATCGATTGAGGGGGAGAGTGATTTAAAATAAATTATTTTCAAACAATATTGCTTCATAAAAGTCCGGATTGTACAAAATAAGTGGTGATCTAAAGATTTAATGTTATGTCATGGTATGATTTTTTTTCTTAAGAATCAAGGTCTTTCAAAATGAAATTTTTTCTGTTCTTGTTTGATTGTGAAATTGTTTTGTTTTACTTAAAAGATCTCTTAAAAACTATCATACCTGACACTAACAATCTTTAATGTCTTAAAATGGTCCTTATCTGTCATCTTTCAAAATTGAATCTTGCCACGTCTTTCCCCAAATTTTTCTAAATGATTTAAACCAGTTGGGATCACAAATCTCAAATGGTTTGATATTTCTGATCGGGGTAGAGATCGTGATTTAAATCTCAAATCTGTTTTAAATGGAATTGGTTTTAGTCCTTTAAAGGCACTCCTGCCTCCATGTGCCAAACGATTTCAATATGCATAATGCACATGTTGAGGAGGAGGATTTATCCAAAAACCAGATGAGTATTTAAACAAGGCCACATTTTCTCCCATGTTTTCTAAACCTAATTAAATCACTTGGGATCCAAAATCTCAAAAGATTTGATATTTTTGATCGGGGGAGAATTTGTGATTTAATAATGAAATTTGATAAAAGTAGATCGTTTTGATTCAGTTGTGCAGGCTGCTCTCTCATATGTGCTAAACGCTTTCGAATCTCGAAGCATATATTGAGGGGGGGCATTTTTAAAAGAAAGGAAACTATCGAGGTGCAAATGCTTTTATGTTTTAACATAAAGTACCTTGATTGAGTTTTAAATGGTTTCTTAATGGCTTGTGTGATCGTAAATGTGCTTCAAAAGAACTCTTGCCTCTATGTGTTAAAATGATTTCTCTTATCCTATGCACATATTGAGGGGGAGAATTTACCAAGAAAATCAAATGGCTTTTTTTCGTATGAAAATTGTGATCAAAGAAAATATTTCAAAGTCCTCTTGCCTCCATGTGCCAAACAATTTCTAAATCACACGCGCATGTTGATGGGGAGGTTTTCTAAATGATCAAAACTATTAAGGTACAAAATGCTTTGATCTCGTATCACAAGTACCTTGATTGTTTTTCCAAATGATTTTTCAATTGGTTTCATGAAGGAAAGAACAATACCAAAAGACCGACCAATTTACTTTATGCATGGTGTTATAAGGATGGTTAGGTTAGGTATTTGTTCCCACGATCCGCCAGAACCGGAGGGATCTTCCCAGGGACAATCCACTAGATAGTGTAGAGTCCTTAGGAATGTTGAAAAAAGGAGAAAAATGAGAATATGGGAAGAGTGCGGACTGAGATAGAGCTAGAACTGGAATAAACCCAACAAGGTTCTAGTAATGAAGTCTCGGTAAGCACTGAAGGGGTTGAAGAATGAAAAAGAAATGAATGAGAAAAGGGTGAAAAGAAATAGCCCTCATATAATTCAACCTTAGGGCAGACACCGGGTTCAATACATATGCTACTAAGTGGTTACTAAGGTAACGCTGGTATTGAAGAAAAGACGTCATGGACCCAGTGACGCACTGCACTAAACTTCCCAAGCTACTCAAGTTCCTCTTAAAAGGGCTTGTTTCATTCTCACGGGGAACCGACATTATCTATCGACTTTCTCTTAGAGATTGTTGATATTGAAGAAGGAGACCCGTCTCCCTAGTCTCCAACACAGGAACCAAATATGCACAATTGAGTCTAGAGCCAAGAGATCATCCACAATATCTCATTAGGACACTAAATTCTTGAAGACTTGTTGTTTCACATAATGTGAAAAGTAAGTATATATTAAGAGTCCTACGCATTATCCTTGTGGTATTGCCAGAACATCTGAGTGATATGCATACATATTCACAATGAAGATGGAAAGCCTTCTGGAGCCAACATCAAACAAGCTCCTGGTAGGTGGCACGTGAGATCTATTCTATAGATCAACCATGTGACAACTGGATAGAAACGATGGGGCGATTCAATCTTGAATCAACCTTGGTCCAGGAATGGAATTGACGAATACTTTTGGAAAAACCGTTCGATGTGCAAACCTTCTTTTCTCTAGCACGTCGAATGTGTATTCATTTCAAATTCAAAAAGTGTCTCTGATTGAAAAATACTTTTAGAAAAATCGTTTGATGTGCGAATCTCTTCTTTTCGCTAGCACGTCGAATGTGTGCTCATTCTCTAATACAAAAAGTATTTTGATTGAAAATTGATCTTTCTCATAAAACCTTCGTCGTATTGCCAAACTCTTTCTTCAAGCAATACGCGATTGTTTTTCAAATCATTTTTCATCAATCAGTGAATCTCAATTTGCTGGTTCACTCACTTCATGTTGTCTTCTTTGAGACGTTCCGGTTTGAGAACAGCTAGAACAACTGCGAAACCCTGTCAAGGAGATTCTTAGGAATCCTACCTGATCACAGGCAGTACTTGTACTGATCAACGGGGAACCGTGGGCCGTGTACCTCAATTCAGCGAAAGTGATCAAAGACACTTTCGTGTGTTTTATTGCTAACTGTTGTTTGCAGGTACATTTGGACGGTTGCAGCTGATCAGAACTGAGAAGTCAATCAAAAGCCGCATGCTCACAGCTTCCACACTTAATTGAAGAAATCATGACTGGTGCATATCTACATAACCTGGCTCTGATATTTCATACTATGCTTCTACTTCGCTGCTGCAAATATCATGAACCAGTAAGGCTTCCGCTACTCTGATGGAAAGATGTCATGATTCAAAAGTGTGAGCATGTCGGTCCGAAAGTCACAACATCACATGAAGGCAACACAACTATGGATGATCCAGAGAGATTTGATGTGGCTGATGATCTCAATGAAAGCTCGAAGATCATCAAAGATGTGGATCAGTTAAAGGCCTCCACTTAAAGTACAAAGCATTCGGACTTTGAAGATGCACTACTTAAGTACAAAGATTGCAGAATTGAAGAATTGAAGTCTACGAGCTCAAGAACAAAGATAAAATAGAATGCTAGGATTCGAAATGTAAAACATGGGGTGACCTCCCTTAGGGGGAGATTGTTAGGAATTAGAAAATTCCATAGTGAAGAGTCGGTCACCCCAAATGTTATCTAGCTTAAGTTAGCTCGTAGACTTGTCGTTAGTTTCATTATTTAGTAGTTTATTTATTAGTTTGTAGCGTAGTATAGCTTAGTGCAACACCGTGGAGGAAGGACGGGTCTTTACCCACTGTATCCCTGATCCACAGGCCGATAGGAGGTCGTTTAGATTGTAACCTATAAATACCCTCTACCCTCCAAGGTAGAGGGTTGGAAGTTCTAATCTAATCTTTCACTTTTGATAAGCAACTCTCTTTCTAGAATTCCCTCTCAACTCTCTTCATCTATCTTAAAATGGCTTACTTGTTTAATCACAATCCTAGACCACCCGAATCATCAAACAACATAAATATTAAGATCCTACATTATCCTCAATATGTCAACCAGAACCCTGTTGGAATACCTCCAAATAATAACCCGTACAATGCTGCCCCTACTTACATGCCACCTTATAACTGCCTTTACTCGGAGCCCATGGGCTCAACAACACCCTTCGTAAGATGGATAGAAGACTACCCTTTATCTGACGGGTTGAAAATGCCCGTACATATTGGTACTTATGATGGGAAAGAGGATCCGGATAACTTTTTATACCTGTTCGAAGGGGCTATTAGAATGCAGAAGTGGGTTATGCCTATTGTTTGTCACATGTTTACATACACCCTACGAGACTCTGCTCGTATATGGTGGAACGGGCAAAAACCAGGTAGCATTGTGAATTTGGATGATCTCAAAGCCATATTCAGATCACATTTCAGCCAACAGAAAAAGTTTACAAGAACGCACCTAACAGTGCACAACATCAAGCAAAAGGAAAATGAGAGCACCAGAGCTTTCATCACCAGATACACCGATGACACGTTACAGATAATGGGCTTGCACGAGGACCAGCGCATCTCAGGTTTCGTGCATGGCCTACGAAACATAAGTTTGGTGGAATTCCTCTCCACTGATCTCCCTGCAACCTATAAGGGTTTGGTGGAGAAGGCCTACACCTGGATCGAAGCAAAAGAAGTGTCTACCAATGGGGCTCCGGTCGAAAATAAAGAAAGTCACAGCAAAGCCACGAAGCATCCTTCGTGGGAAGGGTCAAGGAACAAACACAAAAACAGGGACAGGTTTACACCGTACCACAAAAACATCAACCATGGGCTCTTGGCTAATCTGTCCAAATCTCCAAGGGAGATACTTGCTACGGAAAAAGCTGCGAAAACCTTTGATCCTCCTCCTCGCTTGGCAAAAAGAGGAAGGCCCAGAGATACTTCCAAATTCTGTTACTTCCATGACGACTACGGACACGACACCAACAACTGCAGAGAACTCAAGAAACATATAGAAGAGGCCGTGAAGTCCTGCCAATTGGGACATTTGGTGAAGGGTATAAAGAAAGGTAAAGACAAGATCTCCGACACACAGTTGGGGAAAGATACCACACCTGTCGAAGCACCCATTCTCATGGTGTACAAGGATGACTCTGGTTTGAAGAGGAAAGAAGCGGAAGAAGCCTTGTGTGGAGTAGGAGATGTCACTTTTCCTTCAATCACAGGGAAAGTTCTTTCAAATGACCCCGTGGTCATCAAGGTCTTGATCTCCAACAGAGAAGTAAACAGGGCCTACCTCGACTGCGGTAGCTCCTGTGAAGTATTCTACGAACGCTGTTTTTCTAAAGCTCAAACCTTCGATAAGGTCGAAGAGAGTAGATTTGAAGGTACCCTTGGTAGGGTTCTCAGGGGAACACTCATGGCCCTTGGGAGAAGTCCCTCTAGAGGTTACGATTGGAGAAGGAAGGCTAAAAAGAACAGAAACTCTGGTTTTCACGATCGTAAGGTCTGAATCTCCCTATAACCTATTGATAGGAAGAACATCAATGCAGAAGATGGGCATCGTTGTCTCAACCATACATGCCGCGATAAAATTCCAAACACCCTTCGGCATTGGAACGGTATTCTCCAGCTATAAAGTGAAGGAGCCTACGGAAGTAAGCAAAAGGATCAAACATATTTCGGAAGAGCCTCCGAAGGATGTTCTCAGTTGTACTGACACTGAAGAACGCATTGTGGTAAATGATCTCTACCCTGATCAGACGGTGGTAATCGGAAAACAAATCCCAACCTCCTTTAAAGCAGAATTGGAAAAGGTACTACGGGCTAATGCAGATGTCTTCGCATGGACCTACTTTGACATGACGGGGGTCCCCAGAACTCTCACTATAGACGGAAAGCTCTTCGGCACCGAACACAAGCTCAATGAGTTCAAACATATTGAACCCATCAAACAAAAGCGTCGAAGCCTGGCTCTTGAAAGAAATGCCGCCGAATGCAAAGAAGTGGACGAGCTTGTAGCAGCAGGCATACTCAGAGAAGTGAAGTATCAAACTTGGGTGGCCAATCCGGTGATGGTCAAGAAGCATGATGGAGGATGGAGAATGTGTGTGGACTTCACAGATATTAACAAAGCTTGTCCGAAGGACTGCTACCCTCTGCCAGAAATTGATTGGAAGGTGGAATCCTTGTCAGGGTTTCGGCTGAAGTGTTTCCTAGACGCTTATAAGGGTTACCATCAGATACAAATGGCGGAAGAGGACGAAGAGAAGACAACCTTTTTTTACAGGAAAAGGCGTTTATTGTTACAAAAAGATGCCTTTTGGTTTGAAAAATGTAGGTGCCTGATGAGTGTCTAAATACTCATCATTTTTGTACAAAATAAATTGCAAAATCATCTGAAAACACTCAGAAACGCATCAAAATGATAAAAATATCACAAATCAGTGTTTTATGTGTTTTAAATGCAAAAATATCAAAATCAGATGAAAAACGTATCAAATTTGCAAAAATTGCAGTTTTAGTCCCCCAACTTTCAAAAATTGTCAAAAATAGTCCCTGAGTCAAAATTTCAAAAGAAAAATCACCAAAGGTCCTTTTAAAATCATAACTTGTCAAATTTAGTCCTTTGGTGAAAAATGTAAAAAGTTTTGAGAAAATTACAAATTAGCCCTTCAAGTTTCAAATTTGGCAGAAATGGCCCCTGGAAAATTGCAAAATGACAGATTTGGTCCCTGTACTTTTGAAACTTGTCATTAATGATCCTTTGAAGTAACTTTGATGAAATGGCAGCATTGGTCCTTTGAATTTCAGCAATTACACTTTAGTACCTTGTCATAATAAAGCCCTTAAACCATTTTGACCCTTACCAATTCTGGACCCCTGTCACTACCACTTTTGGACCCTCTCTTATTAATAACCCCAAGTTAAATTCAGTTTGACTAAACCCACGTTTTCCCTCCCAATACACTTCACCTTCACCTGCTCTGCAACTAGCTCCACATATCCATCCCCCCTCCTCTCCACATCACCCTCCATGTCCCCTACACATCCCTAACACAACAAAAATCATTAATTACATCCCTACTCCCACACTCAATCCCTCCATCTGTCAAAACCATGTTTCCCGCCAAAATGCATCAACGGCCATAATGCACTCCAAGCCATCCAAAGGTCCACATTATTGGTGGGATTCACTCAGAGCAAGTGGTAAAAGTCTTTTGCATATAAAAGAAGGTTGAAGAGAGAAGAACCAAGTAGTAGCTAGTTTTTCATTTTTTTCTTTAATGTCGATTTTTCTTTAAAATGTATTAGTTAAGCTAAAATGTTGTAATTTCAGTTCAATTGTATTACATGCAAGTTAAGACATCAGTATTTTGTAATTTTGATTATCAATTTAAGTTTTCACTTAAGTCTCAAATATTCCAGTACTGTTGAGAATTCCAGTTTTACTTTTTATTGAACAAGCTTCCATTAGCTTCATTATAAGCTTAAATAAGCTTACTTAAGCTTTATATAGCTTTTGATAAGCTTTTGAATCAGTTTTAAGTAAATTTGATGCAAAGTCAACAAAAGTCAATCTTGAGTTCATCTGGGTTGGAAATGTTGCAGATGCTGGTTTTTGGTTGATCTGATCTGGAATGAAATGGTACAGTAGCTGATATTGGTTTGGATGTGAGCTGGAATTGGTTAGGATTAGGGGTTGTTAGGTTAGAGTAACTGTTTCATCATTGGCAAGCCAAAGTGGCTATGGTATTTGTAAGTTTCAATTCTGTTTTACTGTTGAATTTGTTGTTTAAATCTGCTATTTAGTGATATTTAGTATTGCTTGATCTGAGTTTGATGTTTGTTTAGTTTCATCTAGTCATTATCTGCTATCTAGTTCTATAATAAGTAGTTAAAGCAGTGTTTGGATTAGTTTATATAATTGTGGTAGAGATCAGTAGACAGATAGAGGTACTTGATAAATGCTTCTATAGGTGTTTGATAATCATTTCAGGTCTTAGTTATTGCAGTTTTACTCTATAGTCAAAAATCAAGTTAGATCTGATCTTGAGTTCATATCTGTTGGAAATCAGTAGGTACAATTTAGCTTATTGGCTTTAGATTAAGTAGATCTAGCTTGCCTTATTCATCTTTAGTCTCTAAACATCAAAATCAGTGAATTAATTTGGATCAAATCTCAATAAGGTCAAAGTTTCAAAACTACTTGTGAAAGTCAAAACATGTCTGCAGCAGTTTACGCAGATATTGCAGTTGTTGCATTTGCTTCATTTTTAGGAGTTATAATCTGGTTTTTGGTTTGATTGTAGCTGGTCAGGTGTTCTATAGGTCTGCATTGTTAGTTTTTGGATTGGCTTATTCAATAAGCTGGTGCACAAGCTCAAACCAAGGGGGTGTTCACTGTTTTGCTTAGTATAAGCAGTTGATATAGATCTTTGTTCTGAGCTTGTAGCTTGTTAAGTTTAGATATAATTAGTAGCTTTTAGCTTATTTTAGCTCTCTTTAGCTTCTGTCACTGTTTGGTAGGGTCTATAGCTTGTTTGCTTATTTTTCTAGCTTATTTGATAAGCAGTTGCACTGAGCTTTTTCTCAGCATTTGTGCAAGTTGCACAGGGCTCAAAAGAGCTCCCCATGGTCTGGTTTTTGGTATACTTGCTCTCAACCAGGTCTTTTCTAAGTCCCAAGTGGTATTTTTCACATTGAGCTTATTTTGAAGCTTCTGCATAAGCTGCAAGTAGCACCCCTTTAATCAGTTTTAGCTCATTTGCTCAATTGACCAAATCATTGCAACTTGTAATCCAGAGGTCATAAGCAGTTGAGACTTGTTGCTTTTGAGCTATTTTAGCTTATTATAGCTTGTGTAACAGTTGGGTAGCTTTTGGACTCCATTTGCTAGATAAAGTGCTTATTTCAATAAGCACTTCCACTTCAGTTTCATATTCTTGCACTTAAGCCCTTGTTTTTCTATTTTTCCTAGCTTCTATATATTATTTTAGACTTTTCCTGAAATTTTCATATTTTTCTAAGTTGTTTTGCTATTTTTCTTAATTTAAATTAGTTTTTAAGCATTTTTAAATAGTTTTTAATACAAATAATTAAGAAAAGCTTCAAAAAAATAATTTTTCATTTTTATCAGTTTAAGATAAATATAAATAGCCTAAAAAGTATTTTTCCCTATTTTCCTCCTTTTATTTGGTATTTTTAGTAATTTAATTAGTTTTAAATAGTTTTAAATTAGTAATAAATACATATTAAGTCTAAAAAATATATTTTCAGTTTTAAAATTAGTTTTATAATATTTTAGATTTTTCTAAGTCTTAATTTTATTTTTCTAGTCTTATTTCCTATTTTCTTTCATTTTAGGTTATTATTAATTAGTAAAAAATAGTTTTTAATTAATAATAATTAATTAATTAGTTATAAAAATAATTTTCTTTTTTTATAAATTTTCTCATATCATTAGGTTTGTAAAAATGTATTTTTCATATTTTTAGGGTTAATATTGAATAAGTTTCACTTTTTATTTTGTACGTTTACGTTATTTTTATTTAAACGTAAGTTTTAAGTTTTAAGTTTTAAACGTTCATCACTTTAAATATAGTGATAGCGTTTATTTAATATCTTTTATCTTTTTATTTTTCTTAATTTGCATTTAAGTCGCTTTTATTTATAACCTATTTCAGTAGTGTAATTATCCATCCAAATCCTTTCTGATCACTATCATTAGTGATCATTCTATCGTCTGAATCATGTGTTTAACACACCATTGAGTCTCCGTGGGACATAACGACCCGGGAATTCATTGTATTCTCTGATCTTCATTGTATTTGTGTTTAAGCAGTTTTTAGTCTTTTAGACTTGACTGTTTAGCACCAGATCAGTGCCACCTACCAACGTTTAGTGGACAAAGCCTTCCACAAGCAGATAGGTAGGAATCTGGAGGCATACGTAGATGATATGGTCATCAAGAGTAGATCGGAGGAAGAAATGTTGTCCGACATCAAGGAAACCTTCGACCAGCTTCGCGCCATCAACATGAAGCTAAATCCCAAGAAGTGTTCCTTCGGTGTGGAAGAAGGACAATTTTTGGGGAATCTGATCACCAAGCAAGGTATTAAGGCCAATCCTTCGAAGGTCAAGGCCATCACGGATCTACAGCCTCCTAAGTCCCTAAAGGAAGTGCAAAGTCTGAACGGAAAGCTAGCAGCCCTCAGCAGGTTCTTATCGAAGGGTGCAGATAGATCTTTGCCGTTCTTCAAAACACTCAAAGGATGCACGGACAAAAAGACGTTCCAGTGGAGTATAGATGCGGAAGCAGCCTTCCAAAAGCTAAAGGATTTCATGGCTATTCTACCTACACTTACTGCCCCAATCAAAGGCGAAGTGTTGTTTATGTATATCGCAGCCTCCTTCGAAAGCATCAGCGCGGTGTTATTAGCAGAAAGGGAGAAGAAGCAAATCCCTATCTACTTCGTTAGCAGGATTCTACAGGGAGCTGAACTAAATTATCCAGCACTGGAGAAGCTAATTTTGGCCTTGGTCCATGCTGTGAGACGCCTTCGAAGGTACTTCCAAGCTCACCCCATAACCGTACTTACTGATAAGCCAATTAAGCAGATACTTTTGAAGCCGGAGAAATCTGGAAGGATAGCTAAATGGGCCATCGAGCTAGGAGAGCACGAAATTGAATACAAGGGTATAAACTCGGTCAAAGGGCAAATATTGGCAGACTTTTTAGCAGAGACACCCTCCGAACCAAAGCATGACACAAAGGTTGCTGAAAAGAAGCCTGATAAGGCAGTCAAAGGGTGGAAACTTTATACTGACGGAGCCTCCAGCTCCGACGGTTCTGGCGCAGGTCTCATGCTTGTTGATCCCAAAGGGAAGGAGTACACTTATGCACTCCGTTTTGAATTCGACACTACGAACAATGAAGCGGAGTACGAAGCCCTGCTGGCAGGCCTCCGATTGGCCAAAGACATAGAGGTAGAAGACTTGGCTATTTTTGTTGACTCACAACTGGTGGCCAACCAGATAAAAGGCTCTTACGAAGCAAGACAACCTGTGATCAAGCAATACCTGGATAAGGCCAAGGAAATGCTCGAAGGGTTCACATCCTACAACATAGAGCATGTTCGGAGAAACCAAAACAAGAAGGCGGACGCCCTTAGCAAACTGGCATCAATGGCATTTGCTCATTTAACTAAAGAAGTTCTGGTCAAAGTATTGGCAGATAGGTCCATCGTCCGAAAGGAAGTGTCTGACGTGATACGAGAAGAAGACTCAAATTGGATGACTCCAATTAGAGAGTATCTAATAAGTGGTATACTGCCGGAGGATAAGAAATTAGCTCGAAAGGTCTGCATCAAAGCACCACAGTATAGGATCATAGGGAACTACTTATACCGAAGGTCTTTTCTTTCCCCATGGCTACGCTGTGTAGGACCTAGGCAAGCCGCCAACATCATTCAAGAAGTACATGAAAGATCCTGCGGGCTTCACGCAGGACCCCACTCCATTGTTTCTAAAATCATGAGGGTCGGGTATTATTGGCCTTCGATGCACAGGGACGCCGTTGACATCATTCAGAAATGTGAAGGCTGCCAAGTTCATTCAAGGGTTCCAAGGCTACAAAAACAAGATATGACCTCTATAACCTCTGCATGGCCCTTCAGCCAGAGGGGGATAGATATTGTAGGTCCTCTGCCAGTTGCTCCAGGAGGAGTAAAGTTCTTGGTCGTAGCCATCGACTATTTCACTAAATGGGTGGAAGCAAAGCCTTTGGCATCCACCACAGGAAGGCACATGAAAAAGTTCGTATGGGAGCATATTATCTGTAGGTTCGGAATACCTCACATCATCATTTCAGATAATGGGAAGCAGTTCGCGAAAGGGGTATTCCCAGTGTTTTTCAGAGGCCTGAATATCAAACAATCCTTCACTTCCGTCTACCATCCTCAAGGTAACGGACAAGTGGAAGTTACCAACAGAGACATCATAGAAGGAATAGAACGAAGGCTGGGTTACAGTCACCATGGTTGGGTAGATGAACTACCTCAAGTAATGGGCTCACAGAACGCATACAAAGTCAAGTCATGTGGAGAGACCTTTTAGCTTGACATATGGTACGTAAGCTGTCATCCCTTCGGAAGTAAGTGTCGAAACAGAAAGAGTCATGAACTTCGAGGCAACAGACAACGAAGAAAGACTCCGCAGAAACCTAGACCTACTCGAAGAACGAAGGGAAATAGCCTCAATCAGGGAGGCTATCCATAAGCAAAAAATTGAAAGATACTACAACAGTCAGGTTCGGCCTTCGACCTTCAAACCAGGGGAATACGTCCTTCGACTCAACAACGCAAGTAAAGCTGAGTACCAGGGTAAACTAGGATCTACATGGGAAGGGCCCTACGTTGTTAAGGAAGCATATGGCAACGGAGCCTACAAGCTGGAAACCCTGGATGGAGACGTTATTGATAGAACCTGGAATGGAACTAACCTTCGTAAGTTCTACGTATGAAACTTACAATGTCTAAGGACATTTTCTATTTTGCTTTCAATAAATGTATTTGCATTCTTCTCACTTGGGGAAAGAAGCATTAATGGTAGGCGTCTAGTATTCATTTCTTAAAATGATGTAACCTCCCTACCCACTTAATGATAATAACACATTTCCCTCAAATCTCTTGTTTCATTCAATACAACAAAGATTTGCCCACCAAGTCGCTTTATAAGTTTCAATGTCGAAGGGATGTACAAAGACTAAAAAACATGTCTTGCTCATATGCATAACATCCATCTCAACTTCACATTAACTTTCCTATATGGCCTTAAGGTATTTTAAGC
Source organism: Chrysanthemum seticuspe (assembly GCA_019973895.1). Taxonomy (NCBI): domain Eukaryota; kingdom Viridiplantae; phylum Streptophyta; class Magnoliopsida; order Asterales; family Asteraceae; genus Chrysanthemum; species Chrysanthemum seticuspe. The sequence continues at coordinate 155,866,458 of BPTQ01000008.1, read as the reverse complement.
CTTTCGCTGCCCAAAGGATCAAGATGGAGTGGGTCGCGACCCTCTGTCAGCAGTCAAATTATACGATTGCTAATATTCTTGGTGAAGTAACTACACACAATGAGGCTATGCATCTACCAAACGCCTTTGGTTTTAAAAAATATTTTTACACAAGTGAAAATAAAAAGAGAAGAATCACACATGGCAAAATTCAAGCCCTAGTGGCTTTAATGTAGATTATTGACTAGTTTAACTAGTCTAAACAGGCTTTAGCCTTAACGATCCAACAAAACAAAATATTGTTTTAGGCCGTAGCCTATGTCACACATACCACATGTTAATTGTTTCATCAGGCACGAAGCCTGGAAAGGAACACAGACAAATTGTTTTAAACAGGGTACATACCACCCTGGGGATCAATTTACAACCACATGGTTGCCTTCATCAAACCTTGGAATGAGTGGGAACAGCTGAACCTAGGGAGGGAACTTTGGGTGACGGAATCTTCTTGGACGGAGACGGAGGCTGGACTTTCCTTGGCTTCTTGGCCAGCAGGTCCTCAATTGAGGCTGCTAGGTCCTTCGTCACATCTGCAAGGAAAGGGAATTCTAAAGCAGTTAAATGATTACCTGCATCATCATACTCTTTTTCATGAGTTGCCCTGTAGTATGGAACTTTCTCCAGCTTCACCGGTTCCCCAGTCTTAGCTATCTCCTCCAAAGTGGTGCACTTGCCATGAAAAATGGCCGCATTCACCACGTTCCCAATTGCAATCCCCACATCATCGCTATGGTAAAGTTCCATAGCAACGTAGGGGATCACCTTGGTTACCAAGTCCACCCTGTCCTTCTTCAACATCTTCAGACGAAGGTTTAAACCATCAACCTTTTCTCGGAGATTGATCTCTTGGTCTAGCAACTTTGTTCTCTCCTGTTCAAGGCCTCCACACTTGGACGAAAGCACATATATCTGTTCTTTATAGCCAACGACCATTGAGCCTTCAACAGTTAACCTGCTGCATTCAGCCTCACTCGTTGCCGGTTGACCTATGAGCTTTTCATTCTCAGTTCTGAGATCTTGCACCAAGGGGTTCTTGTCAAAATCTTCCAAGGCATCCTCACACTTCTTCTCCAGGTCTGCATACTTCGGATCCCTAGCCTTCTCCCTTCTCAGCATAACATCCATTTCCTCTCGAGCTTTTGAGACAACACGGAGCAATTCCCTTGTCCTAGCATTGAGTTGATTGTCTAGCATGCACTGGCGGACATAGCTTTTGTCATGAAGGCCGCAGAGCCTTTCACATGTTATCCATCACCCCCTTCCACTTGGGTGGGATTACATGGCTCACAAGTTTGTGGCAAGCTAGGGGAGAAGGAAGTTCTTTCGTATCAGGAAGTCCTGCAACATAGGTAAATTTGTTAATATAATATTACTGGTACCTAATTTTTGTTCACAGGCAAGAAACATTACCATGGATGTCATCATTGCTGGGCCCTTCGATGGCTGGAAATTCCACAGCCTTACCCTGGGCACTCTTTTGCCGGGTAGTTCGAGAGGGAGGAGTAGGTAGGATGAGCTTCCTTTTCGAAGCAGACTTCACAACTGTAGCACTACCGCCTTTTCTGCTTCGGACCCTCTCACCTATGCCGGAGGGTCCTATGATGGCTAATTGTCCTTCGGAGACTGGTTAATCAGAATCAGCAACATTCTCCACAAGTTGATCTTCCACATCTATGAGTTCCTTAGACGGAGGAGCAGACGACACATGCTCGATAGGCTGGGCTTCAACATCATTGTTATTTATGGACACTGACGGAGAGCCCATGCCGTAGCTCGTCTCTTAGGGATTCTTTGGAATGAAGCTTACCTCCTTTGCACCACCAGCCACCACAAAGTTCCTGAACGACATCTCTGCACAAAGAAGCAAATAAGATAAATATCAGAAAGATAAGTTTTTATTTTTTATTTTAATCAAAAAAGTAAATACTTTCTCCATCACAAATAATCTCAGGTACCAACGGAGACCCCTCCCATCTTTCAGCAATGCCAGCCATGAAAAGAATTGGCTCGGGGAATGTTTGGCAATCAGCTGGATGACGAGCCAAACGCTGATACAAAGGGTTTCTTCTAACAGTATAGGGTAATGGATCGTTGAACCTTTTTTCATCATATTGAAATTCTGGGTTTAACAATGCAGAGTATGCCGGAGGGATAATGGTGTTCTGGATATAAAAGAATTTGCCTTTCCAGTTCCTTATGTTCGTAAAAGGTCTATCTATCAGAATGGGCACATCCCTTTCACCCCTCTTTGCTAAGGTCAACCAATCTCCTCCCGGGTATAGATTCAGAAAACCCCTAAGCACAGTCAAGGATGGTTCGAACCCATAAGCTTTGCACATCACGATGAATGTCGTAAGCTTGGCTAGGCCAAAAGGGTTGAACCTAGAAACGTGTACCTCATAATACCGGAGGAATTCTAAAATCATAGGGTGCAAGGGTATCCTAAGATTGGAGGTGGTGAATGCATGGGTATACATGCCTATATAATTTTTAGGGGCAACAAATATCCCTTGATTTTTACTAGGTAGCATGATTTTATGTTCCTTTAGAATTGGGTAATCGGCGAGGAACGCTTTAAGCTCCTCCCTTGTTAATGTGCAACCTTGTTGCTTTATTACAAACTTTTTATTGGTTGACATTGATTCTTCTAAAACCCACAATAAAGTATTTGAAAACAAGATGCGAAGAAATACTTTACCTTGTTTGATCGAAGGCTTGATCGGAAGAGGTTTTAGTAGGTGAAAAACTTGGGCATAAGTTAAAATTATGTTAGGGTTTTTGTTCTTCAAATTTATATACCCCTACATATGATAAATCTTGGCCCTACACGTGTCACAATTATCTCCTTATCACCGGATTTCAAAACTAGTTTAAATTCTGAAAGGACGTTTACTTTTACCGAGGAAAAGGGGTGGTTAGGATAATTGTTGGCATTAATTACGGTCAACAGATGCAAGACTTTTCATCTTCGTTCATTTTTTGTGACGAAGAGATAGTTTCGTCTCTGTTTCTGAGTCGTAAGCAATATTTCTCGTTCGTACATATCACTTTCGACTAGGGGGCTTGATGACATACCCTACGATCAGGTCGAAGGACCCCCCTTCGGCCTCAGTTGAAATTGCATTACGAAGACCCAAGTCTTTCTTCATAAGTCATTGGTGGCATAAAACCATTCATCATTGATATGGTTACCAGTTGGGAATTCGCCAGCCGAAGGCCTGTGCCCTTCGGTGTCTTCTCTTGAAGATGCCAAGACAAAGGAGAACCTTGACTTGGTCTTCCCCCACGTTCCCACTATGTCCTTAGCTTCCCCGCCAAGTCCGAGATAGTGGGGATGAAACCTTAGCGGTTACCACAAATCAGGGGACGCCCCCATGATCTCCTAAACATTTGCTAACACTCTCCAAGCTATTTTCATCACCTATAAATAGGTTGGACGAGTCATTCCAATGGTATGTTCACTCAACACAGTATTTCACATACATCATATTATTTACAACTCATATCACATACTTACTCTCACGCCGGAGGTGGTTCGCAGGGTCCAACCCCTGCGCAATCACTTAACGAAGTGTATACTATTTCTTATTGCTGATTGGCTACAAGTTTGGCGCAAGCATATCACCCCTCATATCCTTCGATCACCATCGAAGGCCTGGTCATACGAATTATTGTACAATCATAAGTAAATTCCTCTTTTCCTTGCAGCTCAAGGTAATCTAAAATCCCTTCTATGTCATCGTCGTCAGACTCGGTGCCTTTAAACTATTCCTCATTGAGCAAATCTTCTACCACTACACGTTTGCATTCTTCCTTCTCATTTCTTACCGTCTCTTTGGTATGTTCGATTGTTATGTCACTCAAGCTGTTAGGACTCTCGTTGTTCGGATTTTCTTTACTCATATAATCTTTCCAGATCTTTTCCTTCGTCAACGTATTAACTTTTTCATATTTGATCTTGACCCAACTGTCAAATCCCAAGTTGTCTAACCAAGGCAATTTTGTTCTTTCCATATCGTTGGTTGAGGTCCAAAAGAATTCATCCTCCCCAGCTCTCATTAGACTGCTTCCCCCATTACATTTATCGTCATAAGGGTTGCACGATGCCCCGAAAAAATCCCCAGGAGATTTTGATCTTTTCACCAATGACTTCGGGCTTCTTTGTCATCAGTGCTACTTAAAGGATCTTCCACGCAGTAGAGGTCATCATTAACCAATTCCTTTTTCTGATGATGATCCTTGTAGTCAATCTTAAGCTTATTAAGAAGATTCGGGTTAATTTTAGCATTCCCGAATTATATCGCGTACCAATCATCAAATGTCAAATCTCCGAACTTGACATTATGTCTTTCAAGATCGTGAGGGCACGTCCATTCTTTTTCTTTTAAGCTACCACCACCGTTGCAATACTCACGGAAAGGGTCGCACGTAGGCTATGCTCGTGTGGATTCATCGTCAGTTATGATTATCGGAGTGCACCAGTGAGTGATAGGCGGCTCCTCTTTTTCCTCGAATGAGAGCTTTTCCAATCTGTCTTCATCAGTATATGCAGCCCACATGAATTTGTTATTCTTGACCCTATCCTTATCGGTTCCTCAGTCGCAAATTTCATTTCTAGGGTCGCACGAAGCCCATAGATCATACCAGTCCCCCTTAGCTACGGGTATCTTCTTGCACCAGTGATATTTCCTTTTAGATGGAGACATAGAGCATAAATTAATGTCATGGGACCATTCATTAATTACCTGTGTTCCTGATTCGTCTACTTCGAGAAATCTGTCTGCCCATGTATCCCAGTTACGCCGTAACTGTGATGTTTGGTTACGACGTAACTCGCTTGAGTCATCCTTATCGACATCTTTAATAATCCCACTATCGCTGTCAAAACCATAGTTACGCCGTAACTCTTCAGACATGTTACGGCGTAACTCCAATCTGTCGCTGGAATTTTCACTAGAATCCGAATCTTCGGTGTGAGAATTAGCTTGTATCTTCGAGACATCATCAGCAAAAATGACCTTACATTCCATTGTGGGTTTTGTTCCTTCCAGTTTAGTGTTATTCATCCTTACCTTCTCACTAAGCTTTTCCACCATGGTTTCAAGGTTTTTTAGGGTTGTGTCGTGATTGGAAAGACTTCTGTCAGTGTTTTCCTGGAATTCTTTTAGCCATTCATCTTGTTCCTTTTGTCTTTGGGCTGAACTTTCCAGGAATTTGTTTATTGTCTCTTCAAGGTTGGACTTTCTTTCTCCATAAGGCCCACAATTGTAGTTTCCAGCAGATCCTCCACGAAAACCATTACTATTATGATTATCTCCGTATAATGGTCGATTTTCTCCATATTTACCTTCTTCTATTATATTTTAATCGTTTTTTGAGGACAATTATTGGTGAGATGTCTTCCCCCACAACTTTCACAACCAACTTGGATAGCATGAACGGTTTCTATGATATTTAGCATATCTTGACTTAGATTTTCAATTTTGCTAGCGATGGCTGCAATTCCGTCAAAACTTCCGCCTTGGTTTCTTTTGTTTCCTCCATCGTGCCATTTTTGGGAGTGATCAGCCATTTTTTGAATGGCTTCAATTGCTAAAGTAGGAGTCATGTTCAGGATCGGTCCTTGATAGTCCAACATCTGTCTTGTAGTCACGTTGATTCCTTTGTAGAAGATGTTGACTTTTTGCTGATTGTTCAGATCATGTGTAGGACATTTTTAGAGGAGATCGTTGTATCTATCCCAGGCTAGATACAACGTTTCATCGTCTTCTTGCTTGAAATTTTGGATCTCCAAGAGATGGTTAGAAATCTTCGACGGAGGGCAATACCTCTGGATGAAGTGCTTCTTTAGTAGAGCCCAAGTATTAACTGCCCCGGCGGGCAATCTTTCGATCCATCTTCTGGTAGCCCCAGTAAGAGTCATGGGGAACACCCTTAGCATAACAGCGTCATGAGACACACCCGGAATGTTGAAAAGGCTTGCGATGTACAAGACATTCTCAAAGTGCTCATACGCATCTTCGTCCCTGTTTCCTGAAAAAGGGTTAGCACGAAGCTCCCTCATGAATTGGTCTTTAATTTTGAAACGGACATCAGCTCCAATTGCCGGTCTTACGAGCCCTGACCCTTGTTCTTCTCTTGTCAACGCCAAATATTCCTCAAGAGTGAAGTCATCAATGTTAACAACTTCCATGGTACCTGAAACTTGAAAAGCGATCGTGATAATTTGAATTTTTTTTAAAACAAAATAGAAATGAAAGACTTAATAGCAATCCTAATATAACTCCCCGGCAGCGACGCCAAAAACTTGATGCAGGTTTTGCTGACAAAGTTTTAATATTTATAATTACTCATTATACCTATGTGTGGAAAACTAGAAGGGGGTGTTGAATAGTTTTACCAATTTAAAACATCATTTTAAATATTTAGATCGACTTATGTCAATCTATTTGATTGTTTATGTTGGACGTTGATAGATAGATATATAAACTTGTAATGAAAGATAAAGAGTAAGAAGCACATCACCACGACACAAGTATTTATAGTGGTTCGGCTACAAGGACACCTTCCTTGCCCTACTCCACTCCCCGAGTCACCTACTCGAGAGTTCGTAAGCACTACACCAACTCCTTATGGCGGAGAAGCCTTCACAACGTCGCTTAACCTTTTTCCGGTACAAAGCTAAATACCGAGTTCTTTCACACCAAGGCGAACCACACCTAACACAACGTCGCCTACCCTTTATACGGTGCTAGGCTAACCACCGAGTTCTTTCACACCAAGGAGAACAAATCCTATCATAACGTCGCCTACCCTTTATTAGGTACTAGGCTAAGCACCTAGTTCCATTAACATGGAGGAACTACTACCCTTCACAACACAACACCTAATATCAAGGAGATCTACTCCTTGTTACAATATCATCAAGGATATCACCATCCTTGGAAATAAACAACTACTTATAAGTATAACGATGCACCTCATCGATTATACGACCTAGGCATTCTTCCCAAATGCTACTTGATTTGATTCTTTGGCATCCTTCACTAATTCCTTTGACACAACGCTTGGCACCCTTCACTAATGCCTTCGTCTTGACACCTATAGCATTCTTCACTAATGATCTTGACACGAACGATAAGCACCTTTCACTAATGCTTTTGGCTTGACACTTTCAGCATTCTTCACTAATGCCTTCAACCCAACATTTATGGAGAAAGGTAGATCTATCAACAAGAGAACCTTCGTTGTCTTGATGATGACGAAGCATGGCAACTCATGGACTTTGAGCTTGCACGTCTTCAAGAGGTGGTGATCTTTCCTTTAGGAGGAACCTAGTAGATCACACTAAAACAAAAGACAAACTACATAGATCACTTAGATCTGAGGTTAGAGGGTTAGAATACTTTGGGGAAGTATATGTTAAAAGCCCACATAGAAAGGAAGAAATGGCTCTCTATTTATAGAGGAAATTCTCTTCTGTTTCCCCGGATCCCACGGATCCCTACCACAAGGGATCCGGCTAGCACAAAGCTAGGGATCCGTGATCCGCTCCTCTTTGCCCATGGGTATTTTTGGTTATGGGTCATGGGTTATGGGTTGATCCATGGTTTTCTTTCTAGATACAATGTATCTTAAGGATACAATGAACTTGGTCAAGTGGTATATATAAAACCATGGGTTATGGGTCAATACCATTTGCTAGTATTAAGGGTACAATGAACTTAGTCAAGTGGTATATATAAAACCATGGGTTATGGGTCAATACCATTTGCTAGTATAAAGAGTACAATGAACTTAGTCAAGTGGTATATATAAAACCATGGGTTATGGGTCAATACCATTTGCTAGTTTTTACCCATTTAGTGTATACTTGTTTTTACTCAACTACATTCAATGTATTTGGTCAATGGGTCAAATACTTAAGTTTCTACCCATTTACATTGCCCAATGTACTACATACTAGTTATGTGTATATTTACCCAAATATGTAAACACTAGTTGTTGTACATATGTAATACTAAATCATAAAATCACTTATACTTGTTTTAGTGTTTTATGTGAAAATGTGAATATGTTAGAAACTATTAGTTCAAACCATTTACGTATTTTATTTGTTTCGTTAATATGATTTTACGTTTGTTATCGACAAAACATTAGAAGATCGTAAAATATAAATAAACGTTTTTACGGCTTATTTGTATTAACAATCTCCCCCTTTTTGTTGATGACAAAACATAAAATTATTTTAAGGAAAAGCTAAAATTCGTAAAAGTTTGAATTTGTAGTTTTTACTTTCTTCTCCCCCTTTTTGTCGAAACAAAAAGAGCTTCGAAAGGAAACTAACACATTGTTTTTAGAAAAAAAATGTGAAAGAAAAAATATTTAGAGCAAGTAACGGGAACGGATATCGTCTTTACTCCCCCTTGACGAGTCCATCCCTATGTAAGGGCGTCAAGAAAGTAATACTAAGCTAGTTTGTTTGCAACTAAGTTTGCAAAATATTTCGTCTAAGTGACGAATGTGCTCCACCTTGATGATTGCAATTTTGCAAAGGGATGTCGAGAAATGTAATCCTAATATTGCAAGTAATTTGCAATGTATTGTTTTGACACAAAGCTCCCCCTAGCTTTAGGGTGTCAAAAGACTTCAAGTGTAGATTGAATAACTACAAAACAAAGGTTAGAAAACAAGTATAATGCACAATTTCCTGCATATGTGATCCACGTTAGTAGAAAAATAGTTTTCTGTCTCACGGATCCCACGGTTCCCTCCTGGTAGGGATCCGTCTAGGCAATTTTGAGGGATCCGTATAGCTGATGATTAAATTCAGCAATGGTGATGTAACAAGTAATGTTAACATCAAAATGAGATATGTATTCATCCAACAAACATATACTCAATGCAATATGGCAAGTAAACTATCATTCAATAAAACATAAGAGATGATCAACAAATATCTAAAAACTAAGAGAATGATTTAGCCATATTCTACTAATACTAATAAGTGACCAAAGCTTAAGAAGCAACAATGTGCTTGAGTCTAGGGATGAGTAGACTTGTTGATTTGGTCCAATCTTTCAAGAAGATGATTAAACATGAAATGTAACTCATTTCGTACTTCTTGAACAAGTCCTTGGGTGATTAGACAATTAGAGCAATTATTGTCTTGATTAGGAACAGGATGTTTTGAGGAGGTTCTACAAATGGTGGAGGTACATTGAGTAATTTAGGATGAGGTTCTACTAGGAATGAGAGTGGTGGTAATGGAAATTCCTACATATGATCAAGTCCTTGGTGGTTTCTTGTTTCCAACGATGGACTAGTTGGTGATGTAGGTGGTTCCTATTTTAACGAGAAGGTTGGTGAATGGGAAGTTCTCGGTGGTGAATGCTCTAATGAATAGGGAGAGTCTTGGTGAAGTCCATGCTCTAGGAATGAAGGTTTAGACGTTTTGCTAGAACTAGGTACGTTTGGTATAGAGCTCGATGATCCCTTTTCTAACCTAAAACGTTTAATGCTAATTCTTGCGGTTCTTTTGGCAATTGTTGATTGGGTTTGTTGAGGTGGGATTCTAGCACTATTATCTCTTACGGGTGATGATTCGGTGGATGGGAAATCCTAGCATTTGTGGGTTTAACCGGAGATGATTCGGTTGAGGAAATTTCGTGTACAACACGAGCAAGTTTCTTGGGTGGATGAGTTAGTACTAGGAGCTTTCCTCATGATGAAATGACTAAGGAAAAGGTTTCTAAATGCTGAGAATTATGTTGTGTTTGATGACTAAGGGATTCTAACAAGATGACTTATAAAGGGAAGGATTTGGCAAGTGCATTCAAGACTTAAGCTTCTAATATCCTTTGGAATGTGATGATTATCATGCACAAGAGTCAACTTCAGAGTTTGTACTGATCTAGGAACTCATTTAAGATGAGATGGAGTGTATGAGTTAGAAAGATGAGTTGAAATGATTGTTTTAGCAAGATTTGACATAGACTGTCCTTCGGATCCCACGGTTCCCTCCTCATAGGGATCCGTCTAGGCTAATCCTAGGGATCCGGCTCTCAGCAGCTATGAAAGAGTGGAAATGATGTTTCTAAGATCTAAGATCTATATTACCTTGAGTGTTTCAGTCCTCCTAAGTTCCTAAGATGAGGGTACACTTGAATGATCAAGAGTAATGAGTGTTATAGCAAATGATTGCTTTTTATGGAAGAAATTGGAACTTTCATGAGTACCAATGAATGAGAAAGGGTCACACTAAAATAAGAGTGTCAATTGAAGCTAAATGATCCTAGAGATCATGTTGTGACTTGGGATAGTGTTTTGGAAAATATCCTAAAGGCTTTGAGATGGGAAAACTAAAATTTGATCAACTTTGATCAATTTTGAGGTAAGGATGATTTATGATCAATTTTGTCATAATCAAAAGATTTCTAACCTAGATGTGAGGGATTAAGTAAAAAATGAAGTGTGAGTTTTGAGAGCGGAAGAGTGATGGATTAAAACAAAGTGATAGATCTATGAATATCTTAGAGTGTGATCTATGTGAGTTGGAATGAGTAGGAAAGATCAACCTATCTTGATAAGGACTTAATCTGCCTTAAGACACTATGTTTAGCTTAGTGTGAGGTGTTCTAAGGATGTGTTTGAGATACAATGCTTGCAATTGCATTTTCTGTTTGCCGGATCCCACGGTTCCCTAGGTGTAGGGATCCGTTTAGTACAACATTTGGGATCCGTCCATCTGCTAGACAGAACCTTTACTAAAGGTATGCAATGATCTTGACAATGCATTATATCCCTAGGTTTATTTAAAGAGGTTCTAACACTAAGAAATCAAATGTGATCGAGCTCACAAATAACAAAGAGGCTTATCAAACTTAACAAGCACTATTCAAGAAACTCAAAAAATATTTACGATCTAGATTAGTAAATCGTTTGTATTAACAATGGCGTGCATAGTAGATGATGGTGTTCAAGACAATAGGGTTGTTTTGGCCAACGGAAGCAATGAACTATGTATAGTCATTATGGATGGTGATTAGCATACAATGAACTTCGTCCATGAAGTCATGTAGCTCTTCTCGATCAAAGCAAGATAATCGCTTGATGAGGCAAGTGGTTGTGATTAATTAAACAAAAAACCAATTTTACAACTTGGTTGATTAGTAATCCTAAGACAACGCAAAGTATTTCCATTGTAAACTTACTTTAGGGAGACATGGGAGTATAGATTTCCCAAGTGAGAGAATGAATATGAGACTATTACTAGTGGTGCTCAATTACGGCTAAACACGACCATTTTTACGGGTGATTCCACATACCCAACTTCTATCAAGGAAGCAATTCAACCGTTAGGTCAAATTGAGTTTCTAGTGCCACAAGTTCTCCAATATTCATTCTCAAGTTAGGAAAATTTATATTCCTACAATGGCCTATCGAAGAGTAACAATGATGATACTTTGCTTTGTTTAATATTATACTTGAGACAACTAAGGTGACGAAGGCGTCATGTTAAAAATAAGTTTAAAAGTTGTACATATGGTAAACAACAAAAAAAAAATGGTTGGATGAGCTAGTTCAACATATGTTGTTGGAAAGCTTTGAGTTTGGACTTTCGGATATGAACAATTATATTTGCGTTGCAAAATAATTTACTTGAGTATATCGGATGAAATAATCAAGTTGTCAATCCTACTATGAAGCTTGGAGAGCGATCATGAAAAGGAAAATGGGAGATTACATCATCAACACAAGCGTAGGTTATGATCCGATGTACATTCTTGTTGGTTTTAGAAAATGATACAAGAACAAAAGAAATCATATAAGCACATAAAACATTTATGTTGCACACATGACAAACTCAATCAAAAATCCATTTAGTGTGTTATATGTTTTAAACATTTTTCAACCTATATGACTTATTTAAGTATCTAAACTAACATTTTCGACACAACTAGATGTTATCTCAAACACTCCTTCAAATAGCACATTGATTAGTAGAATATTACTAAATCGACAAACAAGAGAATGAATAGCAAGGTAAGCAAACCACATATGCTATTCAACCAAACAAGCACAAAAGCTATTTGAGATAATCAAATAATCAAGTAATGCAAAGAAGACAATTTATCATTTAGCATAGCATACGAAAGTTCTTTTCATCGCTTTGTGTTAAATATAAACATGTATACCAAGCTTGATTAGTTTATTTTATATTTATAAATATGATCAAAACCTTAATTTCAATAGAGGACACATTGTTATTCAAAAGCGAAAACATCCGCCTCCAATTAGATCAAAAGTTTGTGCAAAAGTTATGATCGAAAAATGACTTTCTATTATTAATCAACGATTCTGTAAATTATTGTTTTGAATCAGTTTATGAAATCATTTTTAAATGAAAGTAGACTCAAATACCTTTAAAACGATAGGTGGCACGACTTCTAACGACTTACGGTTAAAAAGTTATGAATTTTTGAAATTCAGACAAAAACTGTCTTCTGTACCTACGGATCCCAAGGATCCCTTGCTTGAGGGATCTGCGGATCTGACACAGAATTACAAAAATGTACGTTTTGACCCTACGAAAAGGTTTAGTCTTTGTAGACTTTTTAGTGAAGTTATATTACCCATTTTTACCTTTATTCAAGCTTGATTAACAAGATATCTAACAACAAAACTTCAAAGAAAAAAAATCACTAAAACACTTTTCATATTATGCTTATTATAAGATAGAAGCATATATCACCATTTTGTCCACAAGCAATTTAGCATGTTTTAAAAAAAAATGTAACTAAAAAAACATACCTTTGCTATATCCCCTTTTTATGGTTTTAGAAACCATAGACGCGAAATACTTCATGATCTTCTAAGATACCCCAATCCTTTGCTATATTCCCTTTTTATGGTTTTAGAAGCTATAGACGCGAAATACTTCATGATCTTCTAATATACCCAAATCCTAGTATGAAGACTTCTCAAAGGAAAATGTTAGAATGATCTATCACTATCCAACATATGATGATTTATAAAAACACGACTTTTTGTTTTAAGAAATTCCCTTCTTTGTAGTTTTCAAACATACACGGATCGTATCAAGTTTTCAAAGTACAATATACAAAAAAAAACTTGGTAACGAAGCTCTGATGCCAATTGTGGAAAACTAGAAGGGGGGTTGAATAGTTTTACCAAATTAAAACATCCTTTTAAATATTTAGATCGACTTATGTCAATCTATTTGGTTGTTTATGTTGGACGTTGATAGATAGATATATAAACTTGTAATGAAAGATAAAGAGTAAGAAGCACATCACCACGACACAAGTATTTATAATGGTTCGGCTACAAGGACACCTTCCTTGCCCTACTCCACTCCCCGAGTCACCTACTCGAGAGTTCGTAAGCACTACACCAACTCCTTATGGCGGAGAAGCCTTCACAACGTCGCTTAACCTTTTTCTGGTACAAAGCTAAATACCGAGTTCTTTCACACCAAGGCGAACCACACCTAACACAACGTCGCCTACCCTTTATACGGTGCTAGGCTACCCACCGAGTTCTTTCACACCAAGGAGAACTAATCCTATCACAACGTCGCCTACCCTTTATTAGGTACTAGGCTAAGCACCTAGTTCCATTACCATGGAGGAACTACTACCCTTCACAACACAACACCTAATATCAAGGAGATCTACTCCTTGTTACAATATCATCAAGGATATCACCATCCTTGGAAATAAACAACTACTTATAAGTATAACGATGCACCTCATCGATTATACGACCTAGGCATTCTTCCCAAATGCTACTTGATTTGATTCTTTGGCATCCTTCACTAATGCCTTTGACACAACGCTTGGCACCCTTCACTAATGCCTTCGTCTTGACACCTATAGCATTCTTCACTAATGATCTTGACACGAACGATAAGCATCTTTCACTAATGCTTTCGTCTTGACACTTTCGGCATTCTTCACTAATGCCTTCAACCCAACATTTATGGAGAAAGGTAGATCTATCAACAAGAGAACCTTCGTTGTCTTGATGATGACGAAGCATGGCAACTCATGGACTTTGAGCTTGCACGTCTTCAAGAGGTGGTGATCTTTCCTTTAGTAGGAACCTAGTAGATCACACTAAAACAAAAGACAAACTACATAGATCACTTAGATATGAGGTTAGAGGGTTAGAATACTTTGGGGAAGTATATGTTAAAAGCCCACATAGAAAGGAAGAAATGGCTCTCAATTATAGAGGAAATTCTCTTCTGTTTCCCCGGATCCCACGGATCCCTACCACAAGGGATCCGGCTAGCACAAAGCTAGGGATCCGTGATCCGCTCCTCTTTGCCCATGGGTATTTTTGGTTATGGGTCATGGGTTATGGGTTGATCCATGGTTTTCTTTCTAGATACAATGTATCTTAAGGATACAATGAACTTGGTCAAGTGGTATATATAAAACCATGGGTTATGGGTCAATACCATTTGCTAGTATTAAGGGTACAATGAACTTAGTCAAGTGGTATATATAAAACCATGGGTTATGGGTCAATACCATTTGCTAGTATTAAGAGTACAATGAACTTAGTCAAGTGGTATATATAAAACCATGGGTTATGGGTCAATACCATTTGCTAGTTTTTACCCATTTAGTGTATACTTGTTTTTACCCAACTACATTCAATGTATTTGGTCAATGGGTCAAATACTTAAGTTTCTACCCATTTACATTATCCAATATACTACATACTAGTTATGTGTATATTTACCCAAATATGTAAACACTAGTTGTTGTACATATGTAATACTAAATCATAAAATCACTTATACTTGTTTTAGTGTTTTATGTGAAAATGTGAATATGTTAGAAACTATTAGTTCAAACCATTTACGTATTTTGTTTGTTTCGTTAATATGATTTTACGTTTGTTATCGACAAAACATTAGAAGATCGTAAAATATAAATAAACGTTTTTACGGCTTATTTGTATTAACATTATGGTCTACCCTAATGCACTAACGGGCAGTGTACCCGGTCGTGTGTAGTGTAGTATTCGGTAAAACCGAGGTCGTCCCAAGAGATATGTGTGTGGATTTATACTAAGTCTAGGTGTCACAGATTTTAATAAGATTTCGATAAGGAATTAACTAATTAACTACTAAAGAAAATAAAGGCAAAGATGTGATCAATAGAGGAGAGTGGTGCTAATCTAGTTACTCTTCCTAACTAGTAGTGTTTACGTCTAATTACTTCCAATTACTTCAGGTGGGGTCAAAGTCGAGAGGAAAAAATTTGGTCAGTTAGTCCTAACCTATCAGCAAAGAGCCACCATTGGAGAAGTCATGTGTCCCCTCATAAGTCCAGTTGTTCCTAGTCCCCTAAGCCAAGTCATTAAGTTTCGCTACATGCTAGACTTATAATAGTGAGTGCCTGGGCGCTAGCATCTTAGACACTCACCCCCTACTTCTTAAGTTCATCCAAACGGTAGGTGATCAGTTGGTCAAATCGCACAAGTAGAAAGGTTCATCAGTTGGTCATATCTTACCCTTCCCTTCTCAGTCTACTCACTTAAGGTCAGTTGGTCATATCTCCTTAGCAACTAGCCTCTACCACCATTCAAAACTACCGAAACAAGGGTAGCTACCAATAAAATTTGCATGCATACACTTAGAAATAATTATACAGAAGTAATGTAAACGCAAACAAAACAATTAAGGAATCATAACTAGGTGATCGGGCCCAAACAGTCAAGAAATATTGACCAAAGGTTTTAGTCAACAAAGGTCAACTATTATAGACTCAATACAATTTCCCTTGGAATTTAGTAGATTCTCGGGTCGTTAAATCCCACGGAGGTTGAATGGTGTGTGAAAACATTCAGAAGTAGAATGATCACTGAGGACAATGATATGTAAGGATTTTGGTTGGTAATTACACTACTGATTGTTTGGAATTGTATTTGGATACAGAATTATAAAGCACAACAATCAGATTAAACAAACGTGTATTGCAAGTAAATAAAAATGGAAATTTAAAAACTACAGGGACTTAAAACTAATTTATAAGTTCTAAATAAAACTATTTCTAAGTGTATGCAATTAAGTGTGAATTAGTTTTAATTAGTTTTAATAGTTGCTTAATTAGTTTTATTGTTTTTAGAAAAAACATGTGAAAATTATAAATAAAACTAATTAACTAAAAATGATAATTGAATTAGTTTGAATAAAAGGAAACTTAAAACATTGTTTTTAGAAAAAACATGTGACTTAAAACTAATTTATAAGTTCTAAACTACAAATTGTAAGTTCTAAATAAAACTAATTAACTAAAAATGATGAAATTAAGTGTGAAAATTATGGAACTAATTTTTAAAAATCTAAAGTAACTAAAGAAACTTTTGAAAATTGATTTTGTATTTTTCTGATGATTTTTCTAATTTCTATGAATTAAAAACTATTAAAACTAATTTAAATGCTAAAAATTACAAATTTAACTAGGAAAAATATGGAAAAATTATTTTTTTTCTTTTTATATTTTTCTTAATCTAGGAAAAATGAAATTTTTTTTGAAGCTTTTTTGAATTATTTGTATTAAAACGTAATTAAAAAGTTTTAAAAACTGATTTTAAATAAGAAAAATAGTAAACAGTACCAGAAAATTATGAAAAATTCAGGAAAATTCTAAATTAATATTATAAACCTACGAAAAATCAAAAAATTATGCTAGTGTACATGAATAAGGGGCTGTAGTGAAAAGTGCTTATAAATAAGCACTTAAAATAAGCTAAAAGCCTCAAAACTTCTCCAAATGATCACAACAGCTAGATTATGCTAAAACTACTTAAAATTGACAATTATCAACTATTCTAAACCTGGTATATGTAAACTACAATGATATGATTAGATTGATTTATAAAATCCAATCAGCCTCTACCTACCTACTTGAAGCTTATGCAACTACTTGTCTAACAAGCTAAACTGAAAACCAGATTTTGAGAACTCAAGACCACCAAGCAAAGATCAAATAGACCAAATTTCAGACCCTAACAAGCTAATATGAACTCTGTGCTAAGTCTGCAAGATGGCCTGTTCACAATCACTATATGCTGATTGTGAACAGGGGAAAAATAGCTGTTTTGGACAGCTTATTTAGAGCTTATAAGTACTTTCAAAAATTCCACAAAAATCATTTTTCAAAAGTTGACCAACTGAAGTTATTTGTCCCAGAATTGCAACAATTTTGAACCAGAATTGAATCCATGAAAAATCAACAAAGTTTTGCAAAAATCACTTTTTCCACTTTTGACTTTTGTTAGATTTTGAAGTTTTGACTTATGCGAGATTTTAATGACTCTATTCTAATGTAGATGTTAACATAAGCTATACTAAGACTAGAATAAGCTAATTTAATGATATCTAAAACTATTTCTATCCTAATTGGCTACTGCTCCTAACTGATAAAATCACCAAAGAAGGATAAATGGACTTTTGACTTTTATAAAACTATTATGCAGATTAATTGCTGAATAAGCTAAAACAAACCTAACTGATTCTAAAACAAGTGATCTCAAACTTACTATAACCTCACAATCACATTTAACTGCTTATACCAAACACTGCTTAATGCAACTAAAGTGAGAATTAAATCAGATGACTACTAAACTATTCTATACTAATATCAAGTTTAGATCAAATATGACTAATCACAACTAAATTACACAGATCCAAACAACAGATTCAGATAATGGCAGATATAAGAACAAAGACAGATTTCAGAACCTACAAGAGGTCCTGTCACAATGACATGCTAATGAAACAGTAACCACTATCCTAAAATGATTTCAACCTTCATGTTATCATTCAACAAGATCATAAGAGCACAGAACAACAACAAAAATAGCATAGAACACAGAAATGACCAATATGCTATTTTAACTGTGAAATTGGACTTTTCTTGCAGCTTTGAAATCTAATGAACAAGCTAATGATTTTAAACTCTATTACCACTTATCTACTTATCACAAACACAGAATCACAAAGATCAAAGCATAAAACACAAGAAATTAGTAAAATGCAAAAATAACCAAATAAGCTTACAAATGCAATCCAGCTTAGAACCAAGAACTAGGACCAAGAAACACTTCCTATAGAACCTCCACAGGTTCAATAACCCAGAACCATCTTTATTTCACCATGCTCCTTGCTTCTTCTTCTTTGTCTTGTGATTTTTATTTTTACACTATTTTTTTGTATTTTTGGTATTTTTTTTTGCTTTTTGATACTAATCAAAGTTTTAAGGTTTCTAATAGCTATATTAAGCTATCTAGGAGCTTATATGAGCTTATTCAGTCCATAATAACAACTACAAACAACATTAACATAAACTTGGAAATTTAAAATTCAAATTTGCATAAAACTGAATTGAACTTGGAAATGTGAAATTGATTACTTGAAAAGAGTTAAAATACACTAGAAACACTGAGTACAAAGTTTTTAAGCTTAAAATTACACTAAGGAATAAGAAAATACAAATACGACTTAAGATTACTCTAAGTGAAAAACTAACTGCCTTCTTCCTTCTGTTTCTTCCCCTTTTGTAAGCTCAATAAGACTTCCCACTTGCTTCTGATCACTTCCCACACTCAATCTTGACCGTCCAAAGCTTTGAATAAATCCTAGCCGTTTAAACAGTTTTGGCGCCAAATCTTGTATACGTGTCTTGAGACTGTTGGACCTCAATTTGGTGATCACATGATGCTTAGTGGGCAAATTGGAACTATTTCATAGTGTAATGATGAGTTTTAGTGGTAATTTTTATATAACGAAGGAAATGGGTTGAGTTGGTGATAGTGGGGGTGCAGGAGCATTTATTGTGGGGGGTCTAGAGGTGTAGATAGGCTGGTGAAAGGTAAGGGTGAGCTGTGGGGAAGAAGAGGACAGGTGGTAAACATTGGGTTGAGTTGTAGAGGTAAGGTGAGGTGGAAGGAGGAGAAAGAGACGGGAAGGTGAGTTTGACTCACGCTTTAAACAGGGTGTTATTTAAAGGTTTGGACTGGGCTGGATAAAGATTGGGCTGCTGGGTTTGTAAAATGGGTTTAAGTTATATAACATTGATCCGGTTTAGTGTATAAGACCCAAGGACCATTTATGCAATATTGGAAACTTGAGGGACTGGATTTGATACTGTTCCAAACTTATTGTACAAGGATCATTCTTGCCATATTGATAAACCAAAGGACCAATGTTGTAATTTCCACTTTAAAATGACATAGGGACCAAATCTGACAATTTTCCAAACCTTAAGGGCCAAACTTGTAATTTTCCAAAAGTTCACCATAAGGACCAATTTTGCCATTTATGAATACTACATGGTTTACTTTTGATTATTTTCACTTTTTTTTAAATTCACCAGGGACTATTTTTGACAATTTTTAAACTTTAGGGACTAAAGTTGTCATTTTCTAATTTTTAAACTTTGAGGGGTTTGTTTTGACAACTTTTGAATCCCATGGACCTTAAATGATATTTTGCTTTGTTTTGATTTACCAGGGACTAGTTTTGACAACTTTTGAAACTTGGGGGACTAAAACTGCCAATTATGCAAACTTGATACGTTTTTCACCTGCTTTTGGTATTTTTGCATTTGAAACACATAAAACACTTATTTGTGATATTTTTATCATTTTGATGCTTTGACGGGTGTTTTTGGATGTTTTTGGTAGTCTAAAAGGTACAAAAATGATGAGTATTTGCATACTCATCAGTCCCCCACACTAAGATATTGCTAGTCCCTAGCAATCTTTTTGGAAAATTTTTAATGGATTTGCTGTCTCTTTACAAAAAGCCATTACTTCTGGAGTAGCCAAATGTTTCAGTTCAGGTAAGAACTATGGTACACCGATAACCATATGATTTTTAGCAAATCATAAGCTGTCAACGGATTTGATCTGTCTTTACCAAAAGCCGTTTGCTTCTGGACTAGCCAACTCTTTGATAGAATTATCTTGGAGAGCTGATTCCCAATTATGGTTTTTCCACTGCCTTTACCACAAGCCATAATCTTGCGGGCTAGCCAACTCTTTACTATTTAGGATATGGTGAGCTGAATACCATATAATTTTTGGCAAATTGCAAGCCATCAACGGGTTTGATATATCTTTACCAAGAGCCGTTTGCTCCTGTATTAGCCAGTCCTTATGTGTGTTAGACATGGTGGACTGATTACCATTTGTTGTGTTTACTTTTTGAATTTTTTTAGGGTCAAAACGGGGAGTATATGGCACTAAAAAGATGTAAATATGATAAAATTCGCTAGAATTTTTCCTCCCCCCACACTAGAATTGAATATTGTCCTCAATATTCAAAGTCCCGGCTATTATGCCGAATCCTTGAATGAAAGAAGATAATATTACTGATTCAGGTGAAGTAACACAACAATTATTTTCTTTTTGTTATATATATATATATATATATTTTATTTTTTTTTATTTTTTTTTTATTTTTATTTTTTTTTGGTTTTTCAAAGTTTATGTACATAGTGTGGGTGACTCCCCCACACTAGTGGTAGAAAATAGGGAGAAGAAGAAATCATGGGTGAAAACCCAGGTGATGCTAATGTTTTTGTTTCCCGAGTCATTTAGCTTGACTCGATCCCCGCTTTCATTGGTTTATGGGGAAAGTTTGAAGATCCAGGACAACCATGGGTGGTATGTCCTCTCCAAAATAGTGTTTCAACCTATGCCCATTTACTTTGAAATTTGGTCCGTCATTTTGTTGTAACTCGACGGTACCATAAGGATAAACCTTAGCAATAGTAAATGGACCAGACCAACGGGACTTGAGCTTTCCTGAGAATATCTTTAGTCTAGAGTTGAAAAGAAGGACTCTATCACCGATGTTGAAAACACGGTTTTTGATTTTCATGTCATGAATCCTTTTTGTCTTTTCTTTGTAAATCAAAGAATTATCGTATGCTTGATCACGAAGTTCATTAAGGTCATTCATTTGAACCTTACGGTGATCACCCGCAGTTTTGAGGTCGAAGTTTGCATGTTTCAAAGCCCAGTAGGCTTTGTGCTCGAGTTCGATCGGAAGATGACATGCCTTTTCGTACACTAGCTTGTATGGCGTACACCAGATAGGTGTTTTATAAGTTGTACGAAAGGCCCAGAGTGCATCATCCAATTTATCTGACCAGGATGCACGGTTTTCTCCTACTGTCCTTTCAAGTATCATTTTTATACCCCGATTTGTCACTTCTACTTGTCCACTTGTTTGTGGATGATATGCAGTAGAAAGATGGTGAGTTACACCATACTTTTGCATGACTTTATCAAATTTGTCATTGCAGAAATGCGTACCACGATCACTGATTATAGCACGTGGAGTTCCAAATCGGGCAAATAAAGCTTTGAGGAATTTTACTACAACTCGGGCATCGTTAGTGGGTAAAGCTTTTGCTTCAACCCATTTTGATAAGTAATCAACGGCCACGAGAATGTATTTGTTTCCTCGAGATGATGGAAATGGCCCCATAAAATCTATGCCCCAGACGTCAAAGATTTCACAGACTTGAATTGCATTTTGTGGCATTTCATTTCGTTGTGAAATATTTCCATTACGTTGACATGAATCACATGTTTTGACGAGATCATGGGCATCTTTATAGATCGTGGGCCAATAAAATCCGGAGTCAAACACCTTTTTGGCGGTGTAGTTGGGGCTATGATGTCCCCCAGTAGGTCCAGCATGGCAAGCCTTGAGAATTTCGTTGGCTTCCTGACCATATACACACCGCCGGATGACTTGATCCGCATAGATTTTAAACAAGTAGGGATCGTCCCAGAAGTAATGATTAACATCCTTGAAGAATTTATTCTTCTGTTGGGTCGTCATCCCTTTCAATATGAAGTTTCCCGCATGGTAATTTGCGAAGTAAGCAAACCATGGGGTGGTAGAATCTCCACAAAAAGTAACCGCATTAAGAGTCTCGAGAGGAAATGTTTCATTGATTTCCTTTTTCTCGAAAACATCTTGGTGTGGGTTCTCTAATCGGGACAGATGATCAGCAGCTAGGTTCTCTGCTCCTTTTTTATCACGGATGATGATATCAAATTCTTGGAGGAGGAGAACCCAACGGAGTAACCTCGGCTTTGCATCTTGTTTAGCAAAGAGGTATTTTAAAGCCGAGTGATCCGTGTACACTATACATTTGGTCAAGATTAAGTACGGCCGAAACTTCTCAAAGGCGTACACCACGGCGAGTAGTTCTTTTTCTGTGGTGGTGTAGTGAGTCTGAGCTTCAGTCATGGTTCTGCTAGCATAATGAATGGGCTGGAAATGTTTCGTTTTTCGTTGCCCCAAGACTGCACCTATGGCAAAATCACTGGCATCGCACATAAGTTCGAAAGGTAGGTCCCAGTCAGGGGCAACTAAGATCGGTGCTTCAGTAAGCTTTTTCTTGAGAGTTTGAAAAGCTTCTATGCACTCAAGAGAGAAGATGAAAGGAGCATCTTTTTCAAGAAGATGGGTCATAGGCCGGGCTATTTTTGAGAAATCCTAAATGAATCTCCGATAGAAACCGGCATGCCCGAGAAAAATCCTGACACCTTTGACAGTAGTGGGAGGAGGCAGCTTAGCAATAACATCGACTTTTGCTCTATCGACCTCGATCCCGTTTTTTGAAATTTTATGGCCAAGGACTATGCCTTCTTTGACCATAAAGTGGCTCTTCTCCCAGTTAAGACAAAGATTGGTGTCTTTGCACCTTTGAAGCATGCTGTCTAAGTGGGAGAGACATGTCTGAAAAGAATCCCCGATGACTGAAAAGTCATCCATAAAGACTTCCATGGTTTTCCCGATCATGTCATGGAAAATGGCTATCATGCACCTTTGGAACGTGCCCGGAGCATTACATAGGCCGAAAGGCATACGTTTATAGGCAAACGTCCCGTAGGGGCACGTGAAAGTAGTCTTTTCTTAATCTTGAGGATCAATGGGGATCTGAAAGTAACCCGAGAAACCATCTAGGAAACAATAGTACTCGTTTCCTGCTAGTCTCTAAAGCATCTGATCCATGAAGGGTAGGGGAAAATGGTGTTTTCGGGTGGCGTCATTCAACTTACGATAGTCAATGCAAACACGCCATCCCGTTACCAGCCGAGTTGGAATTAACTCGTTATTTTCATTTGTGACAACAGTAATGCCACCCTTTTTAGGAACACAGTGAATTGGGCTAACCCAAGGACTATCTGAGATCGGGTAAATTAATCCTGCATTAAGAAGTTTAAGAACCTCTTGTTTAATAACATCATGGATTTTTGGATTTACTCGTCTTTGTTGTTGAACTGCTGGCTTGAAGTCATCCTCCATCAAGATTTTGTGAGTACAAAACTCAGGGTTGATACCCTTATTGTCGGAGAGTTTCCAAGCAATTGCTTGCTTGTGTGACTTCAAGACCTTTATCAGAGCAGTCTTTTCATCTTTACTCAAATCTCGAGCAATAATGACGGGTAATTTATCATCACCCTCAAGAAATGCATACTCGAGATGAGGTGGTAAGTCCTTAAGTTCAACCTCAGGAAATTCTTCAGTTTTCTCAACTGACTTGACTTCCTTACTATGAAGCTCAACGGGAGGGAGTGGAGGAGAAGTGTCCTGATTTAAAAACTTCTCAAGAAGAAGAATATCTCCCTCCAGATCAATCTCATTGTTATCAATCCCATCTGGAATTGAATCACTTTTGAGAAACGCCTCGACCTCTTCCAAAAGAAATCACTTCCCTCAAACAGAGTGACAGAAGGGGAAGGGTCGGAAATGATAGGTCGAGAAGATGTGGTGGGATCCCCACTCACAGAATTATGAGAATAACCAAGAAACTCTTGAGAGTACTCCTCTGAAGCAATATCAATTACACCGATTCGGTTAACCGATTCAGCATCATAGTTTGAGGAGTACCTCGAAGTTTGATCGAGGTTAAAGGTAACGGCTTCATCACCCACACGTAATGTGATTTCATGCTCAAATACATCAATAAGAGCATGGCCCGTCTTTAGGAATCCTCGTCCAACAATGAGAGGAACCCGTGGATCAGCATCGAAATCAACGACTACAAAGTCAGCTAGAAAATGGAACTTTCCTACTTTTACAAATATGTCCTCGGCAATGCCAAGTGGACGGGATATTGAACGATCTGCAAGCTCGAGAGTCATGCATGTAGGAGTAAGGTCCGGAAGAGAAAGTTTCTTCCATACTGAATGAGGCATCAGGTTAATGCTTACACCAAGATCGGCTAAGGCAAAGCATTCAACCATTCCTGGAAATACACAAGGTAAGAGAAATTTTCTAGGATCTCCAAGCTTAACGGGAAGCTTCTTTAAGATAACTGCTGAGCAGTTCTCGTTTAGTGGAGTTTTCGCCATCTCAAACAGTTTTTCCTTGTTGCTTAACAACTGTTTGATTGTTGATGCAAACTTGGGCATCAGAATGATAGCATCCGCGAAGCTAATGTCAAAGTGTAGTTCTTGAAATATTTGGAAGAACTTTTCCATTTGTTGAGTAGCTTTCTCACTGTTAGGTCACTAGTTTTACAAACACAAGTTATAAGAGAAGAGATGAAGGCGGATGAACAAGATCTAACACACACACAAACAATAATAAGAGGCGGTTATGTGTAGGTGAATGTGAAAGAGAATAACTTGAACAACCAACCCTCAAGTGAGGGTTATTACAATGTTTATATAGGCAAGGAGCTAGGGCAACACTCCCTCTCCTTCCCTATTCCTTATTGGGCTTGGGCCTAAGCTTATGGGCCTTCTACATAAGCTTGACCTTAAACAAACATAAAGGCCATAATAAAGCTACCTATTACATATGAAATATAAATACTTGAAATACTGTTTAGGAGTGATTCCAACAATCTCCCCCTCAAGTATATATGAATGTAAACGGTGAAGGCGTTGATGTAATAGTAGCTGTGACGTCATCTGACATTCTTCTTTCTTGTGAGAAGAAATGTCTTGATTCGAACAATCTCCCCAGTGTAGAGAGATAGTTATCTTTGAGCAGTTATGCTTCGACGTCATCATTAACTTTGTTCTTTGATCATTGTTCTTTGTGGTGAAAGTGATAGTATGTTGTTGTCTACATCAGTCTGCCTCAGGTCTGCTTCGCTGCTCCAGTGTCTCCACGTCATTCTTCAACATGCTCACACGATCTTTGACGTTGGAAATCAATACTGATGAAGTTCTGTAAGTCTTTGACTTTGTAGATTCTTTGATTGATGAAGAATCATTCTGACTGTTTTGTTGCATTCGAATAGAACTTCCATTAGTGATGATGTTGGCGTGAGCATGAGAAGAATCAGCACGATCATTCCGCTCCAGAGCTTCCATAAGAAGAAAACATTTCAAACGGTCAGTAATAAGCGGTTTCCGACACTTACAAGTTTGAACTTCGAGAGTGTTAACAGCATAGTGTGAAAACACAACTCTAATTCTTACAAAGGCCGTTCCTGAACTGGAGTCCCACAAGTGAGATAACGCGATGTACCGAAGTACATCTACAGTTCAGATGAGTCGCTGAGGTACACCGAAGCATCACCTCACGACTGTAGACCGATTGAGACACACTCCGCGTAATCCACGGGGAGTTACCGAAGTGACCTGCTGTCAGGGCTGTTTGATGTTGACCCTGGCAGGAGTTTCCATTCAATCACTGAGGATCACAGATGTGAACCTCTTATAAATGTTCTCGACAGATTGCTAAGATCTGTGAAGGACTCGATATGAACCACTGATGATCTTATTTGTTGATCATCAAGTGATTAAATGTCAAGTGTTCCTAAGAGATCTTTTGATGAATCTCGTGGCTCTAGACTCAATAGTGCGTTTTGGTTTTCCTGAGCGGAGACTAGGGAGAGGGTCTCCTTCTTCAATACCAGCGATCTCTAAGAGAAAGCCAATAGTATACGTAGGGTTCCCTGTGAGAATGAAACAAGCTTCTGTTGAGAAAAACTTGAGTGGCTAAGAAGGTTTAGTGCATGCGTCACTGGGTCCATGACGACTTTTAATCTTCAATACCGGTGCCACTAAGTGACAACCAGTAGCATATGAATTGAACCCGGTGTCTGCCCTAAGTTGAATAATCTGGAGGGCTGTTTCTTTTCACCCTTTACTTTTCATTTCTTTTTGATTCTTCAACTCCTTCTTTCTCCGATTCTCATTTTCTCCTTTTTACAATCATTCCTAAGGACTTCTAACACTAACTAATGGTAGTGTCCTTGGGTAGATCCCTCCGGCTCTGGCGGATCATAGGACGGTTATTCCTAACCTTAGTCACCTTATAACTCCATGACTAACCTATGTTTGCCATTAAAACCAATGTATGTGAAAAATATCTCTCAAAGGGTTTGTAAATGAAAAACATGTTTGAACCACTGTGAGAGATAAGGTTTTGTATAAATACTCCCCCTCCACATGTGCTTGATAGTTTTAGTGGTTAAATGCACAGTGAGGAAAGAGCGCGCACTTTTTGAATTGATCCACTGAAGATAGACAATCCCCCGCGAGATACGGTTACGTTGCATAGTTAAAGAGTTACATTATCAGCTTTTAGGTGACAACTAGCTCTAATAACTACCTTGAAGGTGTAGACAAACCTCGAAAGGTTGTCATACCCGTCAGAGTTCATGTCTATCAAAAGTTTCTCGAATGGTACTTTCTACTTGGACAAGTCCTTTGCGAGACACGTTTACATTACTAGCGAACTAGCTTGAAATTATTACCCGTCCAGGACAAGTCTTTTCGAGTTACTAACAGTTTAGTACCGTCAATTCGTAGGTTGAGTCTGAGGTACACAGATTCATTTGCATTTTGCACAACATATTTCTTATCACACAATTTTCTCCCCCTCAAAAATGGCATATAAAAATGTTATTTTTGAAACGTTTGAGAGTAAATATGACCATTTCGAGTGTTGCGGGAAGATGACCACTATGAACAATTTGTGAACAAAGTTTTAATTCAAATACTCCCCCTCAACTAGTGATATAAACGGTTGAGGTTTTAAAATCATATGGGGAAGTACTTGTCTTTTTGAGCAAAACCTTGAAAAATGAAAGGTTTGATAGGTTTTACTCAAAAATAAGAAGCTTTCGCTCCTTTTATAAGGATTGTGCCACTGAGGCGTACCACAGGGTCCTTTCTTGACAATTGCGGGTTGTACACTGTTATGTGTGCACAAGCCATTGACATATATAATCATGCATCCAAAATTATATGAAGGAAGCAATTCAAGGGGTACCAGGAAGTGCAGTGATGTTCCCAGGAGTGCGCACAGGGTGTTGAAAGCCGGTGATGTTTCTCCGGGGTCGACCACCAACATAGCTCTCCAATCTTCTGAACTGATCCCTTCTGAACAACCGTTCATCAATCATGGTGATGATACATCTCACATCCCTCCTTTCCTGAGAATTCCAGCGCTTAGGAGACCCAATTTTCTGGCGTATATTTTTCAACCTGTACGCCAATCCATCCCTAACCAGCTTCAAGGTATGATCCCCGAATTTTTGGAGCTCACTACACGCCATTAAGCAGTTTCTTTGAAGTTCACTATGGTAAACAACGCCGAAAGGTTTGCTGATGAGTGTATATTGAGATAGCTGGTTGAGATCGGGAAGTGTAAGCGTTGGAGGAGTGAGGTTGACACGCGTCTGATAAGATTCAACAGCCATCTGGATATCTTCAAAACGTTCTTTGATCACGATGCGTCTAATGAAGATGAGAACGGACTTGATAAATTCACGTTGAACTTCAGTCGAGAATTATCTCATACGACCCTGTACTTTGGCAAGATACATGTCTTCGATGTCGTTGAGGGACAAGTTCTCAAAGTCAGCCTCGGAGAATCCATAGTCCTGTTCATCTTGTCGTTTGACTATGATATTCTTCAAGAATGTGTAGTCCCACTTAGACTTGAGATCAATGTGTTTGATGGCCACGATGTCCTTAGAACTATACACTGCATGTTGAGACTTCTGAACCAGGCAGCTTCTGTATTAGATTCTTCGGTGTTCAGGCCAATGATGAATCCCATACAATGCATCTTGGTCGTATGCTTGCACGTTGTCAGAAAACAAGTGATTTGCACGTTCCTCGATAGCTATGCAGTTTGAGTAAATAGCCGCTGGGAATGGAAGAGTCAATGATGTAGCGTATTTTCGTGAACCATCGCTACTGTGTAAGAGAAAATCCAGGTCTCTGTTAAAGAAGTATCGGAAGGGAATCCGTGGTTCGTCTGTTTGGCCAATGGTCGGTAGGGGTTTGGTCCAATCGGTGTAGTATGGAGGGTTGTCCCTTTGTGTGAAGTCAATGTTTGCTTCCGGATTGAGCTAATCCATGTTGTTAGACATAGCTCGAGCGATGTTCTCAAGGTGATATTCGACCTCGAGGGCGCTTTCAGAGCTGTCTTTTAGAAGTTGAAACGCTTCATTCTTGATTCGCTTCAATTCAGATTTCGTCATTTTCTTCACATGGACCTTTTCTTGCAAAAGTTTTGCGTGCTCCAATGTAGAACCGTCTACCAATTCTTGACCTTCATCAGGGTAGGGAGTTTGATTGACAAGTGTGGAGAACCATTCAAACTCTTCGGTTTTATCGTCATCTAGCCATGATACGACTCCAGGCTGAGTCGTCTTCTTCGTCTTTTTGGAAGGCCTTGATGATGATACTGGTTTCTGCACTTGTTTGGGTGAGGTGGGTTGTTGTCGGGGCTCAAGGATCTCTTCATCGTCACCACCCGTATACTCAAAGTAATCACCTGTTTTATGAGTCAGGGGTGGTAACTCGGAATCGTCCCGAGGTTTATCAGTAGAAGACTGAGGTGAAGAAGACTTTTGTTGAGAAGAAGTCCGTGGTGGAGGAGGTGGCATTGAAGTAGATTTACCAGACTGCTTCTGACGTTTAGGTGCAGAGTCCTTATCCTTATCATCGTCATCTCTTGGTCGTTTGGGTTGATCGTCTGACTCCTTGCATGATGATCTGAGTTGAAAATCAAGTAGATTTTTGAAAAATTTAGCTTCATCCGAAGTAAACGTTCCAGATCGCTTTGACATTTGCATCACTAGTTTAGCGATTAACTCAGATTCAGAGAGATCAGCTTCTTTGGCCATTGTATGTTTAACCAATGCGACGATGTTAGGGGTGAGTTGTCTGGAAAATACTTCTCTAGTCACACCGGGGACAGTGTCGAGAAGAAACTTGTGGGTATGATCTCTTGCTGTCTTTTCCAGTTCCTTTTGGACTTTAGGAACGATATCCTGAAGGTACTTGTTAGTGTAACCTTCGATCATTTCGTTCAGTTCCTCTTTTTGATGACTCTTCATGAACTTCTGAACAAATTCCCTTTCTTTCTCCATCTTGTCTTTCTCATCATTTAAGTACTGAATTTGGTCAGCAAACCAATTCATTTTTCTATAAAGTATGTCCTTCTTTCTGACTTGTTGGACAACTTTCACAATTCTTTTATGAGACTGAGAAATCCAAGATTTAGGTGGTTTCTTCACGGATTTGGATGATGATCTGGTTGACTTCGTTGATGGTGGTTGTGATGAATGAGACGAAGAATCCGATGATGATGAGATGTGAGGAGATTCCGGGTCCTTTGGTGGTTCAGAAGTTTCCTTCTGTGAGCGTGTAGGACTATTCAGAAGCAACTTGTCATAATCATCATCTTTATCTTTCTCAGACATCTCTGTTTCAGGGTTCTCAAACTCATAATCGATAGTATCCTCCACAAGCTTTTGTTGTTGCAGAAGAGTGGTGGCATCAGATCCCTTATCGGGTCGATTAACCGCATCAGGATCTGGAGAGGAGTGGGCTACACCACTTGATCCTCCGGGGCCACCCATTTGATCTTTAGCAAAATCAGCAGCCTTTTGAAGGTGTCTGACGATTGTAAACTTCTTCCTGTATGATTGATCCAGTTGCTCATCATCATCTTCAGAGCTTTCATCATGTGGCACAAGTGCAGGAGTCTTCCCTTTTCCTTTATTAGTTTGAGGACTTGGAGGTTTTGGTACTGAGGGATTTTCATCCTTTGCAGTTTCAGAGTATGTGATCTCTTCATCTTTGTCAGTAGCATCAGAGTCCTCGTCCTTGAGCTGTCTTTGCGGTTCAGGTGAAAGGATCGGAGTGGCTTCCTGAGAAGGAACTTTCTTCTTAGGGGTAGGTTTCCTCTTTGGAATAGATTTCTTCTTTGGAACATTTCTCTGACTATCTGTACTTGTGATACTTCCAGCACTTCCTTTTCTGGTTCTCCTTACAGGTGTTCCAGAAGATTTTTCGTCGAGATGACCAACTTTGCCTTGTCTGACTGCTTCCAGATACCTTTTGTACGTTTCGAGCTTTCTGAAAACTTCAGTTAGAAGGAAATCTGGCAGCACAGCACCTTGTTTCTTTGTAGACGTTTCCTTTATTCTGACAGATAGAGTAGGTTCCGTCAACATATCATGATTATCGGGGTCATTGAGCCTCTTGGGAATATCAGGATGAAGTCCAAGTGCTCTCTGGATCAACAATTTAGTATATCTGATGTAGGGAATCTTTGAGCCAAGTTTGTTGAGAAATGACATCATGTCATCCCAAATCAGAGCTTCGATAGCGATGTGTTTCCTGTTGACCATTGCCCAGAATATTTTCAATTCCATGAGCTTAGGGTGCTCATAGCCGCTGTCACGACCAGAAACAGACTTGGTGATGATCATGTAGAGAGTTCTCCAGGGTTGAGGAATACTCTTAAGCTCTACGTGAGAATGCTTGGTGATTACTCCTGTAGCCTCGTCATAACCGATATCGGTTAAGAATTGGAGAGTGAGCTCTTCAACAGGTGTGGCATATAGTTTGGTTGGATCGACATCAGGAATTAGGAGAACAGCCCTTAAGTCTGCAAGTGTAATGGTGACTTGTTTGTGATTCAGAGTCACCGTCACAGCAGTTTGTCCTTTGACCCTTTCCATAGTGTTCCAGAACTGTTGGATGTAGATCTCAGGAACAGTTGCAGAGTGAGTAAGCATGTTCTGATACGGATGAGTCCTCAGAATGTCAATAGCAATTAAACACGAAGATTCTGAGCAAGTGAGGGTGTCAAAGTCTACACGGAGATTATTCTTTCCTATCTTCATTGGATAGCCATGAGGATAGATATCAGCAATGGAGAGAACTTCAGGTGCATCCACATTCATTTGTTCAGCCATGTCGTGATCTGAAATAACATTAGCCAAAAGAACCAACATATCGAAAGACATAATGTTAGTCAACAGAAGGTCTTATTGTCTAGTTATTGAATGTACAGTGATAGTGATTGTTACGAGACGAAAGTCACTTGTATGTTCAATAGTTCAATGATGTCGTGAAATGTTTCGTGAGTTAGTTAACTTTAAGTTTTAAAGTTTATTTTATCACTTATTGTTCACAACATATCAAACGATTTAAGTTTATTAGTGACATTTTTGGATTCGTGATGATATGATTAGTTTATTTACAAGTTTGTACAAGTAACAATTCATAACGAAGGTATGATCTCGGCTTATGCGTAGGATTGGTAAAGTTATGCGTAGACAGGAATGATATATGCGTAGGCGTAAACTTACGCGTAGGATCCTAACTTACGCGTAAGAAGTGTTACGCGTAGGAAAAAGAGACCTTATGCGTAGAGCTTATGCGTAGGCATATATTAACCTTACGTGTAAGGCTACTCGTAAGATTTGACCTTATGCGTAGAGGTCACTGTTTACGCATATCCTTCACAGGATACGCGTAGTCCCATATGTAGAACCTTATGCGTAGACGCTACGCGTAAGACTAATCTTACGCATAACAAGCTACGCGTAAGGTGATCCTTATGCGTAGATTAACAACAACCTTGATTCTGAATATTAAGTGTTGCAAGCCTGAAATAAAGCATCACATCATCAATGATTAACACATAGCATTCAGTTTATGACAGATCAAAACACAATTGAACATTTTTTCAGTTACGCGTAGAAACTCTTACGCGTAGTTTTAAAACCCTAAATCTACGCGTATGAATTTTAGCCATGGATTATGCACCAAAGTTTTTCTGGTATATCTTAGATGTTGTGAGAGCATATTGACCAAATCTTAACACTTAGTTTGCAGTGAATCAAAAAATACCCAATTTTTAGAACATTAAACCCTAATTCCTAATTTTGAATCAATTAAGGTTTGTGGGTGGTTATAAGGCATGGATATCATCAATTCATCATCACATAAGCATAACACAACAATCTTTTTGACCAAAACACTTCACATTTGAAAATACCCAATTCGACTCATAAACCCTAATTTTCAAAAATCATCAATTCGTGTTTCTGGGTGGGTTTTGATGGTTAAAATGGTATCATGGATGTATTATGAACGTTTTGACACAAACCATTTCACCACAAACATACACACATTGATTGTGTGTTCTTACGCATAAGCGTAGAACACCTAATCACGCGTAGAAAACGTTTTAGCCGTAGGATTTACATGAAATTCAAAACCTTATCATAAAAACACGTTGCAATCACGAAAACACTTACAAGATGAAGATCAAAAGCACGGTTTTCTTGAGTGAATTTTAAGCGTAGGATGGTTTTAGGTTTTTTTTGCAATAAATGAGAAGTGAAAGTAGGTGGGAGGGTGTTTTATTAAAAGGGAGTTTAACCTTTTGACAGTTTTGGTCCCTCCACCTTTTCCTTTTTCCAAACAAAGCCTTTTAACTTCCATTTTGGTTACCAAACAAAGTTTTTAGGAAAGAAACATGACAACACTCCCCCTCGACTCGAGAAAATAATGAAAGGTTATTAATTTAAGTCCGAGGAGTGTCTTTGAACCAGAAAATGTACCACCATTTGTAAAAGAATCAACCGAGATGTGATAACATGCAAGTACACAGATGTTTTGAAACAGTTAAGAGTTTACTTTCTCCCCCTCAACACTTGATCGGAAAAATACTGAATTTTGAAAGATTAAAGTGTTGACGGAAGAAATGTACTTGCCATGTGGAAAGAAAGATAGATTAGGAGAATATTTTTGTTGTTTTATCGGATTTTATATTTTTGTATTTTGTTTTTGAAAAATTTATTTACAAAAGATGTTTTGGTGTTTGACAGGTTTTTAAGACTATTTTAAGAGGTCATCCAATTCCTCTTGAGTCAAACACCTCATACCAATCTGGTGGACCAACTCATTAAACCTAGCAGGAGGCAAGGCTTTGGTGAGCAGATCTGCCAATTGGTATTCAGTACCCACAAAGTATAATTCAACGGTACCCTGTTCCACGTGGTCCTTGATGAAATGATAGCGTAGATCAATGTGCTTTGATTTCGAGTGCTGAACAGAGTTGCACGAGATGGCAATGGCACTCCGATTGTCGCAGTACATCGGGATTCTGTCAAATACGTAACCATAGTCTTTGAGTTGTGTTCTCATCCAGATGACTTGAGCACAACACGCGGACATGGCTACATATTCTGCTTCGGTTGATGACAGCGATGTACAATCCTGCTTCTTTGATTGCCAAGACACCAGTTTATCACCGAGAAATTGTAGTGCTCCTGAAGTACTTTTCCTTGAGTCTAAGCATCCTGCGTGATCGGCGTCTGAAAAAGCGATTAGTTCAAAACCAGAATCCTTCGGATACCAGATCCCCAAGTTAATGGTTCCCTTGATGTATCGGAGGATTCTTTTAGCCTTAGAGAGGTGGGTTTCAGTTGGACGCGACTGATAACGGGAGCATAGATAAACGGCAAAGACAATATCAGGTCTGCTAGCTGTTAGATACATGAGAGACCCAATTATACTTCGGTATTTGGTAGGGTCAACTAATTTCCCATGTAAATCAGCATCTAATTTCTTGGTATGAGTCATTGGTGTGGCATAAGTATCACATGTTTTCATTCCAAATTTGTTTAACAATTCAAGGGCATATTTGGACTGACTCAGGAAAATACCACGGGGTGATTGATGAACTTGCAGTCCTAGAAAGAACGTAAGTTCACCCATCATGGACATTTCAAAATTTTTCTTCATTAGTTTTGCAAAAGCGATTGAAAACTTTAAAACTTTACAGGTACTACCCACTTGAATGCAAGAAAGATCCTGACGTTCAAGTAGTTAGTGGGGCACCATAAAAGGACTCAGTCAGGTTTATACGGGAACTTAACAATTTGTTTAAACCTTACTTTTGTACACTATGAATACGGTGTGGTTACTGAGTATGGTTCTTTAATCTACGACTAAATGTACCCTTTAATCAACTGGGATGGTTTATGGCTTCATATTAACCCAGAGAGTACATAGATTGTCGATCGTCTGGACTATAACAGAAACGG
The DNA here is from genome assembly GCA_019973895.1 of Chrysanthemum seticuspe. NCBI lineage: Eukaryota > Viridiplantae > Streptophyta > Magnoliopsida > Asterales > Asteraceae > Chrysanthemum > Chrysanthemum seticuspe. The sequence continues at coordinate 155,832,019 of BPTQ01000008.1, read as the reverse complement.
CAAATAGATACGAGGGCAATAGTCAGCGCAGGTTGACTTTGGGTGGAGAGATTCCG
>BPTQ01000008.1:155590660-155831953 GCA_019973895.1 Chrysanthemum seticuspe | reverse complement strand
AAATACTCTTTCACCCTTAAGTCGTAGTTTGTAAATAACGTGCATGTGGACTTGTTTTGCTTCAACAACTTTCTGCTTTGGCTTGCAATCACCTTCGACGTTCTTGTTACAATTAGTTACGATTTGAAGGTCTAATGAATACTCGTCTTCGACATAGATGACGTACGATATGAGTTTTGGCAAGATACTAGTGTTTTGCGGTGTTGTTTTGTGGAAAGCTCGAACAGGTGTTGATGTTTGGCTTAGAGTTTGTGAAAGTACATAAACCTAGGGAAATGATAGGCTTATTACTAGCACTACTAAAACCTTTCGAGTTTCGGTTTCGACTATAACCTCAGAAATAACCTATGACACTGTTAAGATTTCCAAAGGCTTAGACCTTAGCAGCTTGATTCCTCCATTACCTTTGCTAAGTACGAGTAAAGCTACTTGAGTGCCTCTACCGAAGACTCATATTGTTGAATCTTGGGCCAGTGTTGGCAAATTTGAAGGGAGTTGGGGGTAGTAGTCGACTTGTTTCGGGGGTCGAGTGAGCAGTTGTTTACCTTTCCAATAAACGAGGAGACAAGACACTGCTATAACTACTTGCACGAGGTCCACATAGGCGACAAAGGCGACGTGTTGGACTATTATAAGGATATGGACTATGTGGACGATGTTATTGATGACAACTTCTACGTGGATGTGGTCAACTGAGGTTGTGTTGTCAACTTGTGTGGCGATGTTGAAGATTCCGCGACATCTGGTGCAGCAGTCTCATTAGCAAACGGGTTGAAGAACGCATTTGGATCAAAATCTGCAGGTGGGGGTACTTCATTCAGAATATCATCAGCTGGTTCATCATTGTTGGAAGCGGTGTGTTCAACTGTTGTGTTGGAGTCAACTGGTGTAGGTGCATCTTCAACAGTAGTTATTGTAGCAGGTGTATCAGGTATAGGAATATTATCAGGTTGTGCAGCGGAAACAGCGGATACACCTGGAGCACGTTCATCAATATCGTCACAGAACAGAGGAGCAAATAACCTTTCCATTTGTTGACGAGTGAGCTGGGGGCTTTGTTCAGCTGATGATGGGGGTTGAGGGAAGTTTAAACGGTTGTGACCGGGTTCTAAGTTGTTATACTCAGAAGCCATCTCCGTGAGTTCATCGAAATGAGCATGAATCGTTTCCATTACCTCCTTAGTTCGACGATTCCAGATTCGGAAACCTTTAGAATTGTCACAGTATCCAATAAAGACTCCAATATCAGCTTTGGCTTTGAGCTTTCCAAAATCATCACGATCATTATTCGGATAGTAAAGGGATCCAAATACATGAAAGTGTTTGAGATTCGGTTTGTAGTTGTGGACAAGCTCGAAAGGTGTTTTGTTGTGGCGTTTTGTGATCATAGAACGGTTTTGAGTATAGCATGCAGTAGATACAGCTTCTGCTCATAAGTAATCTGGAAGTTTAGCATTGATTAACATTGTTCTTGCAGCTTCCACTAACGTTCGGTTTCGTCTTTCAACAACTTCGTTTTGTTCAGGTGTACGTGCAATAAATGTTTGATGCTGAATTCCCACTTTCTCATAAAATTCACGAAGGGTTTTGTTGACAAATTCAGTTCCTTTGTCTGTTCTGATTATCCTGACGGTGTTGCGGAGCTGAACCTGTATTTTTGTGAGAAAGGTGATGATCATTTGTGGAGCTTGGTCTTTGCTTCGAAGAAAGTAGACCCAAGTCCATCGTGAGTAGTCATCAACAATTACTAAGATGTAGCGTTTGCCATTGATCGTTTGCACGCGCATCGGGCCACACAAATCCATGTGAAGAAGATGTAGCACATGCTGAGAGCTGTGTTCCACCTTTGAAGGAAAATGAGCACGAGTGCTTTTCCCTTGTTCACAGGCTGAGCAAAGGTGATCTTTTGAATACCGGAATCGTGGGAGTCCTTCAACTAGTTTGTGTCGAGCAAGGTTGGTGATGGTTTGAAAGTTTAGATGTGAGAGACGACGTTGCGATAGACAGGATTTTGTTGATGTTGCCTTAGAAAGTAAGCAGATGGGAGAGGAAGCAACCATGTCTTGCATAGAGATAGTGTAGAGACTAGAATTACGCGAGCCAGACATAAGGTCATTTCCTTGTAGATCACGAATGAAACAAGTTTTCTCCCTGAAAGCAACCTCCAAATCTCCATCACAAAATTGACCTACTGAAAACAGATTGTGACCGAGGCCTTCCACATAGTAAACCCTGCTGATTTCGATGTTCCCATTGACATAATCTCCGTAGCCCATGATGGCTGCGAAGTGATCGTTCCCGAATCTGACAGTGCCAATGAACTTTGCAATAAAGTTTGATAACAGTTTAAGGTTTCCTGTCATGTGTCGGGAACATCCGCTATCAACAATCCAGAGAACGATCTGTATCACCTGCATTACATACAGACGACACAGATGGAATAGAAGTAGATGTGGAACCCGAAATGTTAGAGGGTTCCGAAGCAGATATGTTAGACATACACACATTGTTAATTTTAGGCATCCATTTAAATCCTAGTGTGTTATATATCCATTTCTGCCATCTATAACTACTCTTTGCTTTAGTCTTAGTGAAAGCACTAGGTGGTACTTCATTCTTAGGAGGTGAAGCGGGAGCTAATGTGATAGCAATGGTTGCCTTAGAATCTAAAGAAGGTGGTTTACCAAGCACAGACCTAGAATGATTAGTGGGCCTAGAGGTATTCCGATTCTTAGGATTCCGTAATCGAGAGATTATAGCTTTAGCAACACATTTGTCATGACAATCAGAATTCATACTCTTCCGACAAATAACACAAGGTGCATCAGACTGAATATCAAAAGTACTTAACGGTTTAGCATTCGTTACATCACTATTTGTATTACATTTGCCAGACGCAACATCTATAGTGGAAGCAACATGAATTTTATTCAGAGTCCTAGGGTGTTCTTCTACTTTAGCATTCCTTATTGATCTTTTCTTAGGTCGCAACTTCCTATTCTTCGTTTGAGTGCTCCTAGGCTGTGAAGTGTGGACGTTTGGAAAAGATGCAACTATTCCTGTTTCAGTAGAGGGAAACACATTAGCAACTTGTGATTTGGCAGTGGGAATTCTAGGTTCACGATTACTAAGTGTGACTGGTGCTAATATCTTAATCACAGTAGGCGGAAGTTGTTCATACTTTCCTAACATTTCCCGTAACTTAGAGATAGTGTGAATCAGATCTTGATTTTCAGAACGAATATTTCCAGCAAAATTCATGACATCTCTAGTGTGATCAAGATAGTGATCAAGTTCGTTTGATGCTTCAAGTCGAGTCTTTTTGAGTAAATCAAATATGACACCATATTCTTGTTTAACTTTTAAAAGTTCTTGTTCATATTTTGAGATTTGACTTTTCAAAGACACGTTTTGATCATCCAGTTGTTCAATTTTAGGATCAGAAGATTTAGCACTCAACTGAGCGATTTTCTTTTGAAAACTAAGTTGATGATTGTGAATATCTTTTTCACACCAATGAAGACGACGTTTTGCATTGTAAATTTCAGTGAGTAATCGTTTATTTTCAGCTTTTAAAGACTCGATCTGAAGCACATTATCGGTGTTCTCAACAGTTACAACAGTTTCAACAATATCAGCAGAGATGTAATCAGATGCAAATGGCAAGGCATGAAGTAACACAACATTATGGATATCAGCACAGATAACATCTTTCAAGAGTCGATCAACATCTTTTCTCAACAGTTTCTTTTTGCGTTTTGTGTTAGAAATAGATGTTTCTGTTTTCTCGAAAACGTTTTTCATTACCCCAAGTTCCTTATGAAAATCCTTTTCCCAGGCAATTGCACAACTTTTCAAGTTTTTAACATTAGGTAAAAGATTTTTCTGAAAAATGTCTCTTTGTTCTCGCGCCAGAGGCGATTGAAAATGTTCAACTTTGATTTCAGATCGATATTCTATCTCATGTTGTAAAATTTTGAGGTCAGCCATGAAAATGTCAAAATATCGAAGAATTTTTCGATTTTCAGGTTTTGAGTTTACTTCACTAATGGAAGGTAAAGGACCATAAGTTTGTGCAAATTCTGTTTTGGGATTAACAGTAGATGACTCAGGTGTTTTGATGATAACCCTTGGTGTGTTAGAAGAATCCGTTGGTGTGACGAAAGTGACCGCGTTTTTATAATTAAAAGGTTTGTTGTAAACAACGTTTTTTAATTTTGATCGACTCTCGTCTTCTGCATCTAATTCCTCTTGACGATGATATTCAACAACACTCATGACAGTATTATCAATTTTGTATTCTGCACTGGAAACTTCAGGTGTTGGTTTGAACGTTTTTAGTGAAAGCTTTGGTTTGTAATCAGCTAGATTTTTTCCATATTCTTTTGGATTGGGTTTTAAGGTAAACTTTTCAATAGCTGTTACGGATTCACCATGTTTGTAAACAACAGTTTTAAACTCTTTAAGTTTGTTTTGCAAGCCGAGAATTTCGTCAAGAAGGTCATCTACCCGATTCGTTGAATGCTTTTTGTATGCAGAGAACTGTTTTTGACAATTTAACAACTCAGCCTTAGCATTTTGATTTTCCAAGGTGAGAGCGTTAATTTGCTTTTTATGTTCGTGTTTCAGTTGTTCTAATTCAGACAACAAAGCATTCTTCGAGGCGGCTAGATCACGCATCTGTCTCTCTAAATATTTTTCGTTTTGATGAGATTTTGCAAAAGCGGCTTCAAAACCTTTTTCACGGTTTTCTTGAGTTTTGAAAAAGTTTAGTTGCATTTGTAAGCATTCAAAATCCTTGGTTAACAGTGCATTTTTACTTTTTAAGGACTGATTTAATGCAACACATGCAGCAATTTGGGATTGTTGGTCTTTAAGTAACAGAACAAGATCTGGATGGGGCAAAGGTTCATCTTGTTCAACGTGAGTCACAACATGATCATTATTTAGATCCTCAAGTATAACCACGGAGTCAATTTGATTATCAAGGGAAACCATAAGGTCTTCTGGATCGTCAAATGTAACTACGGGGTTTATTTGAAAATCGTCAGAATGAGATGTAGATGACTCATTTTGAACATTCTGAGCCGTGCCGGATTCAGATATTGATGGAGATATTAGTTCAGATATGATGATGGTTTGTTCGGGTACCTGAGACAAGCCATCAGTGTCATACACTGGACCTGTTTCACTCATGTGTAATTCTTGCATATTAGCCATCAACATAACAGCTGCATTGGCTTGCAAGTCCTCCATATCATCATCCGAGTCTGCATCTGCCATAAAGCTCTGTTCTTTGTCTGTGAGAGATCCACCAGCTTCATCCTTAAGAGCCAAAAGTAAAGCCTCTTTGAAATAAGCACTGCCCCTAGTCCTTGGCTTTGGGCATGCATTAGCCAGGTGTCCCTTCTCATTGCAGTTGTAGCATCTAAGACCATTTAACCGATTCTGAGCATTTCCCTGTTCCACCACTTGAGCTCTGTTGTTATTCCTACCCACAGCATTAAACCCTTGACCACCGCCCATCTGACGACCATAATCACGATTCTGAACTTCAACACGTCCATTGTTCACAACAGCTTGAGTCCGTGTGTTAGATGAGGAACAAATACGATTGTTGGATTTGTTGGTGTAACGGCCAAAAGCATTAGCAATCATCACAAATCCTTGTTGCAATGCTTCGAATGGATAGATTTCCTCAGTAGCTTCACTGACATATGCTTGAGCATTGTTGCTGTATGGAACCAATTGATTTTGTTGAGGTTGAGGTTGTTGCTGTGAAGGTGTGTTTGAAGCAGTTGGTTGAGTTGTTGGTTGAGAGGGATAATTCTGTTGAGCATACAAGGCAAGTTGTTGATTATCCGGTTGTGACTGTTTCGCAATTTGAGCACGGAGAATCCTTTCCCGATCAACTTCCTTTTCATGAGGCTTCAAGTAATCGTACAACAATCCATAAGTAGAATGATGCATATTCTTCGCTTGACGGAGAAAAATGACACACTTCTCCCATTCTGGACCAAGACTACTTAGGAACTTAGTATTCACTGCAATTCTTGGCATGATGATGTTGTGTTTATCCAAATCATTGATGATATCTGAAAATCGATGATAATAGGACTCTAGTGTCTCTCCAGGTTCAATCATGAAGTGTTCATAAGCCAAGTAAATTTTGGATTCCAAATCCTCCTGATTGAGTACAGATCCTTCCATAAGAAGACGAATATGATCCCACATTTTTTGTGCAGTCTTTTGAGCATCAACACTACGAAGAATTGGGTTTGGTAATCCTAAGAGGATGTATTCCATTGCAAGTTCATCAGCTTCATAGTGTAGAAGTTCTGTAGGATTTAAATCTGCAACAGTAGCAATGTTGGTTTGTTCATCTCTTGGTGGAACAGCAGTTGGATCTCCGGGTACAATGACAGTAGGCATCTCAAATGGACCTTCCAAGATAACCTTCTTTAAGAACTTTCCATGTGGCTTCTTTAGATCAAAAAACCTAAAGAACCTTATCACCCATTGATCGTAGTTTCCTGGAGTGAGCATTGGAGGTCTATCAAGTGATCCAGCTTCATGAATTGATTGTTGGCTGCTTAAAGCTTCACACATCTTTGCAAACCAAGTGGGTTCCTTCATAGTGTTTCTTGATGGATGTTGATTGAAATCATTTGTGTAAGTTTGAACTTGAAGGCTTGGTGGTGGTTGAACCATTTGTGGTTGTGGAATTGCACCAAGTTGTGGAGTATGTTGCTGATTAAATTGTTGTTGATAAATAGCTTGTTGTTGATTCCATTGTTGATGTTGTGGAGTTAATTGTTGTTGTTGTTGATGATTATAAGTGTGAGGGAAATAGTTAGAGTATGGTGGTTGAGACATGATGATAAACTTGTGTGGTAAAAATGGATCTTTGTAGTCGAATGAACCTTTGTTGATGAAGTGTCCTTAGGCGTAGAAAAGACAAGAAACCAAGTAGTACTTATGCGTAAAAACACCAAAAGATACGCGTAACAATAAGGAGTTACGCGTAGGATTTAGCTTACGCGTAAGTAGGATAAAAGCACTAAAGTTAGGCATAGACAAAAGTTAGGCGTAGAAAGTTAGGCGTAGGATTACCTTATGCGTAGACCTAAGTTTACGCGTAAAGTGAATCTTATGCGTAGAATTTCTACGCGTAAGCTTATGCTTATGCGTAATTTTAGGGTTTTTGCCCAAATGATCTTTTACACTTCACAGTGCAAAAGATATCCAAAGTCGACGTATTTTCAGACTTATCCAAGTAAGAAAACACAGAATAAACCAGGAAAATGAAGATCAAACCAAGGAAAAATCTTACGCGTAATTTTAGGGTTTTGATACGCGTAGGATTACTCGTAACTTTGATTTTGCCCAAATGTGTTTCTAAACCAGTGTTTTGTTATGGAATAGCTTCAATAGTACCAAAAGAACACAAAAATGTGAAATTTGATGTACCAAAACTGCTAGACGGGTTACGCGTAGAACGACACCCACGAACAAAAACAAGCTTAAAAACGTAGATCCACGCGTAAAGTTTGAAACTTTTTGCCAAAAACCAGTATTTTAACACCTCAAAACATTAAAAGTACAAGAATCTTGGATTAAAAAGTGTAAAAAACGAGTTTTTAAGAGAATCAAAGATTGCGTTATCTTTACGCGTAAGACCCAAAACCAAAAACTTCAAAAAACAAAGTGTACACCCAACTATTTGGCGATTGATACCACTGTTAGGTCACTAGTTTTACAAACACAAGTTATAAGAGAAGAGATGAAGGCGGATGAACAAGATCTAACACACACACAAACAATAATAAGAGGAGGTTATGCGTAGGTGAATGTGAAAGAGAATAACTTGAACAACCAACCCTCAAGTGAGGGTTATTACAATGTTTATATAGGCAAGGAGCTAGGGCAACACTCCCTCTCCTTCCCTATTCCTTATTGGGCTTGGGCCTAAGCTTATGGGCCTTCTACATAAGCTTGACCTTAAACAAACATAAAGGCCATAATAAAGCTACCTATTACATATGAAATATAAATACTTGAAATATTGTTTAAGAGTGATTCCAACACTCACGGAGCTTCTGTTCATTTAAAAGTGATGGGTAAGGAATAGAGGATTTGGATTTCTGGTTTTCAACCGGGATGTCATTTGAATCAAAAACAACTCCTGGCTTAGACTTGGGTTTCAAGACAACTTGAGGTTGGAAATCGTTGGTACCTCCGTTAATAGTAGGAAGTTCTTTGTCCTTTGTCGCCTCATGTTCACGTTCCACTACCTTAGGAGAAGAAGAAGAGGTAGGAGGAACAATGGGTCCTTCGTATGATACACCACTTCTTGTTGTGATCGCTTTAGCATCGCCCCTCGGGTTAGCGATCGTGTTGCTCGGAAGTTTTCCTGAGCCCGAGGGTTGATTATTTAAAGACTTCTTTATTTCAGCGATCTGACTGATCAACAATCTGTTTGTCTCCTCTTGAGACTTCATGAATTGTTTTAAAAGCTCATCAGATGTTGATACTGGAGGAGGTGGAGGGAAATTTTGAGGCCGTAAGTTTTGATTATAGCCTTGTTGTTGAAAATTCCCTTGGTTAGGATTCACATTTCCATGAAATTGATTCCCTCGATTGAAATTGTTTTGATTAAAGTTTCCTTGATGTTGGAAACCTTGATTTGGTCCGGGATAGAAATTACCTTGGTTTTGATAACCTTGGTTCATTCTAGGTTGGTTCTGATTTCGGTTTTGCATGTTAGGATTCTGGTTAAAACCGGGTGGTCCCTGATAAGTATTAGCACAGTAGTTTGGTTCATTTTGAGGACGGTATTGATTACCTCCCTGATGTGAAGTACCGGTTATAGCATTGGCTTCAAACGGACTACCATCGGTGGCAGTACAGTTGTAGTATGCATGAGGGCCACCACAAGTGACACAGACCTCGACTTTCTTCAATTCACCATGTGATGGTGTCTGTGTGAAAGTGACTTTCTTTTGGTTCGCAAGAACCAAATCCTGAATAGCATCCGTGAGTTTGTCAATCTTAGCATCGGTGCTAGATGTACTCACGTGAGATGAAGTAGAAGGTCCTGCATTAGACTGAGACTGATATGTCTTTGTTCGTACAGGGCGGACCTGGGACTTGTTTTCTATGATTTGCAAGGCTTCTTTTGTGGTCTTGCTCAGGAAATTACCTCCCGCGGAGGCATTTAAAGAGTCTTGGTCAGCTTGGCTCAGACCATTGTAGAAAGTATCCATTTGCATTAACTCGGAAAAACCATGATGCGGACACTTTCGGAGCAACTCTTTGTAACGATCCCATGCCTCACCGAATGATTCATCAAATCTTTGAGTGAATTTCATTATCTCATTCTTAAGACTTGTAGTTCGAGATGGAGGATAGAATTCGTTAACAAACTTAGTGACTATATCCTCCCATGTTTCAATGGAACGAGGGGGTTGTTTCTCAAGCCAAATCCGGGCTTGTCCCTCTAGAGAGAATGGGAACAGAAGAAGCTTAATTGCTTCATGTGGGACATTCTTGTATTTGATGGTCGATGTAATCTTGTTGAACCATCGAATATGTGCATGAGGGTCGTCCTGATCAAAACCATAAAATTGGCTTTGGGTTACAAGATTAAGCAACCCGGTTTTGAGCTCGAAGGTATCGGCCACGATGGCTGGGACAACAATGGCATCTCCGTAACCCTCGATGGGTGCTTGGAGAAGCTCTTTCATCGGTTTATCTTCTGCCATTACGACAGGGGGTGGTGGTGCTAGACGTTCCTCAGTCACGACTGATGGAGCAGAACGTCCTCTACGTCTACGTGGAATACTTACAAGCTCTGAAAGTGGACTTGTGGAGCTGGAAGAACGAGTGCGCATGCACTAAGTATAAAAATCAGTTTTCCAAAACAAATGCGAGGCAAAACGACAAGTGAACTTAAACCAATAATCACAAATGAAATGGCTTCTTTAAAAAAAAGGTACACCAAATCACAAGGATACAAAGGCAAGTTTTGATCTTTAAGATTGGGAACTTATTAATGTTCACACCCCCAGTTGGTAGGTGTTCTGCCTTGGTTTGCGGTGGTTGATTTTTATGTATTTATTAAGTACCACTAAAAAGACGTAGGTATGGATTTGTGCTAAGGGTTTAAAAACTTTGGGACAATATTTTTGGTATCGTCTCGTTTAACCAAATCGTACCTCTTTAAGAATCACCTTAAAGAAAATACAAGATAGAAAACGTTACGATTGTTTTGTTGTTTTGTATTTTGTTTGGTGTTGTTAACACTTCAGGAAAAGTGTTAATGAACTTTTTGATTTTGATAACTTTACAAAAAAAAACTGTTTACAAAAGGTGGTATATGTGCAAGTATGGGTCTGAAAATGTTTAAAACACGCTACAGCCTCCCCGGCAGCGGCGCCAAAATTTGATCGGGCCCAAACAGTCAAGAAATATTGACCAAAGGTTTTAGTCAACAAAAGTCAACTATTATAGACTCAATACAATTTCCCTTGGAATTTAGTGGATTCCCGGGTCGTTAAATCCCACGGAGGTTGAATGGTGTGTGAAAACGTTCAGAAGTAGAATGATCACTGAGGACAATGATCTGTAAGGATTTTGGTTGGTAATTACACTACTGATTGTTTGGAATTGTATTTGGATACAGAATTATAAAGCACAACAATCAGATTAAACAAACGTGTATTGCAAGTAAATAAAAATGGAAATTTAAAAACTACAGGGACTTAAAACTAATTTATAAGTTCTAAATAAAACTATTTCTAAGTGTATGCAATTAAGTGTGAATTAGTTTTAATTAGTTTTAATAGTTGCTTAATTAGTTTTATTGTTTTTAGAAAAAACATGTGAAAATTATAAATAAAACTAATTAACTAAAAATGATAATTGAATTAGTTTGAATAAAAGGAAACTTAAAACATTGTTTTTAGAAAAAACATGTGACTTAAAACTAATTTATAAGTTCTAAACTACAAATTGTAAGTTCTAAATAAAACTAATTAACTAAAAATGATGAAATTAAGTGTGAAAATTATGGAAATAATTTTTAAAAATCTAAAGTAACTAAAGAAACTTTTGAAAATTGATTTTGTATTTTTCTGATGATTTTTCTAATTTCTATGAATTAAAAACTATTAAAACTAATTTAAATGCTAAAAATTACAAATTTAACTAGGAAAAATATGGAAAAATTATTTTTTTGCTTTTTATATTTTTCTTAATCTAGGAAAAATGAAAATTGTTTTTAAAGCTTTTCTGAATTATTTGTATTAAAACGTAATTAAAAAGTTTTAAAAACTGATTTTAAATAAGAAAAATAGTAAACAGTACCAGAAAATTATGAAAAATTCAGGAAAATTCTAAATTAATATTATAAACCTACGAAAAATCAAAAACTTATGCTAGTGTACACGAATAAGGGGCTGTAGTGAAAAGTGCTTATAAATAAGCACTTAAAATAAGCTAAAAGCCTCAAAACTTCACCAAATGATCACAACAGCTAGATTATGCTAAAACTACTTAAAATTGACCAATATCAACTATTCTAAACCTGGTATATGTAAACTACAATGAAATGATTAGATTGATTTCTAAAATCCAATCAGCCTCTACCTACCTACTTGAAGCTTATGCAACTACTTGTCTAACAAGCTAAACTGAAAACCAGATTTTGAGAACTCAAGACCACCAAGCAAAGATCAAATAGACCAAATTTCAGACCCTAACAAGCTAATATGAACTATGTGCTAAGTCTGCAAGATGGCCTGTTCACAATCACTATATGCTGATTGTGAACAGGGGAAAAACATATGTTTTGGACAGCTTATTTAGAGCTTATAAGTACTTTCAAAAATTCCACAAAAATCATTTTTCAAAAGTTGACCAACTGAAGTTATTTGTCCCAGAATTTCAACAATTTTGAACCAGAATTGAATCCATGAAAAATCAACAAAGTTTTGCAAAAATCACTTTTTCCACTTTTGACTTTTGTTAGATTTTGAAGTTTTGACTTATGCGAGATTTTAATTACTCTATTCTAATGTAGATGTTAACATAAGCTATACTAAGACTAGAATAAGCTAATTTAATGATATCTAAAACTATTTCTATCCTAATTGGCTACTGCTCCTAACTGATAAAATCACCAAAGAAGGATAAATGGACTTTTGACTTTTATAAAACTATTATGCAGATTAATTGCTGAATAAGCTAAAACAAACCTAACTGATTCTAAAACAAGTGATCTCAAACTTACTATAACCTCACAATCACATTTAACTGCTTATACCAAACACTGCTTAATGCAACTAAAGTGAGAATTAAATCAGATGACTACTAAACTATTCTATACTAATATCAAGTTTAGATCAAATATGACTAATCACAACTAAATTACACAGATCCAAACAACAGATTCAGATAATGGCAGATATAAGAACAAAGACAGATTTCAGAACTTACAAGAGGTCCTGTCACAATGACATGCTAATGAAACAGTAACCACTATCCTAAACTAATTTCAACCTTCATGTTATCATTCAACAAGATCATAAGAGCACAGAACAACAACAAAAATAGCATAGAACACAGAAATGACCAATATGCTATTTTAACTGTGAAATTGGACTTTTCTTGCAGCTTTGAAATCTAATGAACAAGCTAATGATTTTAAACTCTATTACCACTTATCTACTTATCACAAACACAGAATCACAAAGATCAAAGCATAAAACACAAGAACTTAGTAAAATGCAAAAATAACCAAATAAGCTTACAAATGCAATCCAGCTTAGAACCAAGAACTAGGACCAAGAAACACTTCCTATAGAACCTCCACAGGTTCAATAACCCAGAACCATCTTCATTTCACCATGCTCCTTGCTTCTTCTTCTTTGTCTTGTGATTTTTATTTTTACACTATTTTTTTGTATTTTTGGTATTTTTTTTTTGCTTTTTGATACTAATCAAAGTTTTAAGGTTTCTAATAGCTATATTAAGCTATCTAGGAGCTTATATGAGCTTATTCAGTCCATAATAACAACTACAAACAACATTAACATAAACTTGGAAATTTAAAATTCAAATTTGCATAAAACTGAATTGAACTTGGAAATGTGAAATTGATTACTTGAAAAGAGTTAAAATACACTAGAAACACTGAGTACAAAGTTTTTAAGCTTAAAATTACACTAAGGAATAAGAAAATACAAATACGACTTAAGATTACTCTAAGTGAAAAACTAACTGCCTTCTTCCTTCTGTTTCTTCCCCTTTTGTAAGCTCAATAAGACTTCCCACTTGCTTCTGATCACTTCCCACACTCAATCTTGACCGTCCAAAGCTTTGAATAAATCCTAGCCGTTTAAACAGTTTTGGCGCCAAATCTTGTATACGTGTCTTGAGACTGTTGGACCTCAATTTGGTGATCACATGATGCTTAGTGGGCAAATTGGAACTATTTCATAGTGTAATGATGAGTTTTAGTGGTAATTTTTATATAACGAAGGAAATGGGTTGAGTTGGTGATAGTGGGGGTGCAGTAGCATTTATTGTGGGGGGTCTAGAGGTGTAGATAGGCTGGTGAAAGGTAGGGGTGAGCTGTGGGGAAGAAGAGGACAGGTGGTAAACATTGGGTTGAGTTGCAGAGGTAAGGTGAGGTGGAAGGAGGAGAAAGAGACGGGAAGGTGAGTTTGACTCACGCTTTGACCAGGGTGTTATTTAAAGGTTTGGACTGGGCTGGATAAAGATTGGGCTGCTGGGTTTGTAAAATGGGTTTAAGTTATATAACATTGATCCGGTTTAGTGTATAAGACCCAAGGACCATTTATGCAATATAGGAAACTTGAGGGACTGGATTTGATATTGTTCCAAACTTATTGTACAAGGATCATTCTTGCCATATTGATAAACCAAAGGACCAATGTTGTAATTTCCACTTTAAAATGACCCAGGGACCAAATCTGACAATTTTCCAAACCTTAAGGGCCAAACTTGTAATTTTCCAAAAGTTTACCATAAGGACCAATTTTGCCATTTATGAATAGTACAAGGTTTACTTTTGATTATTTTCACTTTTTTTAAAATTCACCAGGGACTATTTTTGACAATTTTTAAACTTTAGGGACTAAAGTTGTCATTTTGTAATTTTTAAACTTTTGAATCCCATGTACCTTAAATGATATTTTGCTTTGTTTTGATTTACCAGGGACTAGTTTTGACAACTTTTGAAACTTGGGGGACTAAAACTGCCAATTATGCAAACTTGATACGTTTTTCACCTGCTTTTGGTATTTTTGCATTTGAAACACATAAAACACTTATTTTTGATATTTTTATCATTTTGATGCTTTGACGGGTGTTTTTGGATGTTTTTGGCAGTCTAAAAGGTACAAAAATGATGAGTATTTGCATACTCATCACTAGGCCAGCACCAAGAGGTGCTTAGCCGCTCATATTAAGCATACAAATCAATTCAATGTTTAATGTTACGAAATACATGAATTGAAAGTAAAGAAAAGATAAAAAGCTAATGCTTATCGTAGGGGAGTGATTTCTCCCTTGGAGATAGCTCCGTATGCTCCTCTAGATCTGCCTTTGGCTACTTCTCATGTTCTCTGATTGTTGTGTGTGAAATGGGATGCTTTGAAATGCTGGAAATCGTGGGGTATTTATAGGCCAAATCTTGGTTACGGCGTAACTATAAGAAGAGTTACGCCGTAACATATAACTTCTTCGTAAATTGCACTAGAAATGTTGGTTACGGCGTAACCTCAGGAAGAGGTTACGTCGTATCTTCTATAAATCTTGGTTACGCCGTAGTTGATGCATGAGTTACGGCGTAATTATCAGTTGCGCGGAACCTCATTTGACCTATGGCTACGAAGTAATCTTTGGGAGAGTTACGCCGTAATCTTCTGATAAGTTGGTTTTCTGAGTCACGCTTTAGTTACGGTGTAATGTGAGAGAGGAGTTACGCCGTAACTTCTGCAAAGTGAGCATACTATGATAAATCTTCAATAAACTCTCCAATTCCGCGTCTCTTTAGCTCCAATGCTCATAATTTACCTGAAAGTGCAATATAATGGAAAACAAGCGTAAATCCATATAAATGATATAAATTACGGGCATTATCGGGGGAAATTGACACTTAATATTCAGGATTATTTGATGTTATCACAAGTCTCTCCAATAAGCCGTGTTACGAACTCTAATATCGGCCCTAGACCAATTCCAATTCCACTGTCCCGTTAACAATATGGTCAATGATTAAGCAATGTGTATCTTGCTCCAATATATAAAGCCAATTATACCAAATGTGAAGAGGAGAATCGCTAATTCACATGTCATTTGAAAACGGATGTAGGGGCCACATCCCACCTTGGAACGAATGGAGCTAAATGGAATAATACCCTTCTAATGAAGAATTTGGACGTACTAACTATCGTATACCACACACCATTAAACTTACAACCTTGATTATCCAAACCGCCCTCTTGCCCATGCAACGACTTAATAACTTTAACCCAAAGAGCATTCACGAAAGAAAATATCCTCCAACTCCACTTCTGAGGGAGAGCCAGGTTGAAAGACTTAAGACTACCAATGTCGAGGCCTCCTTTATCAAAGAAATAAAGGACGATTGTCCATTTAATCTTTGCTAGATTTTTGGAGTCTTAAGAGTTACCCAAAAAAAATCTAGCACGATACTTTTCCAAGGAATTCAAAATAAGCTCACGAGCTTTAAAAATTAAAAGGTAGTATATACGAGGACTACCTAAAACCACTTTGATAAGGGTGAGGCGACCTTCCATAGATAAAAGATTAGCTTTCCAGGAGGAAAGCCTAGACTGGAAATGATCCACCAAAGATTGCCAACTGGATATGAGATGCATGTTAGACCCAATCGGAAGACCAAGGTACGTGAAGGGAAAGGAACCCGCGACACAACTAGTACTACTAGCCATAATAGCAACCTCATCATTAGAAACTCCGATACCATAAATGTTGGACTTGTGAATGTTAATTCTGAGACCCGATGCTAAAGAGAAAAGTGAAGGACACGGATAATGCTGTCTAAGTCTCCAGAATTCCATTCGGAGGTAATAATCACATCGTTAGCATAAAATAGGTGTGATAACGTGATATCAGAAGAAGCAAGCTTGATCCCATGAATGAGGCCATAACTAACAGCATTAGAAATAGCACAATGAAGACCCTCCATATCGAGGATAAATAGAAAACGCGAGAGGGGATCAACCTGCCTTAAACATCGTTTAATAGAAATTTTAGAAGTAGGACTACAATTGATCAAAACTGAAGCTCTAGACGAATGAAGAAAAGCTCTAATCCAGGATCACAATTTAGAACCAAAACCAAGGATAAGAAGAAGAAAGTCCAAATACTTCCAACTAACATAATCAAAAGCTTTCTCGAAATCCACTTTGAAGATTAACATCTTTTTCTTCCTTTTTTAAGACTACTCTATGACCTCACTAATGATAAGCGGACCATCAAGAATTTGACGACCCGAAATAAAAGCGGATTGCTCTTTACTAACAACCTTGTCCATTTTCTACGCATTATCAAATACTTATCCATTTTCTACGCATAATTTTTTTTACAATATCGACTTGTTTGAATACTACCCTTTCATGTGACGTAAATCACATCCTTAAAGAATGTGTTCACCCGCGGACCGACAACGACCAACTTCATGTTTATTTCAACATAAACATTTTATAAGTCAAGTACCAAAGTGTTACCAACTTTCATTTACCACTCTACGCTAATCCGTTAACGAGCATTCAAAGCTAAATTTTTGTTATCTAATAAAGTCTCCATGAAATCCTAGAATTTCTATAACTACGATTTTGGGTAACTAAAGCATAAACCTCAAGTACAACACTCCAAAGCTAAAGTACAAGCTTTTTAAACACAACACCCTACTATTACGATATCTCCCGGTTTAAACCCTAAACTACCAAAACCATGATTTTATGTGGACGAATTACAAACCTTAATTAATAGGGACATGTTTTCTACAAAAATATAAAAGTACAAGATTTCTAAGCCAAGGTACAAGTCATTCAAGAATAAAAAGGTAATAATTATATTAAGTTCATTATAAACCTCAGTGTACTCACTCTAAAAGCACATATTACAAGTCTTTCATGCACAAGGATTTAAAATATATTTCTTATATTTAATAACCCTAATTACAAGTCCTTAAACCTAATGTACAAGTGCCTAATGCATAAAACCTAAAAACAATACTTTTATTTATTTTAAATTAACAAATTAATCTAAATTTTTATAAACTTAACTAAAGGCTTAACCATATATTTTCCATATCACTAAAACCCTAGTAAGACCCTAAATAGACTATGTACAATATCTTATAGCCTTGGTACCACCCCTATATGCCAATCGAACCCCTAGTTACATTATGGTTAAAAATGAACTAAAACCTAACTAATTTAGTTCCTAAGTCCTACATGATCATCTTCTAACCACAAGAGACTCTTTTGATGCCTTAAACTTCCACATATTCATGTCCCCTAAATATTTTTACTATGGTCAAAATGGTTGAAATTTTACAAGAAGGAGATTTTACCACACCATCCTTTATCCCCATTCCAACACTTGGCTACATACAATAACAAGACACGTAGTATTGTCCCCTACTACACAACATGATGACTTAGAAACCTTCCAAAGCCTTCTCATTTCCACTCTATAAATAGCAAGGCACTCCCATGCATTTTTGCTAATCCCATTCGAACCACACCTCAAACACACACAAATTCAGCTTCTCTCTGATCTAAGGGTTCTAGTACAAGCCAAGGAAGTATTTAGAGTGGTCTAGGAGGAAGAGAAAAGCCTAGAGGGTTTGTAGAAGCATGGTGACCATATAAGCTGTAATATAGGCGTTTTCTTGTCCAACCAAGCTCACAAGTAAAGTAAGTTATCCCAACCCTATCTTTAATCATTTTTCAAGTCTAATAACATTTATATGTATTTTAGACTTAGTGTCATGAAGAATCAAAACGATACGCCAACTTTTACTTTCTTTCTGTTTATGTCGAGCAAGACCAAACACACCCTTGTTAATGAAACTTTGCTAAACATTAAGGCACTAATAGAGACTCTTAAAAAGTTAAATATATAGTAGATAAGTCCTAGGTTATTGTCATAGCATGCAACAAAGTAGAACTCGTTTTTTTTGTTTCTGGTCTTGACGCCAAAACAGGCCAACACCCCTACTTGCGCCCCATTTTTCTACATCATGTTAAAGGTATTAGGGCCAACCAAAGGACCTTTGGAATCACCACCTAGGACACTCTAAAACGCCCCCTTAACCTGGTTGAAAAGCCTTAGTTTCATGCATAAAAACTGCCCTACTTTAGAGCCATATGTTCTAAAAACCAAAAGCCCCTATACATCAAGTCTTTGGGAAAACTTGTGATTTTTGATAAATTTGATCTTGAACTATCCTAGAAACATTGAAAATGAGTTAAACAACATGTCACAATGTTTCATGCAAAAGTTATAAAGTTTTAAGGTTTGAAACGAGATTTTCAATTTGTCAAAACTAGCCTAAGTAGCCCTTTTCAATAATTAATATCTCGCTAATTAAAGGATTGTAAAATATGATAATTACACCGTTTTAAAGAGCTCGCTGCAAGGATTTTAAAGCCCCAATAACATCTTTAAAACCCTTATGGTCTCTTTTATAATCAATCAAAACGAAGGTGACTCGTAAAGATTTTCATAAATAACTCTTGTGTGCATTTTTCAAAATTTGAGTCTTATGAGCTATAGGATGATAGAGAATGACTTAAAGTGAGTTAATTAACTATTACGATGTCCCTAGGTTACACCGTAAAAGTTAATGGGTCAAAAATGATTTTTTCTTAAACCGCGACGTGGCCAAGTGACCACGTTCACGGGCTTGTTTCTCCCTAACCAAAGATAACTAAAATGTGAGACCTATACCATTTTGAAGAGCTTACAGCAAAGTGTTTAAAGGATCAATTGCATTGTAAGAATATTGGCTTGCCTCGTTTAAAATTTGTCCTCATTTGGGCTTGTTGTCGCCAAAACCAACACTTTTTAAATAAGGCACCTAACCCCTCTACTTTGGAAAATTATTGCGACCAAACCGTAAGAGCTTAAGACTTCTATTTTGAACCATTAGAAAGACCACCCGGCAAACTCTTGAAGGGATCAAGAACGTAGTAAACACCTCTCAAGGCCTCACTTATATTTACCGTTACTTTTTTCGACTTAGGCCTAAAACAAGTAAATTTTTCTTAGAAAACTACAAGGATAGAAATTGTAATTTTTGAAAGGTAAAGTTTTCTTGGGCTAAAAATGTAATTTATTCAAAATTAATAATACAAGGGCTGATTTTGTCCATAAGCCATAGTTGAGGGTATAAAGTGTCATATTTGAAAGTGTAAGGGTAAAAACCGTAAATACTCAAAATTGTAAAATATAACATTTTTTGGAAACATATCATATTTAACAATTTGGATTTTTATAAGACTTATAAATGATCAACCGAGCCTTAAAAATAAGTTTGATAAGTATTACTAAATTTTGAAGAGACTTCATGTTCACCCAACCATCGATAAAACATTATCATCACATATACTTGAATTCGAATACTAAAAACATGACATACCAACTTAGGTCGCGTGTCGGAGCCGTTTATTCACAATACTTAATTTATTTTCCATCCAGACTACGGTAACATCGAGGTGAGTTCATAGTCCCACTTTTTACTTTTTTTTCAAACTCGTGGGGAGATACATGCTACAAACTCGAACACAAGTATTTTTATATGCTACACCTACACCTGATTGCTATTGCTTAAGTTACTTACACCTGCCACTGAAAGTCCCTCATATCATGAACCATTAATCACTTTACAAGTAAACGCGAATATAGTGAATAGATCTATTGGCAGTTGACGCCCCATTTGTGTTAGCTGGTCAGGTAACCAATTGCACTTTATTTGAGGACATACAGGAGAATTGGAAAAATCCTTACACGTGGGCACGGTTGCTCCCATCATCATTATGATGCTTGTAACCGTGTCATTATGACATTTACACTACACCGGTTAAGGTTTGCGTTCATGAGACTTAAGGCAATATGCTGTGCTACGATACTACGA
This sequence comes from Chrysanthemum seticuspe, assembly GCA_019973895.1. NCBI lineage: Eukaryota > Viridiplantae > Streptophyta > Magnoliopsida > Asterales > Asteraceae > Chrysanthemum > Chrysanthemum seticuspe. The sequence continues at coordinate 155,811,735 of BPTQ01000008.1, read as the reverse complement.
ATTTTACTACTTTTTCAACTTGTGTTCAACTGATTATTATTACAAACACTATGGATTTACTCAACCTTTGTGTTGACTTTTTAGCATGTTTTATCTCAGGTAACTGATGCACTGCTTGGCACGGAGTGGCTATGGACTTTCTTTCAAATGGTGTCCATTTTGTTTTCATTCATAAAATAATGTGTATTTCAATAAAACTGTTGGGACCTCTTTTTATGTAAACTCTGAATTAAATAAATGAATGATAACTATTTTATTTAAAACGTCTCTTTTCGAGTCGTTTTCTATTATTACGATTGTGATCCATGAAGTAATACCCCAACTCTTATTCCGCTGCGTATAACGAAATTTGGGGGTGTTACAATATTGCTTAACTTAAAGAAGGTTATATCAAGGGCGATGGGACGAAACATATTTTACCAAAATTCTTCTTCACTCATGACTTACTGGAAAAATGGTGATATTATTGTTCAACAAGTTCGTTCAAGCGGCAATTTGGTGGATCTATTTATCAAGGCACTTCTTACCTCAACATTTAGGAAACTAAGTCATAACATTGCAAAGAATCGACTCAAAGAGCTCAAGTAATATAGGCATCAGAGGGAGACTATACGCGCTACACTCTTTTTGTCCTTGGTCATGGTTTTGTCCCACTGGGTTTTCCTGACAAGGTTTTTAATGAGGTAGCATTCCTAAAGCGTATTAATAATATGGACACCCAAGAGGGAGTGTTATGGACAATATTATGTGAATGTCCATATAACCCATAAGAAGCTCATGACCCAATTAGCTATTAGGGTTTTAACCATAATATTTAACTTATATATACTCATTGTATCTAATACATTATGATCAATTGAATAATACTTTTCATTTCCTCAATTCTTATTCACAACAAAAAAAAGAATTGATTAAGATTATTTTTATTAATGACAAGTTATTTTATGAAAAATTCTTTATAAACATTTTATGAATGTAGCATTTTCCTTTTTAAAAAGCTAAAATTTTGATCTTACGTGAATACGAGACATAATAATTCATTTAAAATATCTAACAATTCTTTTTTATTGAAAGCTCCTTAGTAAAATATATTAACGTATCTTAGAAGGTTATCACGTTATAAACATTGGTATTCATTATCATTTATAAATTGTGCTGACGCTTTCGAAGTTTTTTAAAATATCAAGAAACGAGGCTAAATCCTGCACCTGACGGCGTCCCAACCCAAAGGGCGGACGCCGTCGCTAAGAAGGTTTTCTATTTAACTTGCAAGCGATGGCTCAGGTGTGATCTTGGTTCTACAACATAACGGCGTCAAGCCTATTTTCTGGAAGGGGGCACTTTTTATATTACACCAGACATCCAAGAACCATTTCAAAACGACGTCCCTTATGAAGCCAGACGGCGTCACACTTCCTCAAATGACGCCGTCCCAACGATGAATTGGCCCAAAAGAAACCCTAAAGACGGGGACCAGACGACGTTAACATCAAAAGGCGACACCGTCGCATTTGTAAATCTATATATAGAATTCGATTTTTCTGCATTTAGAGAGTAGTATTTTGGGAGAGCAAACCCTATTTCATGAATAGTCAGACTTGAGTAGTATTTTAGGGTTCCAAACCTTTCTTTACACCTAAAGATAAGTTTGTTAATCCATTATATCACCATGTTTATCCTATGTTCAATTGTTTATGTGTGCGCATGCTTATCCATCATGAGTAGCTAAATTACTATTATGTTTGCTTAGATCTATGAAACCTAGTTGTTGATTATTGTTAGGTTGTCTCTTGTATTAATTAGTAGACGCTAGAGTAAGGAAAACTGGCTTCTTGTTTAATTGTTGCGAGCTTGAACGCCCTAAATAGCATAAAGCTTGAGAGTGCATTTGAGCCATCGTTGTGTTTATTGCGTGAGTTGTAGCTTTAGGATAATAAAGTATTCGGGGGAGATATTACGGTACTTTGCGATCCTGGATAGTCTAGAGGAGAATTACGATTCATAGAACTAGGGAATTAGGCACCCCCCTTATGACCACATGGAATACAATGCACCAATTAAGATGAGGATGTGACAATTCAACCAACCAATAAGAGATAACTAGGGAGTAAGGACATCTAAGTAAACACATATTTAATTATCATAAGAACACATCATACAATACATAGCTTATCTCATCATTTTCACTAGTTTAATTAGTATTTAGTTTAAATTATTAGTAGTTAAAATTGGTAGAAGTACCACTCCCACTCCTATACCCCGAGATATTTACTTGTTTTCTAAAAAATATAAAAAGCTAAAAAAAGAATCACCTTCAACCTCACCTTCTCATCATACATCTCTAATAGCATCTCTGATTCCCCTAGAGAACGAGCAACCCCCCGGGCTTACCCATACTACACGAATTCTCACAACAATTCCCCAGTCCACACGACTTCTCACAACAAATCCCCAGCTCCAACGCAACGGAAAATGAAGTTTATAACACTCAACCGGAAGATATCTTTCAGGTATCCCAACGAAAAATGAACCAGTTAACACTCCACCGGTTGTGGAACACCAACCCAATCTGTTTAATCTTACTGAGGATCAACTCCGACTACTTGAGCAGGATGAGGAAGTCAGGAGAGAAACAGAAGAAATAGAACTACGAGAGGAAGTTGCTCGTATAAAGCAAGAAGCAAGGGAAGCCCAATACCGACATGACAAATTGTTTGATATCTTGGAAAGAGAGTATGAAGAGTGTGGAAAACTAGAAGGGGGGGTTGAATAGTTTTAGCAATTTAAAACTTCCTTTTTAATATTTAGATCGACTTATGTCAATTTATTTGGTTGTTTATGTTGGACGTTGATAGATAGATATATAAACGTGTAATGACAGATAATGAGTAAGAAGCACATCACCACGACATAAGTATTTATAGTGGTTTGGCTAAAAGGACACCTTCCTTGCCCTACTCCACTCCCCGAGTCACCTACTCGAGAGTTCGTAAGCACTACACCAACTCCTTATGGCGGAGAAGCCTTCACAACGTCGCTTAACCTTTTTCCGATACAAAGCTAAATACTGAGTTCCTTCACACCAAGGCGAACCACACCTAACACAACGTCGCCTACCCTTTATACGGTGCTAGGCTAACCATCGAGTTCTTTCACACCAAGGAGAACTAATACTATCACAACGTCGCCTACCCTTTATTAGGTGCTAGGCTAAGAACCTAGTTCCATTACTATGGAGGAACTACTACCCTTCACAACACGACACCTAATATCAAGGAGATCCACTCCTTGTTACAACACCATCAAGGATATCACCATCCTTTGAAATAAAAAAATACTTATATGTATAACGATGCACCTCATCGGTTATACGACCTAGGCATTCTTCCCAAATGCTACTTGATTTGATTCTTCGGCATTCTTCACTAATGCCTTTGACACAACACTTAGCACCCTTCACTAATGCCTTCGTCTTGACACCTTTAGCATTCTTTACTAATGCTTTGACACGGACGATAAGCACCTTTCACTAATGCTTTCATCTTGACACTTTCGGCATCCTTCACTAATGCCTTCAACCCAACATCTATGGAGAAAGAAAGAACTATCAACAAGAGAACCTTAGTTGTCTTGATGATGACGAAGCATGGCAACTCATGGACTTGAGCTTGCTCGTCTTCAAGAAGTGGTGATCTCGCCTTTAAGAGGAACCTAGAAGATCACACAAAAACAAAAGACAAACTACATAGATCACTTGGATCTGAGGTTAGAGGGTTATAATAGTTGGGGAAGTATGTGTGTAAAGTAGTAAGTAGAAAGGAAGAAATGGCTCTCTATTTATAGAGAAAATTCTCTACTGTTCCCCGGATCCCACGGAGGATCCGTAGAACGCTCCTCTTTGCCCATGGGTATTTTTGGTTATGGGTCATGGGTCATGGGTTATGGGTTGATCCATGGTTTTCTTTCTAGATACAATGTATCTTAAGGATACAATGAACTTGGTTAAATGGTATATATAAAACCATGGGTTATGGGTCAATACCATTTGCTAGTTTTTACCCATTTAGTATATACTTGTTTTTACCCATTTTAGTATATACTTGTTTTTACCCATTTTAGTATATACTTGTTTTTACCCATTTTAGTATATGCTAACCCAATATGTAAACACTAGTTGTTGTACATATGTATTTAAATGTTTGCCTGACTTTCTGGTGAACAATGTCGGATCAACTGCTCCCTTGCTGAATCCAGTAGATAGAAGAAACTTTGATAGCGTATCATACCATGCTCTAGGAGCTTGCTTCAAACCGTAAATGACCTTTTTCAAGCGATAGACATGAATAGGATGCTCTGGATTCACAAAACCCTATGGCTGGCTGACGTAAACCACCTCTTTCAAATCAGCATTAAGAAAGGAGGTTTTCACATCCATCTGATATACGACCATGTTCTTACTAGCCGCATTAGCCAAGAAGATTCTGATAGCTTCGATACGAGGAACAAGAGCAAAAGATTCCTCAAAGTCAATACCTTCTTCTTGACGATATCCTTTAGCCACTAACCTAGCCTTATTTTTCAACACATCACCATGCTCATCAAGCTTCACTTTGAAGATCCACTTTAGAGCAATGATCATAGCACAGTCTGGAGCAGGTACTAATTCCCATACATCTAATCGATCAAACTCATGAATTTCTTCTTGCATGGCATTGGACCAGCTGTCTTCATTCATAGCATTTTTAACATCTTTAGGTTCGATCTTAGAGAGTACGGAGTTGAAGAAGCACCATAAGGCATCGGTAGCAAGTTGTTTACGAGTGGATACAGGACGAGAAGGGTTTCCAATGATGTTGTCCAATGGGTGATCATGTTTCCATTTTCTAAGGTGTTCATGTGGTTGTTGTTGTGGAAATGAAGTAGCAGAGTCGATGTCTCCTGATGAAGATGGTTCAGATGATGAATCAGGAGCAAATATATTTTCAAATGGAGCATCTTCGGGAGTAGCAAAGGGATTAACTTCATCTTGTGAATCAGAAGCAATTCCTTGATGTACACTCAGTGATTGAAGGTTTGTTGATGAGACTGATTGATCAGAAGCAGGCGCTTCCTGACTTAATGACATAGAAAATGAAGGATTGACTTCATTGACAGGGATAGAAGTAGCCTCTGATGATGGGATTGACAGATCATTAGCAGTTGGTTCATAGTGTTTATCAAACATTGGATCAAATAGTTTCTTCAAGTCATCTTCTGAAGGAGGTACATAAGGAGTTGCTGGCGAGGAGCCGTAAACAAGAGTAGAACTGATGGGACTACATGATGATGCGGGTCCAGAACTGGGTTGTCCTGGAGCCATTGGACCGGTCAGCTCATCGAACGTAACGTGAATTGTTTCCATGATATTTCGGGTTCTTTTGTTGTAGATTCGGTATCCCTTTTTGTTTGGTGCATATCCTACAAACACTCCAATGTCTGCTTTAGCTTTAAGTTTGCCTAAGTCTTGACCCTCATTAGTTGGATAACACAATGCACCAATCACACGAAGGAATGATAAATTAGGTTTTCTATTGTGGACAAGTTCATATGGAATTTTTCCATGAGCAGTGTGAATTAGGGATCGATTTTGAGTGTAGCATGCAGTGGCAATGGCTTCAGCCCAGAGAAACATTGGAACCTTTGAGTAAATCAGCATTGTTCTTGCGGCTTCCACAAGAGTTCGATTTCGTCTTTCAACTACACCGTTCTGTTGAGGAGTTCGTGGAACACTTCTTTGATGACTGATTCCAACACTTTCATAAAACTCACTAAGTTGTTTATTAACAAACTCAGTTCCATTGTCTGTTCGAATGATTCTGACAGTTTTGTTAAGTCGAACCTGCAGCTGTTTGATAAGTTTGATGATGATATCTGGTGTTTCATCCTTTGTCCTTAAGAACTTAACCCAGGTGAATCGAGAGTAATCATCAACCACAACTAATACATATTTCTTCCCAAAGATATTACGCACTCTCATGGGTCCACATAAGTCCATGTGAATGGTATAAAGAACTTTTGTAACTGATTTTGTAGGCTTGGGTTTGTTGGTATATTTCTTGCTTTTTCCCAATTGGCAAGCTGAACAAAGATGATCCTTTTCATACTTTAGTCTAGGTAGACCTACAACTAAGTCCTTTCTGGAGAGATCATTGATGGTACCGAAGTTCAAGTGATTGAGACGACGATGCCACAACCATGACTTTGTTTTTGAAGCTTTTGACAACAAGCAGATTGGTGAGGACTTCATCATGTCTTCGATAGATATGGTGTATAGGTTTGAACCACGGGTTCCTCTGAGAAGTTCCACACCATCAAGCTCTCTAACGAAACAAGTATGCTTTCAGAAAGCCACTTCTAAATCGAAATCACAGAATTGACCAACAGAAAACAGATTATGACCAAGACCTTCTACGTAATATACCCTGGAGATTACACTTTTACCCACAACATAGTCTCCATAACCCATAGTAGCACCGAAATGGTCGTTCCCGAATCTAACAGTCCCGATGAATTTACTCACGAAGTTCATGAGCCGTGACCGGTCTCCAGTCATATGCTTGGAACAGCCTGAGTCCAGGTACCACAAAACGATTTTAACGATCTGCAGTTGAACACAGACAAGAATGGATAACTGGATAAATGGGATCCCCATGCAAGAATGGGTTCCTTTTGGTTAGTAACAGTGATTGGAACACCCACATCAGAAATAGAAGTAATGGAATCATCAGAAATATATGCAGTGCTAGTGTCCGTATTTGACCTATTCAAAGTATGTTCACTTTTTAAAGGAATAGTTCTACCAGTAGGCATCCATTTTCTAGTGGGCATTGTCTTAGTAAATTGAGGGTAAAACTCATTAACCTTACGGCCAGTAGTTATCCATTGATAACCTATATTACTAAATTTTCTTCCTGTGGGTTTCCACTGTTTTCTAACTTTCTTTCGCCTTTGCCTTTTAGCCTTCTTAGCTTGATTTTTAGAATCAACAGTTTTAACTGGACAATTGATAGCATTAGACAACCCATTCACAACACATTCATGATTATTACCAGAAATCAAGCATTCATTACATGTTTTGCAAGTAGTAGCAGAATTTGAATTAATTACAGTACGCTTATGGCTAATACTAGAATCAACACGATTCGTTTTATTCAACTCAAACATAGTGTTCCTAGGGTGATCTTCTACTCTTTTCCAATGCACATTCTTAGCTTGCAAGGTCCTATCATTCCTTGTATTGCCTTGAGACTTTGACCTGCTCGCTTTAATGTCACTGATTACTCCTGTAGAGGGAATGGGAACATTAGTTGGTTTTGCTACTTTTTGCATTTCCTGTTCAGATGTGTTGGGATGTGAACTATTTGAAGGCGCACTGAAGTTCACTTTCTTAACACTAGAGGTGCTGGGATCTGAACTACTTGAAGGCATACTAAAGTTCACATTCATTGGGCATTGAATGACTTGCATACTTGGCACTAGGCATAGAACAAGGTATTAAGGGATTGACTTGCTCACCTAAGGTTTTAGGGCATATTGTAATTAAGCATTCTAGAAGTTCTTGAGATCGTTTGGCATATAAGCATGCATGGCCAATAGCATTATCAAGTGGTTTCTCTAACTTATCCTCTTCTACAATCTCACGGAGACATTCTAGGCTGTCCTTAAGGTATGAGAAATATGTTTGAATAGCAAGTTTGTTATTCCTAAGATGAGGAGGAACATATTTCACAGACAAAGCATATTTATTACAACCATGCACCTTTGATGCACCATTCTCCCCATTGATCATTGGCATTTTCCTTTTTACCTGAATCTTCAGATTCTCAATTTCCTTTTGCAACGAAGTTATTTGTTCATTATTTTTGTTACGGGTGACTTTTATTGACTCAAATAACTCTATGAAATGACGTTTAACCTTTTCATTTTCTTCTAGAAAACTCTCATTTTCCTTTTGTAAAGCATTAACCAAGTTTTGAAGATGAAAGTTTTGAGAATTCCGAGAATCTAAATGAGGAGGCATTTGGGAGCCAGTCACATTGTTCATTTCACCCTTTAATTGAGAAATTTGGGCTTTCAACTTTCTGATCGTGTTACAGTGAGCTTCAATTTGTTCATCACGTTTGTTTATTTCAAAAACTGCATCAAACTCTGGAACATCTGAGGATATCTTGATGTTTGAGGTTTTAACATTTTCTTTGAGATGTTGATATTTTAGTTGTAAATCAAAATGTTCAACTTCTAGTTTAGAAAAATGTTTTACCAAATTATCGTGATCATCCTGTTCAATTTTCTCACCTAGTTTAGAGTTTTTGATTTCAAGCTCAATGACACGATCATGGGAGACTTTCAAAGCAACAGATAATTCATGAAATTGAGAAGCAGTAATAGAACAATTAGTGGCAGTATAGAACACATCTTGGGAGATACATTCAGAAATCAGATTCTCATTTAAGTTATGCAAGTTCTTCCTCTCAATTTCATTATATTTTAATGCTCGCTCATAGTTACTAACCTCAACAATCATTGCATCAAATTCTGTTGGGTTTATTGATTCGATGATACAAAACAATAAAGAATGAAACATCAAGGGCTTAAAGTGACAAAGATGAAACCTACAAAAAGGTGGAGGGACTTGCTTGCAAAATAAGATTTATTATTTAGTCATTTGTAGAGATTTGTAAACCCTAATCCTCTAGTATATAAAGAGGACATGGGGTGTAGGTTTTATTAATTAAGTCTTCCATAATGTAGATAATTAAAGGTGTGTGTGTGTGTTTTAGGGCGTCGTTAATTGTAAACGCCTAGAACTAGTTATCCCTAAGATCTGAGATGGCTTAGATCCCTGTTACAGTTAGGTAACACGTTATATTCTGATCAATATATAATTGGGGAAGATGTGGAAAAACCTTGTGTCAATAATAATGATGTTTGTTTTAATTCCGCTGCATGTACATGTTTATTATCATTGTTATTGTTAAACCCTAGCGCTCTAAACGATCCATGGAGTCTATCAAACTCCACAATTGGTATCAGAGCTTGGGGAGCTCGTTACCTAGGGATTCACAAGGTTTTATTGGTCGAATAATGGCGAAAGATGAAAAAATTCGAATCTGGAAATTTTCGCAAAAGTTTCTGCAGCACTGTTTTGAAACGATCATAACGTTTTCGTTAACTGTTGGATCGTGACAAAATTTCTGGTGGACGTTCTCTATATACCTATCTAAGTTTTCACCGGAGGGATCGTCGATCTAAGCTTTTATGTAAAAGATATACAGTGTCGAAGTTGGCTGCAGAACATGTTATGAAAAACGATTTTTTGGGTTTTTATGATACTTAACTTCATGAATTCATGCTGACTCGCTTTTATTTATCATGGAAGTTTTGTTATACATTGATTGATGTCTATTAGCAGGTTTTGAGATGTAACAAAACCCTAGGTTTTCATGAATATGGCTTTTATTAGGGTTTTGTTGATATGTCTTGTATACTTCGGGTATATTGCTTTTATTTATGATTTGTGAGGCATCAATTCAAGTTTCAGCAGGTAAAACTGATCGAGTTTGTATCAAAGTTGCTGGTGAACATGGATCTTCTGATTATTATTGTTAGGGTTTCATAATGATCAGATTATTCTTCATGTTGATTACTGCTGTTATCTATGTTCATTAATGACGGTTTATTCTTGATCAGTGGTCTATACAAAGTTGTTATGTATGTGATAATATCAGTTTTAATAAGTACAACAGAAGGAGGAGCAATGAAGTATGTGACAACTGGTACAGGTTAAGTTATGAATTCGCATGCTGCTATGGTTTTGATCAAGTGATGGAGAAATCAATTATGGTACAGCTGGTTAGTTTCATAACGAGGGTTCACATTATACGAGGATTCAAAAGGAGTGTTTCTGCTTGGTTTCATAACAAGGGTTTAATTGAACAATAGATCACTTTACTGTAACATTACGATTTGTACTACTCGGGTTTAATAGTTTGTACTGATACGATATCGTAACCACTGTTAGTTGTCGAAACCACTACTAGCATTAATCAAAACCACTGCCAAGCTGATTGTTTCCACTGCTATCATCTTGTTACTACTGCTACCATTTGCGAGTTACCACTAAGTCGTTATCACTGCTCGTTTACGAATTAATACTACTGCTCCAAGATGGTTTGCTGAGTTCATAACGAAGGTTAACATTGTCTGGTGGGAGCATGATTATGTTGACAAAGTGCGTTGCTGCTGTGAGTTACTTTTGCAACTTAATGGATCAACAAGTGGTATATTCAACATGTGGTACAGGATCATGGGTCGAAAGGTTATATTCGCTGATGTTATTGTCAAACATTTTTGGTGTCATGCGCATGGAATTCGTTTTTGCGTCTTATCATTGAATTATTGATTGGTTAAATCAATAATAGTGGGTCGGTGAGTTGCTGAGATAATATTCGTTTGTTATACTGGATTGTGGCAAGTGGGACTAATTATATATTAAAGTGGATTGAAGATCTGATTGTCATCTTTTTAAGAGTGCAATTACCTCGTACTGAATTAATTGTGTGAATTATTCCTCATATTATACCTCGTACAGGAATTGTTGTCTTTTGAAGATAAATAAGTTAGTCTTTGTTAATTGAGCCGTATTGGTGGAGCATGTATTGTTGAGCAAATTAGTGATATTGTTATTAATATAGCGGTGACATACTAATTTGTGAGCTGAATATTATTTGTTACATGGCTAAAAGTGAAGACATGCGTTATTATTGGTTATGAGATGTATGTTGGGCTGAGCTTGGAATATTTTATTTATATGGACTAGATTGTTGGTAATTTGGTTTTATTTTATTAAGAGTTTCATGAGACGAATATTCCAGTTCAATACATGTCAGCTGAGTTTGTGAATGGTTTTTTGGTTTTTAACTTGAGGGCAAGTCGAGCGTGATATTTGTTATAGAGTTTGAACGACACACACAGACGAAATTGGTTCACACACACAAGGAGTTTGGTTTTGGGAAGTTGTTCTTAAAAGATTTAAAAAGCTCGTATTTGGTTTATTGGATTAGTTGATTACGAAGATAATTGATCATAACTTATTTGATATTGTAGTTGAGTTACACAGATTCGTGATTTTATCATATCTTAAAGTGGGTGTTACACTTTGGAGATAACTTGTTCGTGCTTAAAGGATGTTGACGAAGACTTGCAAAATCTAGTTTTCGTAGGTCAAGGGGTGGATGGATGAAGACCTAGTTAACTATCACTTAAAGGAGTTACATTGTAGTGCTCAGTGTCTCATTGAAGATGAGGATTTTGTCAAGAGATTGCGGTCTACTTATATGGTGTTAGTATGAGTTCAACGTCACGTGGATAAACAAGACATAAGACACAAGTTTCGGTTATTCTACTTCTTTATCAAGTTAGTTATATTTGGTTTTCTTCACAAGTGATCATTACAAGGAGCTTACAGATTTGAAGAATCATTTAATGTTCATGCACCACTCAAGGGGAAGTTTCTACTGTTTATATTTCCTATTTGTTGATAACAAAAAGGGGAAGAGATGTTGGAGTGGCGTGGCATGGATTAAGGGGAAGACAAAGGAAGACAAGAATGTTTCATTCATGGTGAGATTTAATTATCTCAACTTCTGCTACTTCGTCTAGGTAAGTTCGTACAAGAATCGTGTTTGTTTTGTCATCATCAAATAGGGGAAGATTGTTGGGTTATTGATTCGATGATACAAAACAATAAAGAATGAAACATCAAGGGCTTAAAGTGACAAAGATGAAACCTACAAAAAGATGGAGGGACTTGCTTGCAAAATAAGATTTATTATTTAGTCCTTTGTAGAGATTTGTAAACCCTAATCCTCTAGTATATAAAGAGAACATGGGTGTAGGTTTTATTAATTAAGTCTTCCATAATGTAGATAATTAAAGGTGTGTGTGTGTGTTTTAGGGCGTCGTTAATTGTAAACGCCTAGAACTAGTTATCCCTAAGATCTGAGATGGCTTAGATCCCTGTTACAGTTAGGTAACACGTTATATTCTGATCAATATATAATTGGGGAAGATGTGGAAAAACCTTGTGTCAATAATAATGATGTTTGTTTTAATTCCGCTGCATGTACATGTTTATTATCATTGTTATTGTTAAACCCTAGCGCTCTAAATGATCCATGGAGTCTATCAAACTCCACAAATTCCTTTTCCATTCCTTTAATATCTGTATCTATCCCCTTTTTAAGACTCTCAAATTGATCTTTTAGTTGTTTAAAGAAAGGCATGACCTCAGTTAAATAACATTCTTTTGTTTGCTCAAAACCCCTTTCCCCTTCAGTTATCCCAGTGGGTGTGATCCTTTTCTTTCAAGTTTTCTCAAAGTCAACAAATAATTGAAATATAACATATTGACTGATTAAGGTCTTGCTCTTAGTGGCAATAGTTCTAGGAACTAAATGCATTGGTGTATTTGGAGGATACACAGTCGCTGCAGGCATTTTCCTAAGGGGAGGGTTTGTTTCAACAAGATTTTCAGCTTTTTGCTTATCTAAGTCCTTTTTCCAGAACACTTGTTTAGGTGTTAACAAAGTTTGAGGCTTAAACTTGTTTAAGGAAATCCAATTTTCCTTTTTGTAATCATGGGGTCTGACAATAATCTTATTCTCTTTGCACTTGGGATCGTTAAGCTTCTTATCCATTTTCTCCCTAGATGCATCATCTAATTTTCTATCTTCCTCAGTGCAACCAATGCAACTAGGTGTCTGTCTAGGTTTAAGAATCTCATTGCCATCATAGATTACATTTTGAGCAGCCTGTGCTACCTAACCATACTTAGGGTTGGGTTTATCTACAATGGGAACACTATGCTTATCGCTTAAGACTCTATGCTTAGTGACCATGTGAGCAGTCTGAATGGTATTCGCTTGTACGTAAAGCTTATTTTCAAGCTTGTTTTTCAAAGTTTTTAGATTGGAAAAATCATTCAAAAGTTTTGATTCCTTAGCACTGAATTCTTGCTTAAGCATTTTAACATTTTCTTGAAGTTCTTGTTTTTGCTTAGCAGTTTTAGAAAGATTTTCTTGTAAGGAGTTTAACTCTTGTTTTAATACCTCTTCTCTAAACTTACTTTTTCTAATAGTTGTACGCATTTGATCATCAATTTCCTGCTCACGGGTGGTTAACTCAAACTTAGCACGCTGTTCATAAATGGCAACTCGTTCTTTATAGGCATTAAGTTCAGAGATAACAGAATCATCAAGGGCACATGCAGTGTATTCATCAAAAACATAGTCATCATTGACTGCAGAAGATGCATCACTTGGTACAATCTCACTTTCACTTTGTTTCACATATTGATCATATGGGACAACATTGATATTACCCAAATTTTCCATATCTGACTCAATAGTTTCAGTTGATTGTACTTTGTCATGCAGTTTTTACACATCAGCATCATCGTATAGTTTTAATACCTCAAAAATGATTTTGTCTTTGGATGGACCAGCTTGTGGTGATGAAGAGACTTTAGAAGGGACCATTGGAGAAATGCTAGCCATGAAGATTGTTTGAGCAGTAGGTTCATCATCGACATCAGAGTCGTATGCATCACAATCAGCGACTTGAAAGGCATTCTGATGATTGTGGCCTATCTCCTGAATTGGCTGCTCATCCACATCTGCATCATATGTCTTGGCATTTCCCTCAGCAAGAAACAACAACTCCTCTTCATCCAAAGCTGCACCATTATACTGAGCTTGCACAAGCAACATCTTATCCCTGAAGTACTCTGCATTCTGAGGGCGTTTTGGTGATGTGCAGTTCCTTGCAATATTTCCCTCACCACCACAGTTGTAACACTTGATCGGCTTTGCTTGTCCTTGATTTCCATTCCTTCCCCTATTCTGATTTGCCACATATACTCTACCAACTCCACCTCTTCCTTGTTCATACTGCCTTTCTTGAACTGGTTGTACCATAACCTTCCCATCTCTTACAGTGGCTTGATTGTGTGGATTAGATGTTGTTTTGAGGTTGTTGTTGGTGTGTAGGAGAGTGTTCATGTTTTGACTAACCATGAGAGACAGTTGGTTGATGAAGTTTTCCATGAGTATGTTAGAGTCTGGAGGCTTATATGATGGATCGGGAATGAGCTTGTAATCACCATTACCAGTGGGTATGACTTGTGAAGCTTTGGTTGTAATCCCAACATTGGTGTAAAATGCTGTTTAATCATTTGATGAACTTGTTTCTCCCTGTTTTGATTTGAACTGATTAAGAATCATTTTTTCAAACAAGGCATGTCTCTCATTCTGAAGCAGGAAGGCATATAGTTGTTCATAGTTGGTGTTCTTCAAACCTTTGGTTAGCTTCACAGAGGTGACAAACTTGTGCCATTCGGGATTCATGTTGTTCACAAATTTTGAGTTCAACTGAATGTTTGGCATGGTCATTTTGATATTCCTCATATCATTAACAAGCTTGTGGAATCTCACGTAATACTCATAGACACTCTCATCTGGTTTCATCTTGAAGTGCTCAAATTCATCATAGAGTTGTGATTCTCTATCTTCCATAGTTAATTCAGAACCTGAGAGAAGCATCTTGACATTATCCCACACAGCCTTGGCTTCAGTGTTGTGATTGATCAGCTTGTAGATGTCTTTTGGAAGACCCTGTAGTATGATGTTTGAGGCCCTCTTTTTCTCCTTATCATTGAGCTTATCATACGTCTTTGGTCTCTCTATTCCATAGATCATTGTTCCATCTGCAGCCGTATCAATTAAGTCTCTTGTAGTCTCAATCTGATAAGGTCCTTCATCAATAGACTTGAGAATGTTGACTCCGTTTTCCTTTCCAAGACAGTACAATCTGATTCGTTGTGCCCAAGAGTCGTAGTCAGTTCTGTCAAGCATAGGTGGATGAGTAACTGAACCAGCTGCTTGAACATCCTCAGCAACAGTGGAGATGATTGTAGGTACGTTGGTAGACATGTTAACAGATTACCCGGGATTTTAAAACTCTATGATTAAACCGGGAAATAGATTCTTTCACGGGATTTTACTAAATCAAGAGAAAACCGTATAACAACCAAAAGTTCAACCAAGTTGCTAAGAAACCTTGAACCAAGTCGCTAAGCACCAAGTTGCTAAGAATTATGACAACAAGTCGCTAGGCACCAAGTCGCTACAAATTTTGACAGCAAGTTGCTAAGTACCAAATCGCTAAGATGTCAAGTCGCTAAATAGCAACTCGCTAAGGTCCAAATCGCTAACACCAAGTCGCTAAGAAACTTAAGAACAAGTCGCTATCAAAAATGAAAGCAAGTCGCTACCTTACCAAGTCGCTACCCGTAGTGGAGAATCCACTAAGTGTACTGTTTGTCGGCTTGTCTCAAAAGACAAGTCGCTAGGACCAAGTCGCTACCAAAACTCACTACAACTCGCTACCTTTTACTGAACCAAGTCGCTAGGATGAAATTCACTCCGAGAGCCAAGTCGCTACCAAGAAAAACTTTAAAAACACACTTTTCAATCCAACACAAGATCAACCACAGTGATTCAAGCTTACCAAATCAAAACCCAAGCACATACAATGATTCTAAACACAAAAGTACACCCAAAATTCAAACTTTAACACAAGAAATGAACCAAATGATGCAAAAACCACTAAACATTTTCAAACTCAAAAACCATCTAAAAACCACTAGAAATACAAGGATATGTAAGAGATGATCTAACCATGGCTCTTGATACCATTTGTAACATATTGGATTTCACATACACACCAAATCACTAACACAAGGGGCGTACAAGATGAATTTTAGATAGAGAAAGTTAGAGGTTTGGGAACTTTAGTGAGAGAAAGAAAAATCTTATTATGAGCTCCAACTCTCTACCTTGGGAGGTAGAGAGTATTTATAGTCTTACAATAAAACGCCACCTGACGGGCTGTGGATCAGGCATACAGTGGGTAAAGACCCGTCCGTCCTCCACGGTGTTACTTAACTAAATACTACTTAACATTAAATAACTACGACTACGAGCTTTCTAACGAATACATATACTTGAGGTGACCGACACTTTAACTACTGGATTTTCCAAATCCTAACAGTAATCCTAGTTTTTTTCGCGGTAGATGTGTTAGCCTTTTTTGACTTTTTTGGTTTGGCATAGAGGTGTTGATCACTACGGTTATCGGTTTTCCTGGTTTGTTTTCGGTTTTTGGGCTAACCCGGATAACCTTAATGTAACTGTTTTTTAAGAACAGAATTAACTACTACGTAAGTATGGTTTGGTTTTAGCAAATTCTGTTTATTCTGTTTGGTTTTTTTGGTGACTTTTACATCGGTAACTTTTTTTTGTACTATGATGGGCCTTTTTTTTTACCTCTTTTTGTAACCATAATGGGCCTCTTTTTTTATTGGAAGCTTTTTAAAAAAATTAATAGTCATCTTTAAGTAGGTTATGTGGTTAGTTGTACCTATCCTGATTGTGTATTCCCAAATGGCAGCCAAACCTAATGTCGAAGAAATCATGCTCGCGTCTGGTTCCAATGATCTTGCGACTGCCTATAAGTTTTTGTTTACCAGTGAAGTGTGTGAGGATCGTAATTTTGTGGCTCGCATGGAGCAGGAGCGTAATCGCTTGATTGGGAAACTTTGAAAACGTGAGCAAACGACTATTGAGACTTAAGGGTTTAGGCCTTCGAATGAAAAGGCTGTTGCCAGTTTGGAAGGGTTGGTGGACCTTAAACGTGTTGATTGTCAGACCCTGCTTGCTCTTAATGTTTTGATTGATGCTATTCGTGATGGTATAGCCGAGAAGGAGAAGAAAGTAGTGTTCATGGAGTTGGAGGAAGGGGCTTCAGATGGTTAGTGTATTTTTGGGGTTGTTTGTTTGGTGTAAGGTGTTTCTAGGTTAATAGTAATGTTGCTCTGTCGTTAGTCAGGTTGTTGGTGTAAATCTGTTAGTATTGTATTAGGATGGTTAATGTATGTACAGTCAATGGGTCTATGTAACCTGTAATGGGTTATAGTTTTGTTTTGCTGGTCATAATCTACCCATTGACTTCAAGCACTTGTAAGTGTGTTTTGTGAATGAAAAGTTGTAGTGTTTGGCTTGTGGTTGTTTTATGTACTTTTTTTATTGCGCTGTTATTGTGTTGTGAATGGTTTTTTGGTTTCTTTTGGTAAATGGTTTATCCTATGTTAAGAGTGGTACATTTCCGTAAGTGAAGCGCCTAAAGGTTTGAATTTTGTTTGTGTTTGTCTGTCGCAGTTTGTTTATGTGCAGCTCCAGTTTTGTTTTTGTTTTTGGTTGCCTTTATTACTTCGTGAGTGATTGAAGAAGTTTCCGTTTCTCTAATTTACGTATATGTTGTAGAGGTTCTAATTGTGATTATCAAGGTTGGTATGTGTGTGATGTATCTTTAGCATAGGCCGATGTGTAAAGGCAAGCCTTTAGTTGGTTTGTGTAGGTACACAACCTTTTTTTTTATCTTTTTTTTCTAGAAAGCTGGCAATGTTCCTGTTGTTGTTGGTAACTTTCGGTGTATTCTTATTATTGTATGTAGCTGGTGTGGTTTGCATGCTTCTAGTGGTAAGGAAAAGTGTGTCAACAGTGGTGTGCACTGGTGCTGATGGTATGTGTTTTCTACCTTTTGCGGCCTATAAATGTTGTTGTTCATATTTGTGTGTCTGCCCATTATTTTGCTCTAGTAAAGAGTCTTTATTAAAAATATGTCACGTTCAGAGTGTCTTGGAGAACTTGGTTTTGCATGTGACAGTGATGATTTGCAAGATCAGATGTGTCTATTCTTTGAGAGAGAGTTTATTTTGACACGTGAATGGGAGAGCATGGCGCATGCTCGTTGTTTGGAGATTGGTTCACGGATCGAGTATTTGGAAGACCTGATCCGAGAGGTTCTTCAAGAAGGGAATGGGTTGGCTGCTCAGAGGTCTTTGGTGTTTTTGAGGGATGTTGAGGTGCGTGAGCATGCTAAACATGCAACCTTCCAAGCAATGGTGCGTGATGCACATGTCGCTCTTCGCTCTGCTGCTGGGTATATCAATAATATTCGGGCATTGTGATGGTGCTTTTCGCATGTATGCTAGTTCTTTGTGTCTGTGTTTTTGTCGCTCTGTGTCTGGGTTTATGCTAGTGCAAGTAGTTTATGTGTGTTGTATGTGTGCGTCTCGGTGGTGGTTATGGTATTGGTTATGTCGGCGTGTCTGGTATTGTTGATATGTTTGTATTATTTTCAATTGGCAGTCGTGCCTTATGGCTCGTAACAATGGTGCCTAGGTTTTAGGATGTGTTTCGATTCTGTAACCTGCATTCTCATAAAGGGCTTTTCCAAGTGTCATACTGACGCTGGATTGTTTTAAAAGCCGCACACTGCGGTACCTGATGGCGTATGTAGTTGGTTTGTACGATCTCATGTTTAATAGATGTTGTATGTGTATTTATTTTATAAAGTTTTGCATATGATGAAATCTCTCTCTTTATGACTTCTACAATTAGTGGTTGTCCACATTTTGCTCATAGTCTTGCTACTGTTTGTGTGTTGAATGCTCATGGTTTATGACAACTGCTTTTACGCAACGGCGTTGCGATTTTCCTATTACTACTTAGACTTGGCCAGCATGTGTGTGCCGTAACAGTCGCTTATATACAGGAAAATTGGCATGCCTTAAAGAACATGGTTGTAACTTATATTCACAACAGCATTAGATTACACGTTACAAAATTATGCAGGTATCCCTGCATGGTGCGCATGCGTGCGATACGTCACGACACTGTTTTATACTTCTAGCTAATGTACATCCTGACCTATTTATACTTTTTTTATAAGGCACAGGTTATGGTACGGGACGTGTCTCGTATTGGGTTTGTAAGATTTTATGTTTAATGGAAGTTGTACGTGTGTTTGTCTTATGAATTCGCGTATGTAAAAAAGGTTGTCCGCAATAGTCGGGATGGTTAATGGTTATGGACATTGTATCAATGGTGTCGATAATGTGTGTGCTTTAAATAGCCATGCTATGTAACAACTATGCATACACAGGAAAAGTGCCATGGTTTAGAGTACATGGCTGCAATATATACACGCAACAGTGTTGGCTTACACAATACAAAGTTATGCAGCGGCTGCTGCATTTCACACGTACACATAACACGTTAGGATAGTTTTGCCTAGATCTACTTAATGTACATGCTATATCTAGTGCTTGGTGATTCTAGTGCTTATAGCATTTACAAAACCTGGAGATAGAGGAGGAGCGCAGCATTTGGATTGTCCTTTGCGAGTCAGCTTTTTGTTTGTCTGCACTACCGGATGGCGTATCTTTGTAGGTCTAAACTTTCTCGCAGAAAATGACTTTTATCCAGCTTAATGTCAGAAAACTGTGCGGCTAGTCGCACATTTTTAGTGCCGTTCAGTTACGCAACTGCAACGGCAACTATTCTTGGGGAGCTACTCACATCTACCAGGGTTAATACAAAATTATGCAGGCGTCCCTGCATTTTGTCCACGCTTGTTGCACGGCATTTCACGATAGCATTTGTCGGTTTACTGTACATATTATATATAGGTCCTGGCTACACTAATAGCCATATCTATTACATAATCTACGCGTATATAAACGTTGTTACTTACTTGTCTAGGTGGGCCTAGTCAAGCTTGGGTTTTTATCGCACTGCGTGAAAGGGATCCCTCGCCACTGGCTTCGAACAACTCCCTATGAACTGTGGTTGACTGTATCTCAATTGGTTCCCTATCCTTTTCTATGGGCTCGTCTGATTGAGGAGGTGGGGTGATGATACCGGCTCCGGTGTCTGTGATAGTTGGAGTTTCTGTTCCACTTTCCGCAGTAGCAGATGAGGCACCTTCCTCAATGAGGGTAGGGATTGGTGGGAGTGTTGGTGGTGGTGCATCTTCAACGCCATCGAGAATTAATTTTGGAAAACCTCTGCGGCTACCTTTAGCAAGATGTACGTGGAATATGTGGGTTGTGTTTTCCAACTGCTGTATGATGGGCGGCATTGCCAGCGGGTTTGGTTCGGGAATGTAGCTTAGTAGGTCGCTAACCTTTAGAGCAACCAATGTATCAGCCTCTGGGCTAAATCATGTGACCATGACGCTTCCAGTTTCGTCAGCTATGATGATCCTGAACGAATAACTGCCATAGTAATTTCTGTGGTTAGGCTTACGTGTGTTATGATTTTGCTATGTGCTGTGTAGGTAGGTATTTTGTAAAATTTATTTGAAACCACTGTTGTAAATTTTGTTTCCTTTACCTGTAGTTGTCGACTGGTTTCATCCCAGGTTGTTGACAGTGCCTGTGTGGCATGTTGTCTGCAATCTTGTTACCACAAACCTTGAAGCGATTGAAGTACCAAGCTGATTGCTCGTCGATCCTTACAATTGTTGCCTGTGTTGTGAATTGTTGCTGTTGAAAGGATGGTAAAAATGTTATGATAGGAATTCATTGTTCACTAATTTTTTGTTTCTAAGTAAATTGCTTACCGTGATGCTTTCTGGACTGGCCTGTGTTAGTACATTTACTGGTGTCAAACGACGGGTGGGTGCTTCTTCTGCGTGGCGCATGTCTGCTGCTGGTAGCCTCAAAGGTTCTGCCATAAAACCCATTTCGTCGTACATGTCCCAACATAATTTTTTTTTTCCGATTATATAGATTAGCATAAATTAATTTTGTTTTATGGATTAGCATAGATGAATTCAGTAATGGAATTTTGGAATCACACACTTGACGAATACGGTCGGTTTCTTCAACATGTGAATTCAGATAATAGTGGGTGGCTGGTGTTGCGGAAAGTTGTAACCCTCCTATTCGGTTAAGGCAGGTTATATTATTATTAGTAACATTCTATTGTTATAGCTTTTATTTTGTTCGTGGTGCTGGCATATGTACTTGAGAATCTTTTAGCCCAGCAAGAACTAACAGCAATGATAACTGGTTGTTCCATGTGAGCAAGCGTATGTGTAGGAAAGCTAGTGGCCATCTCGTTCTAGAGTGTCAGTGTAACAACATTACCACTGCATATTCAATGTTAGATATGGATTGCGTAATTTTGCGTGCGTGTTTTGCTACGACTGCACGGTACTTACTTTCGATTATGTATTTCCACGTTCCTGCGCAGAATCCTGTTTGTTGTTGGATCTCTGAATTCTTTTATAGGTCCAATTGCTCTCACTATTCTGATGTAATCTGCATATACGTTGGCAAGATCAGCCACCTCGCATTTTGTTGTTAAAGTGGTGAGAGAATGTATGTCGTACCTGTAAGGGTGTAATCTCTTGTATCTGCACGACGGCCCAATTCATTATAGGCGACAAAATTGAAATGATGCTCTGGGAAGCCATGGTCTTCAATCTGAGTCACCTGAGTGTATTTTCCAAACAGTAGTGTCATCGGATTGGTTAACGTGCGTTGCCAGTTTTCGGTCTTCTTACAGCCAAACCGCTCAATCTTGTAGCACAAACCAGCTTCCAGTTTTGTATCAAAGATTCTCATATCCCATAATTGAACATTTGCTTGAATTGCAGTTCCCTGTTGACGTAAAAGCTTATACGGTTTAAAACACTTGCTGAATACATAACGTATATTAATGAAAATAATGGCTTACATTTTTGTCTAAAAGTATAAAGCAAAGTCCCGTTGTATTTGGGTCGGGAACATTTTTTGACATCCATTTTCGGTAGACTTTCACTTCAAGTGGCTTGTCAAAATCAGCAGGTTTCAGGTTCATTAAGTCAGTACTTTCTGGTTCGAATACTGGGCGTTTCCCTTTGTCTATTGCAGTGGCTGGTGTCAATTGGTCCGTCTTTTCCTTTTCTGATTCGATAACAGGATCTGCTGCAGCTTTACCTTTATCTGCCATTTCTCTGCAAATCGTAAAAAACAATATCAGCGTTCATTTAATGGTTAATACCATAATGGTTGTGAACTAATACGTCAGGTAGCATCATGGAAACGGTTTTTTTTTTTTTGGGAATTCTCCTTGCTGTGTAAACTCATAGAAATGACTATATTTGGCACAAACTTTGCCCAAACCTAATGACATAACGTTAAGGGTAGTAACAATGACCTGTAAGTGGCTCATCCGCCGTACATGCACTGAATACGTCAATGACCCTACGTTGGCAGGAAAAACGAAGGGTTAAGCCCAAGATAGGTGCGCGATCCTCTTAGCCGCTAAAGAAATAACCCACAAAGTACTAAAAGTAACATGTCCAGTTATATTGAGGTAGTAGTCGCTAATATATAATGTCATAGGCCGTGAAGCAAATAACAAATAGCAAGTAAACACATAGCTTCATATATCATCGGGTGGGTAATAAGGCATAGGCAATTATAAATAGCATATAAGGGATGACATCATGTAGCCTAATGCTGGCAACCAACTGGCATTGCTAGGTAAAAGTGGCTTAAAGAGACTATGATGCTCCAAATACAGGTGAATATTTCTACGCACCAACAATAGACACGTAGTGTATGCAATGACTAATAGGCTTATAAGCCAAAAAATGCCTGTAACATGTGGCATACTGATTTTGTTTAGAAAGTGTTTATAGACAATGTTTTTGGTAGTGTTAGGTTGTCTTCCTGGTGGTGGTGCAATGACCATTTTCAACCCGCCAGGCGATGTTGCTCGTGAAAGGGCAATGTATAACTGGTCGTGACCAAATATCGGTTCTGGAAGATAAACACCGATTTTTTTTAACGACTGGCCCTGGCTCTTGTTAATCATCATTGCGTAACAAACTTTTGTTGGAAATTTCTTTCTTTTGAAAATGAATGGCAGTTTGTCGTCGTTGCTTGTCAACAAAATCCTCGGTATAAACACCTTCTGCACAATTCGTGTGCCGGTTATGATCTTTGCCTCGATAACCCTTGAAAGCAACTGGCTAACGATCATTCTTGTACCATTGCAAAGACCTCCTGCTAAATTCAGGTTTCGTAGCAACATTATGGGTGTGCCAATTTTAAGTTCCAACGTGTGCGGCGGAAGGCCTGAAAATGTTAACGAATTCAGGTATTCTGTTGGATAAAGCAACTCTGTTGCGCCTCCATCATTTGCCCGAGGGATTTCCTGGTCAATACTACTGTAAAAATAGCTTTCGTTTTCCAGTGTTTCCATAACCTGTTTGTTAATTGCATCAGCCGTCTCATTTTTCGGGCACACTATTGCTTTGTTTTGTAAAACCTCGGCACATGGTTCTTGCAATGTCCGTTGATCATATATGAAATCTATAAGTTGCTATTTCCCTTCATCGTTTGATGGAAAACAGTAGTTGTCAGATATCTGGATCCATGATGAGTTTTCAGGGTCATTAGCATCAGGTTCACCAATGTTCCCATTCCCAATATCTAACAACCATGCCGAAAATCGCTGGAGCTCTTCTTGTTGCATTAATGTATCTGAACCTGACTGGACACGCATATTCTGATGGAGAACGAAAATCCTAAAGTGTTGCCAGAGATATGATTCGGATATTGATGAGCCGATAATATCATTTTTAGTCCCCTTTTTCTTGACCGGCAATGTTTGCCTAAAGTCGCCACCAAGCATTATTGTTCTGTTGCCAAATATTTTGTCTGGAGAACTGAATATATCCCTCAATGTGCGATCCAATGCTTCAAAACACTTTCTGTCATTCATGGGGGCTTCGTCCCAAATGATCAAATCGGTCTGCTTCAATAGCTCTGCAAGCTGTGACCCTTTCATAAAACTGCATACCGTTTCGTCTGTAAGGTTTAGAGGAAGTTTGAAACGTGAGTGTGCCGTGCGACCAGATGGCAAAAGCAACGATGCAATACCGGAGGATCCTATAGCAATAACAATCTTTTTTTCCGACCTCAAGGCAGTGATGATAGTCTTCCAAAGAAAGCTTTTCCCTGTTCCCCCATGGCCATACACAAAAATCATTTCTTGTCTCCCATTAGTTGCCGCTTCGACAATAGTCTCAAATATGAGCCGTTGTTCAGCATTAAGTTTTGGAATAAGTATTTCTTTTTCTCTCGCCAGCTCAGCTCGATTGTAGCTTCTCTCCTCCATGATGTTTATGTTCCTTAATATGTCAATCAAATCATTAGGAGGCATAGGTAACCAAAATCTGATAGCGACTTACCATGGTGTGCTAGCGCTGCTTGAAGCTCGTATAAACCCCCCCTTTCAGCTGCGGTTCGTCAACATGTGCAAACTCTATGCCTTGAATGACTGAAAAAATTCGTGGAATATCATCTGACATATACCACCAGAAGGAATTCCACAAATGTAACGGGTTTCGTACGTCACAGAAGATCAGGATTTGCGTGAACAATGCTCGCATCTCACAGCGAGAACCTGACGCTGCCGCTTCCTATAGAGCTACGAACCATTCACCATCGTCTTCCAGCAAACCAAGTGCTTCCGCTGCAGCTCTATTTGTCGGATATGTATGATTGTTAACAGTTCGAATACCAGGAAAGGAGGTACACCCTTTTTGATGGCACAGTAATAACCTCTGATAAAATAAGTCCCCTGAGCTTGGATGCACGTACGTTAGTCTGCCTATCAATGGCTTGTTGTGTTTTTTCTTGGGAACCACTGCCTATCCTTTTTCGACCATACGAATTCAGAGGGGAATTGCAAATACGTAAGATGTCGACCAATACCATATAGCCTGTTGAAAGTCAACCATTCATGGAGGGTTGTTCTTTGTTCCCAGGTATTCTCAACAACGGATTGAAGCTGTTGTCGATTTCTGAACGTAATATGTTGCATGTTCTCAGCGTGTACTGTTAGTATTTGGACAGCTGGATCCCGACTATGTATATCAAAACCAAGAATGCGCTAACATGCCTCATGGGGTCCAATGTAACGCGCATCCATAAAATTCTTGATTTCGTCAACAACTATTGGCCTCTCAGCAGCTGACGTTGACCCTGGCATTTGACAGCAGTCTTGGCTTAGCGCGTTATGTGGCATAGTTACTCTGGCAATGATTTTGTCCGTACCTTTGGATATGCATTTGAAAAGATACTTGATCAACATACTCCAACCACAACATTCGACGTTAATGTGCGCGTAGAATGCCAGAGATAGCGTTCGATTATATGGCACCACATATCTATTATCAAGCCGAACGTTATGTCTTTGAGCACGAATATATCTGTCCCTGCGCCTATAATGCACATAATCTTTGTCGTCAATGAATGTGTTTGAACAATACTCTTTCGGGAAACATTTTTTGCATGATGTCCTCCCCTGCATACATGGCGCAGATGGAAATGCTACACCACATGGCCCATGAATCATGAATTCACTTACAACTCGGAACCCCTCAGGATCCGTCAGCTGGTCAGGTAATTCAGCAGAGACACATTTATCTATATCTTCAATCGCCATGGTCCTTGAGTTACCGCTATTCCACAAAAGTATATGACAATGTGGTAGACCTCTTTTCTGGAACTCCACGGTGTATAACACTAACAATAAAAATTAGTTTAGTTAGAGACCAGATAAACATGGTTGTATATAGGCATTGATAACAAAAAGTGTTGTCAAATAGAAGCTACAACTGGATAGACTATGATACCTGCAATAACTGGTCCAAAGGTCTGTCGATCTCTGGCATATTTGATGAGGTCGTGTATCTTTCTTTCAAATACCCTATCAATCACGTCCGGCCGATCAGCTGCTGTCAAATGGGGAAACGCCTGCATGTATTCCTCAATTTCTGGCCATCTAACATTGCACGTGAACGTGACAAAAAAAGATGGATTTCCATGCACCCTGCATATAGCCAACGCATCCAGGTAATGGTTGTATATGTAACGCGCCCCCCCCCCCCCCCCCCCCTCCGCGTAAAGGATGCAGGAAGTATTATCCTTGACCCAACGTCTGACCCCTCACGATCACCCCTGGCAATAGCATCATAAACGCCTGCCAAATAGTCACCCCTGATATCTGACTGGTTATTGCGTATAAAATCCATTCTGGTTTGCTCCATGCAACAATACGCCATCACAACATATTGCTGGAAAAGTCGACCACCCCTTGTAAGAAGCCCGTACTTATTCACCCTATCATGTATCTGGTAAGAATAATACTGATGCATTGTGACCTTCTTGTCCTCTTCATTTTCCGTGTTTTCAGAGCCAACCAATCTTATCCCGGTATGGTACCCTTGCTCTCCATAAATGAACAGCAGTGGCAAATGGAATGCCATGTAGCACAGATGAAGTTTGTTGACCCTCTGAGGATCGCCTGAGTGTGATTCAATGATAATATCGAATTCAGATTCACTGAGTGGGCCATCTTCGAAGACAATAGCTCCAATACAGTCTGGAGTCACAAGCTCATATTGTGGCGCACCAACTACATTATATAGCCTCACCTTCAATGCCGGAACATCATTTTGCTGAAGCTTGTCTATGGCAGACCTAAATAACTGGACCAGTGCATTATGTTCGTCCAACACCTGTATTAGACCCTCAACGATATCCCTCCTTAGACTGGTTCTGTCCCCAGTGCGGAAATGGCTAAGTCTATTATCAACTTCATGGTCAGTGTCATATATGTAAAGTTGCAAGAAGCGTGGGTCCTTTCCTACCTCTGGGCATAACCTGCCAATACGATGGTATATCTGGCCGGACACTTTGAACACATATGGGCCTCGACCATTATTAATACTATCATCAACCGTGGCCCCCAACGATGTCATAGAAAACATCTGGTTATATGCGCGTATATTGTTCATAAAGTGATTATCAGTAAAAAGTTGCTTCACGTATTCAGGATAATCTGTTGCTGTAAAAAGCCGGACGACACCTCCCCTACAACACTTGTTATACAATGGTCCTGAGCCCCTTGTAGAAACACTCAGCCTCTCCTCATAGCAGAACCTGGCGTGGCAATGTCGACAAACACATTCGCACGGCCTAAATGGTTTGTAGTCAGCCGGTGGACCTGTAAAGAAACTTGTATCAGTTGTCTTGTGATTAATACAAAGAACAGCTGCATCTATTACCCAAATTGCATACCACATGGTTCGCCATCCAACCTAGATGTCCCTGACAATAAGGCAAACAGAAAATATGTATGTGAGCTGATCGCTTAAAGTTTTGATATAAGGAAAAGAATGGCAGGAAAAGAATACTACCTCGCAACTTACTACAACATGGATCGGGTTGTTGCAATGGACGTACCAATGATTCTGATGAGACGGCAGGATCTGGAACTGAAGCTGCAGCCATTGCAATGGGAACCGACGGTGCATTGCACTCATTGACATTCGGTGGCTCAGAAACGAACATCGATGTAGGCACTCCATCCAACGGGCTACGAACTATTACCAACAATTATTCATGATTATCAAAGCAGCAATACAATATATATCATATGGCAGCAAGACATAGCATGCTCCAATCGATAAACTGACATAACAAACAACAATCACAAACCTTCGTGTGGATCAGCAACAGCATCTGAAGGTAACGTATCCAGGCCATTGAGACTGTCAAGACCGAAGGTGGCAGCAGCTGGAGCAGTAAGCTGTTTCAGTCTTTTACCAATAGGCTCTGAACAGCCGGCCACCTCTAATGCCGTCATGAAAAAACGTACTGATGAGTGCGTATTCACTCATCATTTTAGGTCAAATCTGAACTGCAAAACATCTAAAAACACTCCAAAATGCATCAAAATACTGAAAAGATCTCAAAATTGTATTTTATATGTTTCAGATGCAAAATGTTTAAAATCAGATGAAAAACGAACAAAGTTTGCATAATTGGCAGTTTCAGTCCCCCGTCTTTCAAAAATTGACAGAAATAGTCCCTGAGCACGTATTTTAAAAAAGAAAAGTCACCAAAGGTCCTTTTGAAATCATAAGTTGTCATAATTAGTCCTTTGGTGAAAAATTTCAAAAGTTTGAGAAATTACAGTTTTGATCCCTGGATTTTTAAAATCGTCAAGTTTAGTCCTTGGAATTTCAAAAATGACAGATTTGATCCCTTGAATATTTGAGTTTCACAAGTATGGACCTTGGATTACATTTTCAGAATTTCATGAATGGTCCCTGGATTTTCAGTTTTGGCAACATTGGTCCCTAGAATGTCTAAATGGATTCAAAACTTATCCTAAGTCCATTTACTTCTTAGGCCCAAATAACACCCAATCCAGTCCATCCTTACCCGGTCAATTTGACCCAACCCAACCCCTATACCCGGTCAACCCATATCCACACCCGGTCAAAGTATAACAACCCACCCCTGCTTCTTCTTCCCCTTCCCGCCTAAACAAAACCCAAGACCTAGCTTTCCCTGCTCCCCACAAACCCTAGATACCCTCCCTATTTTTACTTCTCCCCAAACACTCCACCTCCACCTCTCTCTTTTACCCAATCTCACCACAATCCATAACCACCTTCTCCTCTTTACCCGGTTTCACCCAAATCCCAAACCCACTACCCCTCCCCCAAGACTTGCCAAGCTGGCAATCCCAGCTTCAAAAGACCTCATGGATGGCTTAGATGAGCACAAAATGATACCTAACTATATGGACGGCTGTGATTGAATTCAAGAAAGCAGAAGGATGGTTTTTGCTTGCCTGCTCTCACAAAAGAAACACACAAGAAGCCAAGACAAAGACTTGAAGACCTTGGAGATGTTTTAGTATAAATAAGAGACTTTGTAGCCAAGTATAAGGCACCCCTAGTTTTGAGTAGAAATATTTCAGTTTAAGTTTTTCTTTGTTTTGTAATCTTCAACTTTATTTGAATGGAAAAGCTGCTTTGAATTTAACTTGTTCTCTTTTTTCTAGTTATTCTTAATCCTTGTTATTAGTTAAGTTAATTGATTTTCAGAAAAGAAAAGAAAAGGGGGTCAAATGCTTTGTAAAAGTGTGTTTGGTTTATGCTTTAGAATGGTCTAAAAAGCTGATTTCACCCGTTTGACTTATCAAGTCAAACCTTTCTTAACATGTTTAGGTTAGTTAGAAGTCTTGGAAATGATTGCATAAGTGTTTACAAGCTTACATAAAAAAAGTTGGGTTTCTGTTTTTCTTATAACTGAACAGAACAGTAGCCTTAAGCTGCTGTTCATGTGCGAATTTCATAGCTTAATGGGTATTCAAAACTTGTAAATTTTGTTTTTCCTTAATCTTCATAAGCTCAACTTAGCTCCTGTCGAATTTATATGCATCTCTGATCTCTTTAGCTTAGTTCAAATTGGTTTCCAAATCTGTCCCTCAACCATATTTTTGAACTACATCAGTAAAAAATATCAAAAGTCAAGCTGATCCCAGCTTAATTTTAAACTGTTAAAAGCTTTTTCCTGGGTTCCAATTGTAATTTCTAACATCTATACTAGCTTAACAGTGCTTGTGCAGCTTTGTCTTTGACTTGGAAGCTTCTTTTGCAGCTTAAAAATAAGCTAAAACAGGTCCCAGGGCTGGTTGCAGCCTGCAGTTGTGCAGCCAACAGGACAGAGGTTTTTCAAATGCTTCTTGAGTCTCATTTCAGTTTAGTCTAGGTTAATTCGTGCTTATTAGTTTTTGTTTAGTGTAAAGTTTAGCTTATTTGTCTCTCTCTTAGTGCTTATTTGTAAACTGTAGAAGCTTATGTTTAGTCATTAGCTTAGGATTTCCTTAGAGTAGACTAATGCCAACTGTTTTCCCATAGTTAGGTGTTCTAGCTTATTTAGATTTAGGTGAGCTTGGTTTAGCTTATTTGACCCCACAGTTAGCTTCTTAATTTGAGTGCTTGTCTGGTGTAATTAAGAGATTCTTCAAGAAGTGTTTGGTTGGATAAGTTCTGAGCAAAAAAAGGGGTGTTTGTTTAGCTTTGCTGTCCACTGTTTGGAATAAGCAGTTTTAACTGCCTATTCTAAACCTTTTCACACTTAAAGTTTTTACAAAATCTCTTTAAACAAGTTTCAAAAAAAAAAAAAAAGTCAACAAAAAAAAAGGGTGTGTTTGGAATCTGTCAAAAAGAAGAAGAAAAAAGAGTTGTTTTGTTTTTTTTTTGGTTACTGTTGGAAATAAGCAGTTCAAACTGCTTATTCTGAAACTATTTTACAAAAAGGTTTTCATAAAAAAGGCTTATTTTGATTGTGACTTCAGTTTCCAAAAAGTAGAATTGAAAAAAAAAAGGGTTGTCAAAAATAAGCAAGAGGTGGGATTCGAACCCCTGACCTCTTGCCTATTAAAGCCTCAACACACAACATCACAACCAACTGCCCTTGGGACTTTATCAGTCATACTCTACATTAGTTAATATATAAGGTCGCTTGGCAGTTTAGCTCATAAGCTATTGTTAGCTTATTTCTTGCTTATTTTCAATAGCAATCACCATTTTTTTCATTTTTCCTAGATTCTATAGTATCTCAAGTAGTTTTCTGTAAATTTTCAGATTTTTCTAAAATAGTTTAGTATTTTTAATCATTTAATTAGATTAAAATAGTTTTTTATCCGTAGTAATTATTTTAAAAGTCAAAAAAATATTCCGCTTTTTTCTAAAATTATTTTTAGTCAAATAGATCGTAGGAAAATTGATTTCACACCCGTAGCCCTTAAATTGCAAAACTTTTACGTTTATGGCTCGGGTTGTTTTCCCGTTTTTACGTTTTTGCGTTTTTGCACCCTAGGACTTAGTGTAGCTTCGTTTTATCATTTCTTAGGTTTAGTGATAGTTTAATTTTAGTTTATTAGGGTTCCCTTGCCTTAATTACTTTCCCGTTAATTAAATTGTAGAATACGTAATCAAATCCAAATCATTAAAAACCTATTCAAGCTCAAATCACGAAACTCAACGAATCCTTCCATTCACACCTCGTTGGGACACGACCCGGGGAAATCACTTTCCCAGTATCACTTTTATCACACCCGTGAGGTTTGGCACGTTGACCTTTTTCCTAAAGGGTTGATTTGCCGAATTTTACGATTATTTTGATATACGTTGATATTGTGTTTTTAACCACTCACTTCACAACGAGTCAAATTTTGGCGCCGCTGCCGGGGAGGTGTGTTGCGACAATATCGTGAAGTTTTTGCGATTAGTGACTTGAAGAACCTTCCTCGTGAAGTCATTGTTTTTTATAAAAATACAAAAATACAAAAATATTTTTCTTTTCTTTGTATATATATGTAAAAGATTAAAAATACAAAAAGATTTTCCTTGTTGTTTTAAATAAATAGAAGACACAATCAATATAACATTCTTAACTGAGGTGTTATCATTATAAGTTCCCGAACCAAAGATTTAAAACTTGCCTTTGTGTCGCTCGTGTTTTGGTTTACTTTTATCGGTTTAACAAACTGTGTGAGGGGTAT
This sequence comes from Chrysanthemum seticuspe, assembly GCA_019973895.1. Lineage (NCBI taxonomy): Eukaryota > Viridiplantae > Streptophyta > Magnoliopsida > Asterales > Asteraceae > Chrysanthemum > Chrysanthemum seticuspe. The sequence continues at coordinate 155,780,362 of BPTQ01000008.1, read as the reverse complement.
AAGGACGGCCTGACATTAAATTGCGGCTGAAAAGAGACGGGTTTTTAACAAGCTTCGCGCTGACCTACAAAGTATCTCCGCTCCTTTGTGCGTTTTACTTATAGAAGTGATCATTTCACGTGAGATTATTGGTTTAAGTTCACTGTTGTTTTGCCTCGGTCTTGTTTTAATTGAAAGTGTTGTTTTTGGAAGTGCATGCGCACTCGCTCGCAAGCTCGTAGACGTAACCGTAACCAAGCAAACGTACCCGAGATACGTACTGTCGAACAAATCACAATGACACATAACCTAGGGAACGGACCTCAAGTCCAACAACCTGGGCCACAAAATCAAGCTCCCGATCTCCGAACGATGGAGGAGCTTTGCCAACCTACGATGGATGGACGGGGCGGTCCAATTGCCCCGGTCAACATTGAGGCCACGGATTTTGGACTTAAGCATCACATGATTCAACAAGTCCAAAGTTTTTGTCAATTTCACGGATCACCGGGTGACGATGCCAACAAGCATCTCGACAAATTTCTCACCGTCACCCAAAGTATGAAGCAAAATGGGGTCACCGATGACGCCCTTCGCTTATACCTCTTTCCATATTCCTTGACGCTTCATGCCACCGCATGGTTTGATCGTCTTCCCAAGAACTCAATCCATAGTTTCGACGAAATGGTCTCCAAATTCTTGGCGAAATATTTTCCACCGTCGATGGTGACGAAACTACGGAATGAAATCAGTAATTTTCGGCAGCATCCCGATGAGTCCTTATTTGAGGCATGGGAACGCTATAAGCTTTCGATTGATCGATGTCCGAACCACAACATGTTGCTTGTCACCCAAATAGATACGTTCTATAACGGGTTAACATTGAGACATCGTGACACGATTAATGCTGCTGCCGGTGGTACCTTTATGAAAAGGCGACCCGAAGAGTGCTACGATCTCATTGAAAACATGACTGCCCACCACAATTATTGGGATTCCTCAGCCGAGAGGAGTGAGTCAAGGAGATCTACCACCCTTCCATCTTCGGAATACACGACTCTAACCAAAAAGATTGAAGAAAAATCCACTGCCGTGCTTAAATTGAGTCACAATAATAACAATCAACAAGTGAATGTCGTAAACAAGAGTTGTGAAACTTGTGGTGGTCCACACCCTTATTTCGAGTGTCCAGCCTCCGGTGGCTTCACTCAAGAGAGCGTTTATGCCGCTTCTGGTTCCTACAATACGGGAGGTAATTCCTACCAACCGCAAGGGGACCGAAACCTTCTCAGCTATCGTTCTAACAATTTCCTTGGACCACCCGGGTTTAATCAGAATCAGAACAATCAAAATGTGCAAAATAGAAATAATCAGTTCAATCAAAATCAGAGTCAGAATCGGAATTTTCAAAATCAAAATCAAGGTTTTCAAAATCAAGGAAATTTCAATCAAAACCGATTCCAAGCTCCTCAACAAAATGTGCATGCCCAACCTCCTCAAGCTTCCATTGACATTGCTAATTACATCAAAAGCAATGAAGCTAAGATGGTGTCCATGCAAAATCAAATTACCACTTTGAAGAATGATTTCACTTCCGAGCTTAGAACTACTAGCAACAAGATTGACCAATCTCATAGCAAGATTGAAAGCATGATTGCTAGTCTCATGAGCAAAAAGAATCAAGCTTCAACTTCGGGTGCTCTTCCGAGTAATACCATTCCCAACCCAAAAGGTGAATTGAATGCTATTGCCACCCGAAGTGGTAAGTCTTATGAGGGACCCTCGATGCCTAATCCTTCTCCGGTGAGGGATGTGGAACGAGAAACCGAGATATCAAAGGACAAGGTGCAAAACTCAAGCCCACGAAGTACCGCACAAGTCCAATCTCCGGAGGTCTTACCTCCAATTCCGGAACCCGTTGTTCCGATGACCACTCCCAAGCCTTCACTTCCTTATCCTTCAAGGCTTAATGACCAAAAACTCCGTGATAAAACTAGTCAACAAATGGAGAAGCTTATCCAAATCTTTCAAGATTTGCACTTCGAGATTAGTTTCGCGGACGCTCTTCTTCTAATGCCAAAGTTCGGTCCTACAATCAAAAATTTGTTGAATAACAAAGAAAAGATTTCCGAAATGGCTAAAACTTCTTTGAACGAAAATTGTTCGGCGGTTATCCTCAAAAAGCTTCCCGAAAAGTTAGGAGACCCCGGAAAATTTCTCATCCCATGTGATTTTCAAGGCATAGTTCAATGCTCCGCCTTGGCCGATCTTGGTGCTAGCATAAATTGATGCCACACTCCATGTGGAAAAAGCTTTCATTGCCTCCGCTTACACCTACATGTATGATCCTCGAGCTTGCGGACCGTACAAGTTCTCGTCCGCTAGGTATAGCCGAGGATGTATTTGTGAAAGTAGGCAAGTTTCATTTCCCCGCCGACTTTGTTGTTGTCGAATTTGATGCCGATCCCCGAGCACCCCTCATCCTTGGGAGGTGCTTCTTAAAAACGGGTCGTGCATTGATCGACGTTGATGAAGGGGAAATCACTTTGAGGGTGAACAAGGAAGCCGTTACTTTCAATCTCAATCAAGTTACGAAATACTCCCCCAATTATGGAGACAATTCCGTCAACAAAATTGATGTCCTTGACATTGTGTCGGAGGAGTATTCTCAAGAAATTCTTGGGTTCTCGAGTGGCAATCCCACTTCGGTTGATCCCATTGTTTCTCTCTCTTCCCCTCCCCTCACTCCGTTTGAGGGAAGTGACTTTATTTTGGAAGAGATTGAAGCATACTTGGCTAGTGATTCTGTTCCATCGGAAATTGATCACGCTCCCATCGACATTGAGGGAGATATACTTCTTATCGAGAAGATGCTCAATGAAGATCCTTCATCACTCCCTCCTCAAGAACTTCATAAAGAGGAAATCAAAACGATTGAAAAATCTAATGATCCTCCCGAGGTCAAACTTAAGGACTTACCACCTCATCTCGAATATGCATTTTTGGAGGGTGACAATAAATCATCCGTCATAATTGCTAAAGACTTGAGTGAGGATGAAAAAGCCGCTCTCATAAAGGTTTTGAAGTCACACAAGCGAGCCATCGCTTGGAACCTTTCCGACATCAAGGGTATTGACCCGAGATTTTGTACTCACAAAATTCTCATGGAAGATGACTTCAAACCGGCGGTTCAACACCAAAGAAGGGTGAATCCTAAAATTCATGAGGTTATCAAAGCGGAAGTCATAAAACTTCTCGATGCCGGATTGATTTACCCTATCTCGGATAGTCCTTGGGTTAGCCCCGTTCATTGTGTGCCCAAAAAAGGTGGCATTACCGTTGTTGAAAATGATGAAAACGAGTTGATTCCTACTCGATTGGTTACGGGATGGCGTGTTTGCATTGACTATCGAAAGTTAAATGAAGCCACCAGTAAAGACCAATTTCCATTACCCTTCATGGACCAAATGCTTGAGAGATTAGCGGGAAATGAATACTATTGTTTTCTCGATGGTTTCTCGGGTTACTTCCAAATACCCATTGACCCACAAGATCAAGAAAAGACCACATTCACGTGTCCTTATGGAACATTTGCTTACCGACGCATGCCTTTTGGCTTGTGTAATGCTCCCGGTACGTTCCAAAGGTGTATGATGGCCATTTTCCATGACATGATCGAAAAGACTATGGAAGTCTTTATGGATGATTTTTCGGTCTTTGGGGATTCTTTCCAAACATGTCTCTCCCATTTGGACAAGATGCTTGAACGTTGTGAAAACACGAATCTTAGTCTAAATTGGGAGAAATGTCACTTTATGGTTAAGGAAGGAATTGTCCTTGGCCATAAGATTTCTAAGAGCGGGATTGAGGTTGACAAAGCTAAAGTCGATGTCATTTCGAAATTACCTCCTCCCACAACCGTCAAAGGAGTTAGAAGTTTCCTTGGTCATGCCGGTTTCTATCGTCGTTTCATTCAAGACTTTTCAAAAATATCCCGGCCTATGACCCGACTTCTTGAAAAGGATACTCCTTTCATCTTCTCTAATGAGTGCGTTGAAGCTTTTCAAATTCTTAAGAAGAAGCTCACGGAAGCACCAATTCTAGTTGCCCCCGATTGGGAATTACCATTTGAGCTTATGTGCGATGCAAGCGATTTCGCCATAGGTGCCGTTTTGGGGCAACGAAAGTCAAAACATTTCCATCCTATACATTATGCTAGCAAAACTTTGACCGAAGCTCAAGCACATTACACTACGACGGAGAAAGAATTACTAGCCGTGGTGTATGCTTTCGAGAAGTTTCGGCCATACTTGATTTTGTCCAAAAGCATAGTATATACGGATCACTCGGCTCTCAAATATCTCTTTGCTAAGCAAGATGCAAAGCCGAGATTGCTCCGATGGGTTCTCCTCCTACAAGAATTTGATATCATTATCCGTGATAAAAAAGGAGCGGAGAACCTAGCGGCTGATCATCTCTCTCGTCTTGAAAATCCACATCAAGGTGTGCTCGAGAAAAAGGAAATAAATGAAACGTTTCCTCTCGAGACTCTTAATGTGGTATCTCATCATGAAAATTCGAGTACCCCATGGTTTGCCGACTTTGCAAACTATCATGCGGGTAACTTTGTTGTGAAAGGGATGTCGTCCCAACAAAAGAACAATTTTTTCAAAGATGTTAAGCATTATTTCTGGGACGACCCCTACTTGTTTAAGGTTTGTGCGGATCAAGTCATCCGACGGTGTGTTCACGGCCAAGAAGCCGATGAAATTCTCAAGGCTTGTCATCATAGACCCACGGGGGGACATCATGGCCCGAACTACACCGCTAAAAAGGTGTTTGATTCCGGTTTCTATTGGCCCACGATCTACAAAGATGCCCATGACCTCGTCAAATCTTGCGACTCTTGCCAACGTCATAGCAACATCTCTAAAAGAGATGAAATGCCTGATGAGTGTCTAAATACTCATCATTTTTGTACAATATAAACTGCAAAATCATCTGAAAACGCTCAGAAACACATCAAAATGATCAAAATATCACAAATCAGTGTTTTATGTGTTTTAAATGCAAAAATATCAAAATCAGATGAAAAACATATCAAATTTGCAAAAATTGCAGTTTTAGTCCCCCAAGTTTCAAAAATTGTCAAAAGAAAAGTCACCAAAGGTCCTTTTAAAATCATAAGTTGTCAAATTTAGTCCTTTGGTGAAAAATATAAAAAGTTTTGAGAAAATTACAAAATTAGTCCTTCAAGTTTCAAAATTGGCAGAAATGGCCCCTGGAAAATTGCAAAGTGGCAATTTTGGTCCTTATACTTTTTGAGAATGTCACTTTTAGTCCTTGGAAGAAACTTTGCAAGATTGGCAGCCTAGGTCCTTGAACTTTCAGGATTTACACAAAAGGTCCCTATGTATTTAACTCTTTATAAACCCATTTTGGACCCTTGAACCCCAAGTGACCCCTGCCACAACCCTTTGGACCCCCTGTCATATACATTTTTTGGACCTTTGATTATTAACACTGCTTGGTCAATCCCTTGGTCAAACAGAACCCAACTTGGCGCCATTTTAGTCATCCCTCCCACCTGCTATCACTGCTCACACATCCAAACCATCCCCCCAGCTCATTTCTTGTTCCCTCCTCCTCCACCACAATCCAAAGGGCAATTAATACACCCCTCCACCCTTCACTCAACCTCTCCAGCTGGTACTCCAATTTTGGCGCCAAATCCAATCAATGGTCAAAAATGCTCCAAGTCATCCAAATGCTATTATTATTGGTGGGATTATCTCAGAGATGAAAGAGAAAGATGTTGGGGTATAAAAGAGAGAAGAAGGATGCAGTTTGGGTAGTAGTTAGTTTTTTATAAAATTTTACTTATGTCGTTTTCTAGATTATTGTCTTAGTTAAAATAAGAATGGTGTAATTTCAGTTTCCATGTATCACTTTTAAGTTAATAAGTCATTGTATTAAGCTTTTGAGTTTTCAATCAAAGATTTAGATAAATTCCATGTTTCTGGCCACTGTTGCAAATTTCATTCTCAATTTCTAGGGGTAAAGCTTTCAGAAGCTTGTATTTCATCTCAAACAAGCTTGTATAAGTTCATGATAGCTTTTCAAAAGGTTACATTTAATTTTCAATGAATATTGGATTATGGTCAACAGAAGTCAACTTTGACTCAAAAATGGGAATGGTGATGAAAAGGATGAGGCAGAGGTGGATTTTGGGTTTAAATAGCTGATCTGCGCAAAACCGTCAAGTTTTCTCACGCAAGCAAGAAACTTAAAACAGCTTAAGCACAGATGCAATGAAGATCTGAGGAGTACAATGTTTTCCCAGGTCGTTATGTCCCAACGAGCCGTGCGAGAATAGTCAGACGTTTAGTGATCGAGAAGATTTGAACAGATACAGAGATTTGGGAATGATTATAACTACAGGAAAAGCCAACAAATTACAACGGCTTAAATGCAAATTAAAGGAAATCTAAAAAGATAAAATCTATTAAATAAACGCTATCACTATAATTAAAATGATGTTTTTGTTTTTATGTTTTAATAAAACTTAATTAAAATCTACGCGACGTAAAAAATAAAAAGTGAAACTAAAGCAATATTAACCCTAAAAATATGAAAATGATATTTTTACAAACCTAATGATAAAAGAAACTTATTAGAAAAAGAAAATTAATTTTATGACTAATTATCTAATTATTATTAATTAAAAACTATTTTTAACTAATTAATAATTACCTAAAATACAAGAAAATAGGAAACAAAGCTAGAAAAATAAAATTATGAAATGGAAAAGTCTAAAATATCAAACTAGAATTTTCAAAACTATTTTTGTATTTTTCTGATTATTTTTCTATTTTTTATGAATTTTAAACTATTTAAAACTAATTAAATTGCTAAAAATTACAAAATAAACTATGAAAAATCTGGAAAATTACTTTTTTTTACTTTTTATATTTATCTAAACCTAAGAAAATTGAAAAAAAAAATTTTTGAACCTTTTTTTAATTTTTTATATTAAATGCTATTTAAAAAGACTTAAAAACTGTTTTTAATTAAGAAAAATAGCAAACTGGCCTAGAAAAATGTGAAAAATTCAGGAAAACTCTAAAATAATATTGTGAATCTAGGAAAAATAGAAAAACATAGGCTTGTGTGTGAGATTATGAAACTGCAATACAAGTGCTCAAGGAAAAAGCACTTGAATAAGCCAAACAGTACCAAAAGGGCACCAAACTGTTACACAAGCTCTAATAAGCTAAAAGAACTTTAAAACAACTGATTACCAATTAACTTGACCACTGAATTGCAATTGCTTGTGAATTGAATGTTCTGAGTTAAGATGCTAAGACAGTTCTGAGTACCACTTTTGAGCTTAAGCACAAGTTTCACAATAAGCTCAAATGGAAAAATATCAATTGGAACTTGCAAAGGACCTGGATGAGAGTATATGTACCAAAAATAAGACTATGGGAAGCTCTAATGATCCCTGTGCACAAGCTACCAAATCTGTGAAAAAGTCAGTATTCACTGACCTGTGGTGCAGGGCACATTTGGCCTAAAAGAGAAGCTGATTTGAAGCTTTTAAGTAAATCACAAAATTCTACAAAAATGCTTATAAGAAAGAGGACCAACTGAGCTTTTTGAAATACCAAGATTCACTGAGTAAGTCCCAGAAATGAACTCAAAACAATTCTTTCAAAATGAGCCCAAAACCACTTTTTTAACTTTTTGACTTTTGAAGATCTTAAGAACTTTGACTAATCTGGACTTTGGATCCAATTTTAAGATTGATGTTGATGTAATAAGATGTAATAAGCACAAAGCAACCTATATTTAACACTTTTAAACACTAATTCAGAGATTTCAAATCCAAATTCCACAACAGTAAGCAGTTAAGACAGATTTAGTTCAATTTTGACTTTCTGTGATTCCAGACCTAAACCTAGATTCAAATGAGCATACTTATACTTAAACAAACATGAAACAATAAAAATCAACCACTGAATGTAACTCTAAGACAGGCAGATCAGTTAATCCAAACACCCCTTAAAAACACTGATATGCAACTGAAACAAATCCAAACACATTACAAGTCCATATTATGATCAAACCTAGTTTATCAGACCTAGATACATCTAATAGGACAAGAATTAACGGATAAAAACTACAAATGCATAATATGTATAAGAACTTGAATTGGACTTACAAATGTCCAAAGCAACTATAGCTTGAAAACCAATGAACCAAGAACCACTAATCTATTTATTCCAACCCAACTAACTACTTTTCAACCCAAATTCATGCCTGCACCACCCAATAACCAAACCTGCATCAATTTTGACCCTGTTTGACTTTTGTTGACCAAGGATCATAATGAGATGAAACTTGAATGTGAGCTTGTATAAGGCTCTCACAAGCTCATTTGAGCTTGTTGAAGCTGATAGATGAGAGTTATAAAGCTTTTAAATGAGAATTTAACTTGGGAAATTTCAACAGTGATGCAAATATATGGAAACTGATAAAAACTTGAACTCAATGATTAAAACTTGGTAAAACTGCAAATACAACTTGAATTTAACATTTGTAAACACAAAATTATAGTTTTGAAACTAAATTAATACATTAAAGATAAAAACGACATAAGGAAATTTTAAAACTAAAAACTACTGCCTTCTCTTTGCTACTCTGCTTCTTTTATGCTCCAAAAATGCTCCACGTGGCCTTCTGAGTCTTTCCCACCACTTCTGAGCCAATGGGAGAGCTTTGAGTGCAATATGGCCATTTGTTGATTTTGGCGGGAAAATTTGCAATTTGACCTGTTGACCTCTGAAACTAGCACTAGGGGGTGGCATTTAATGTAATGGGTAAGGTGATGATGAGGGGGAGGGATAAGGTGGAAAAGGGTGAAGTGATGCCTGAGTTGCAGGCACAAGTGGTGGGGAAGAGAAGCCAGTGGGCGAGTTTCTGCTTTTTGACTTATTTTGACCAAGGGGTCAAAATAGCTAATGACTGGGATCAAAGGGAATAATGGCAGGGGTTCACAATTACAATTTGACTAGGCCAAAAGGTTTAAAGGGTTTATAACTTAGGGACCTTGGTGTATTTTCTAAAAATTGAGGGGCTACTTCTGCCAATTATGCAAAGATATTCCAAGGGACCACAAGTGACAATCTTCAAAAGTATAAGGACCAAAATTGCCATTTTGCAATTTTCCAGGGGCCATTTCTGCCAAATTTCAAACTTGGAGGACCATTTTTGTAATTTTCTCAAACTTTTGATATGTTTCACCAAAGGACTAAATTTGACAACTTTTGATTTTAAAAGGACCTTTGGTGACTTTTCTTTTGAAATTTTGACTCAGGGACTATTTTTGACAATTTTAGAAACTTGGGGGACTGAAACTGCCAATTTTGCAAACTTTGCTCATTTTTCATCTGATTTTAAACATTTTGCATCTGAAACACATAAAATGTAATTTTGGAATATTTTCAGTATTTTGATGCATTTCTGAGCATTTTTAGACGTTTTGCAGTTCAGATTTGACTCAAAATGATGAGTATTTAGACACTCATCAATCCCCCACACTGAGATATTGCTAGTCCCTAGCAATGATTTGAGAAAACATAATGGATTTTAATCTCTTTACCAAAAGCCATTACTTCTGGAGTAGCCAAATGTTTCAGTTCAAGTAAGAACCATGGTACACCGATAACCATGTGATTTTGAGCAAACCACCAGCTTTCAACGGATTTGATTTGTCTTTACCAGAAGCCGTACCCTTCTTGACTAGCCAACTCTTAGATAAATTATCAATATTATCTTTGGTGAGCTGATTACCAATTATGGTTTTTCCACTGCCTTTACCACAAGCCATAAACTTGCGGGCTAGCCAACTCTTCACTTTTAAGGATATGGTGAGCTGAATACCATACAATTTTGGGCAAATTGCAAGCCGTCAACGGATTTGAGATATCTTTACCAAGAGCCGTTTGCTCCTAGATTAGCCAATCCTTTTGTTTATTAGACAAGGCGGACTGATAACCAAATGAGGAAGTGTAAAACACTTACTCCAAAAAAAAATTTTGGCCAAAAATGGGGGAATTGGTATAATTATATGATAAAATTCGTGAGAATTCCTCCCCACACTTAGAATTGAATATTGCCCTCAATATTCAAAGTACCGGCGGTTATGCCGAAACAAAGAACGTAAAAGGGAAATACTACGGCCATTATTTAGCAAGGATTTTTTTTTTTTTTTTTTTTTTTTTTTTTTTTTTTTTTTTTTTTGGGAATCTTATATACAACAGCGTGGGGCAACTCCCCCACACTAGGGTGGTACACACGGGTGAAAACCCATGTTAAGCTACTGTTTTTGATTACCGAGTCGCTAGCTTGACTCGACCCCGAATTCATTTGTTCTTGGGGAAAGTAACGTGGAAAACCAATCTCAGTCGGACTTTCGTTCACAGTGTTAACAAACATATGAACATCAGAAAGTTCCACACCGACGAGACACGACCGCGGTATTGTTAATAGTAAAATCTATTAAGAATGATACCGGGGTCAAAGATGGTGTCCTCATTCCCGAAAGAGAAAAGGGAAAGAGCAATCACACCATCTGTGAAGAATGGAACAAAGATATGCATGACAATGCAAGTCCATTCCTCATCAGAAAGAAGCAAATCACCATTTTTGACATTTTTAAGCTTAAACTTGAAGCTTATATGGTGATTGTCAGTAAGATGTCCGGGAGGGAGGGTGGGAAATGGTTCTTCAATCAACAGACTTTCCAGAAAAAGGATGTCTCCCTCCGGATCAAGGTAAGTGTTATCAATTCCCGTTGGAATTGACTCATCACTAAGAAATGCATCGACTTCATTCCAAAAGTTGTCATCTTCCTCATCAGGAGTGAGGGAAGGGATGGAAGAGTCGGGAATAAGACTGGAAGATGATGGATCATTTTTGAGCAATTCATCAATGGGAAGAATGTCTCCCATTGGATCACAAACATCATCATCCAACTCAGATGAAACAGAAGAGAGTTTCGTTTCATCCACAGAGTTAACAAACTCGATGCGACAAACTGATTCCGGAGGTGGGACAAGTGGTGTGCTCTTAGAGCTAGCAGTTTCCACCACTTCCGTTGAAGTCTCCGAATCTAGATCATCATCATCATCAAGAACACTCTTGACTTCCCTGGTACAGCTTTCAAACCATTTGTTTGAACCAGGGGTGATTTTCAAAGCTTTGAGCTCAGCACGTTTTTGAAAACTCCTCTTAACCGTGAAATTTGAGAGTGTTGCATTGAATCTTTCAGATTTTTGATCAATTGTGGCAACACTCTGTTTGTATAGAGGTTTGGAGTTCTGGTTGATATTCAACGTGAGCTCTTCATTGTCAACCCGTATGGTCAACTCTTCAGCAAACACATCAATCAGAGCACGACTCGTTCTTAAGAAAGCTCTCCCTAAGATGAGGGGAACTCTAGAATCTGCATCGAAGTCTACTACAAAAAAGTCAGTAGGAAAGTGAAACTTTCCCACTTTCATCACGACATCCTCGGCTATCCCAAGTGGACGAGTTATGGTACGGTCCGCTAGCTCGAGTGTCATACAAGTGGATGAAAGTTTAGGAAGAGACAGTTTCTTCCATACTGAGAGTGGCATGAGGTTAATGCTAGCGCCAAGATCGGCCAAGGCGGAGCATTGAACCATCCCCAAGAAATCACACAGGATTAGAAATCTGCCCGGGTCTTCAAGCTTTTTGGGAAGCTTCTTGAGAAGGACCGCTGAGCATTGCTCATTGAGGGGGGTTTTAGCCATCTCAGACAGCTTATCTTTGTTGGTCAGTAAGCCTTTAAGCGTGGATGCAAATTTAGGCATTAGAACGAGAGCATCAACGAAGCTTATATCAAAGTGAAGCTCATTGAAGATTTGGAAAAATTTTTCCATTTGCTCTTTGTTTTTGTCTTTTTGCTTCTCATCATTCATTCTTGATGGGTAAGGAAGCTGACTAGACTTTTGAGCCGGGATGGAAGTGTTTTCTGGCTCAGAATGTGTCTTCGGAACTTCGGGTTCCGGACTTAAAGCTTGGACTACCGAAGGTTGGACGTGTGCGGTACTTCGTGGGCTTGAATAATGCACCTTGTCCGTTGTCTCCTTGGTAACTTGACTCATTGCCACAGGAGGAGGGGGCATAGGAGTCGAAGGTCCATTGTGCGTCTTACCACTACGAGTGGTGACGGCTTTCAACTCGGCATTTGGATTGGTAATAGTATTGCTTGGGAGTCCTCCAGAAGATGATGAAGCTTGGTTCGTATTCATGTTCATGAAACTGCTCATCATATTCTTCAACTCATTTGTCTGCCGAGACATTGTGGTATCAATTTCCTTCTTCAGCTCAACCCTCATGTTATTGATCTGAGTTTGCATTGAACGTATGCTTGACTCAGTAACTTTCATGAAGTCATTTGGTGGGGGAGCATGAGAAGGTTGTTGATAATTTGGAGCTTGGTAGGGTGGGTTGTGATTATTCCGGTTTTGATTGAAATTTTGTCCTTGATTCGGAACAAAGCGATTTTGATTGCCATGGTTTTGCACAGGAGGAAAACCAGGTGGTGTCATACCGCTAGGTGCACGGTAGTGAGGATCAGCCTGTGGTCGGTATTGATTGTGGTTTACCGAAGCTACGGGAGCTTGGTAAAAGGAAGCATCGGTTGCTTGACAATCATAATACGCGTGTGGACCACCACAAGTTTCACACACCTTGTTTACGGCTTTGATTGGTTCTGGTTTATGAATCTCGCTTTTGATTTCCTTAACATCCTTAATCATACAACGGATGGCATCCGTTAGAGCTGCTATCGGAGCAGCTAACTCAGAAGAGTTATTAGATGTAGAAGCAGGAGTGTTCGGAGTATTGACTTTGTTGCGAGAAATAGGAACTTTCGATTTTTGCTCGCAAATTTCAATCACATCTTTAGGCTTATGATTCAAGATATTTCCACCTGCGGCTGCATTCAAGGAATCTTGATCGTTACCATTCAACCCATTGTAAAAGATATTGATTTGTTGAAGCTCCGTGAATCCATGGTGAGGGCATTTCCTGAGGAGATCTTTGAATCTCTCCCACGCCTCTCCAAAGTTTTCATCGAAATTTTGACGAAATCCAGAAATTTCATTTTTTAGATTAGTCGTCTTTGATGGAGGAAAGAAATGATTGACAAACTTTTGAACAAGTTCCTCCCAAGTTTCGATGGATCGAGGGGGTTCTTTTTCCAGCCAAATCCGGGCTGTCCCCTCAAGTGAGAATGGAAATAGCATCAACTTGATGACTTTCTGTGGCACATCCTTGTAATTGATAGTTGAAGTCAACTTGTTAAACCAACGGATGTGTGCATACGGGTCTTCACGATCAAACCCGTGGAATTGATTTGTAGACACAAGTGTGATCAAATGTGTCTTCAATTCAAAGTGATCAGAGTTGATTACTGGTAGAATGATGGCATCTCCATAACCCTCGGTGGGTGCCTGGAGCATTTCCGCCATAGTACGTTCGTCTGCCATTTTGTTTGAAATAGTACGAATCTCGGGTTCGACTATTTGGGCAGCACGTCTACGAGAACGTCGTCTAGGAATGTCTGCTAGATCACGAAAAGGACTCAATGATCTAGAAGAACGAGTGCGCATGCACTAGAGATAACTCTAAAGGATCTCAGAGTTAAGGAAGGGAATTATGAAATTTTTTCAGATGAGAATGAGAATTATGAAGATGTTTTATAAAAATCGGGGTGAGAAGAATCTTTAGGGGTTTTCTGGTTCTGAAACGTCGATATCACAACAAAATCAATTAACACAAGATCGAGGCAAAACAACAGTGAACTTAACCAATAATCCAAGATGAATGGCTTCTTTGAAAAAGGTACACCAATCACAAGGACACAAAGGCAAGTTTTAAATCTTTGGTTCGGGAACTTATTATGGTCGCACCCCCAGTTAGGTAGTGCACTGCCTTGGTTTGCGGTGGTAATCTTTTAAGTTGTTTATTATTTAAGAAAACGACGAATCTTTTTGTATTTTTATATTTTGATACATATATAGAAACAAAAGCAAAATATTTTTGTGTTTTATACGTTTTTTTTTTGCTGTTTTTGGGTTTTTGGATTTTTTTTTTATAGAAATATATATATATATAGATAGATGGTATGAACAAGGAGTGATTATTCAAATCACTAATCTGCTGAAAGTAAGACTATTAGCACTGCTCCCCGGCAGCGGCGCCAAAATTTGATCTGCGCAAAACCGTCAAGTTTTCTCACGCAAGCAAGAAACTTAAAACAGCTTAAGCACAGATGCAATGAAGATCTGAGGAGTACAATGTTTTCCCAGGTCGTTATGTCCCAACGAGCCGTGCGAGAATAGTCAGACGTTTAGTGATCGAGAAGGTTTGAACAGATACAGAGATTTGGGAATGATTAGAACTACAGGAAAAGCCAACAAATTACAACGGCTTAAATGCAAATTAAAGGAAATCTAAAAAGATAAAATCTATTAAATAAACGCTATCACTATAATTAAAATGATGTTTTTGTTTTTATGTTTTAATAAAACTTAATTAAAATCTACGCGACGTAAAAAATAAAAAGTGAAACTAAAGCAATATTAACCCTAAAAATATGAAAATGATATTTTTACAAACCTAATGATAAAAGAAACTTATTAGAAAAAGAAAATTAATTTTATGACTAGTTATCTAATTATTATTAATTAAAAACTATTTTTAACTAATTAATAATTACCTAAAATACAAGAAAATAGGAAACAAAGCTAGAAAAATAAAATTATGAAATGGAAAAGTCTAAAATATCAAACTAGAATTTTCAAAACTATTTTTGTATTTTTCTGATTATTTTTCTATTTTTTATGAATTTTAAACTATTTAAAACTAATTAAATTGCTAAAAATTACAAAATAAACTATGAAAAATCTGGAAAATTACTTTTTTTTACTTTTTATATTTATCTAAACCTAAGAAAATTGAAAAATTATTTTTTTGAACCTTTTCTTAATTTTTTATATTAAATGCTATTTAAAAAGACTTAAAAACTGTTTTTAATTAAGAAAAATAGCAAACTGGCCTAGAAAAATGTGAAAAATTCAGGAAAACTCTAAAATAATATTGTGAATCTAGGAAAAATAGAAAAACATAGGCTTGTGTGTGAGATTATGAAACTGCAATACAAGTGCTCAAGGAAAAAGCACTTGAATAAGCCAAACAGTACCAAAAGGGCACCAAACTGTTACACAAGCTCTAATAAGCTAAAAGAACTTTAAAACAACTGATTACCAATTAACTTGACCACTGAATTGCAATTGCTTGTGAATTGAATGTTCTGAGTTAAGATGCTAAGACAGTTCTGAGTACCACTTTTGAGCTTAAGCACAAGTTTCACAATAAGCTCAAATGGAAAAATATCAATTGGAACTTGCAAAGGACCTGGATGAGAGTATATGTACCAAAAATAAGACTATGGGAAGCTCTAATGATCCCTGTGCACAAGCTACCAAATCTGTGAAAAAGTCAGTATTCACTGACCTGTGGTGCAGGGCACATTTGGCCTAAAAGAGAAGCTGATTTGAAGCTTTTAAGTAAATCACAAAATTCTACAAAAATGCTTATAAGAAAGAGGACCAGCTGAGCTTTTTGAAATACCAAGATTCACTGAGTAAGTCCCAGAAATGAACTCAAAACAATTCTTTCAAAATGAGCCCAAAACCACTTTTTTAACTTTTTGACTTTTGAAGATCTTAAGAACTTTGACTAATCTGGACTTTGGATCCAATTTTAAGATTGATGTTGATGTAATAAGATGTAATAAGCACAAAGAAACCTATATTTAACACTTTTAAACACTAATTCAGAGATTTCAAATCCAAATTCCACAACAGTAAGCAGTTAAGACAGATTTAGTTCAATTTTGACTTTCTGTGATTGCAGACCTAAACCTAGATTCAAATGAGCATACTTATACTTAAACAAACATGAAACAATAAAAATCAACCACTGAATGTAACTCTAAGACAGGCAGATCAGTTAATCCAAACACCCCTTAAAAACACTGATATGCAACTGAAACAAATCCAAACACAGTACAAGTCCATATTATGATCAAACCTAGTTTATCAGACCTAGATACATCTAATAGGACAAGAATTAACGGATAAAAACTACAAATGCATAATATGTATAAGAACTTGAATTGGACTTACAAATGTCCAAAGCAACTATAGCTTGAAAACCAATGAACCAAGAACCACTAATCTATTTATTCCAACCCAACTAACTGCTTTTCAACCCAAATTCATGCCTGCACCACCCAATAACCAAACCTGCATCAATTTTGACCCTGTTTGACTTTTGTTGACCAAGGATCATAATGAGATGAAACTTGAATGTGAGCTTGTATAAGGCTCTCACAAGCTCATTTGAGCTTGTTGAAGCTGATAGATGAGAGTTATAAAGCTTTTAAATGAGAATTTAACTTGGGAAATTTCAACAGTGATGCAAATATATGGAAACTGATAAAAACTTGAACTCAATGATTAAAACTTGGTAAAACTGCAAATACAACTTGAATTTAACATTTGTAAACACAAAATTATAGTTTTGAAACTAAATTAATACATTAAAGATAAAAACGACATAAGGGAATTTTAAAACTAAAAACTACTGCCTTCTCTTTGCTACTCTGCTTCTTTTATGCTCCAAAAATGCTCCACGTGGCCTTCTGAGTCTTTCCCACCACTTCTGAGCCAATGGGAGAGCTTTGAGTGCAATATGGCCATTTGTTGATTTTGGCGGGAAAATTTGCAATTTGACCTGTTGACCTCTGAAACTAGCACTAGGGGGGGTGGCATTTAATGTAATGGGTAAGGTGATGATGAGGGGGAGGGATAAGGTGGAAAAGGGTGAAGTGATGCCTGAGTTGCAGGCACAAGTGGTGGGGAAGAGAAGCCAGTGGGCGGGTTTCTGCTTTTTGACTTATTTTGACCAAGGGGTCAAAATAGCTAATGACTGGGATCAAAGGGAATAATGGCAGGGGTTCACAATTACAATTTGACTAGGCCAAAAGGTTTAAAGGGTTTATAACTTAGGGACCTTGGTGTATTTTCTAAAAATTGAGGGGCTACTTCTGCCAATTAAGCAAAGATATTCCAAGGGACCACAAGTGACAATCTTCAAAAGTATAAGGACCAAAATTGCCATTTTGCAATTTTCCAGGGGCCATTTCTGCCAAATTTCAAACTTGGAGGACCATTTTTGTAATTTTCTCAAACTTTTGATATGTTTCACCAAAGGACTAAATTTGACAACTTTTGATTTTAAAAGGACCTTTGGTGACTTTTCTTTTGAAATTTTGACTCAGGGACTATTTTTGACAATTTTAGAAACTTGGGGGACTGAAACTGCCAATTTTGCAAACTTTGCTCATTTTTCATCTGATTTTAAACATTTTGCATCTGAAACACATAAAATGTAATTTTGGAATATTTTCAGTATTTTGATGCATTTCTGAGCATTTTTAGACGTTTTGCAGTTCAGATTTGACTCAAAATGATGAGTATTTAGACACTCATCAATAGCTTAGGTTTTGGTTTGTTTTGGCCTGCAACATAGCTGGACTTCATGTGAGTTAGTTTCTTAATTTCAAATTTCAAGTAAAATTGCATACTGTTCTTGTATATGTATCTGTGGTTATCTATGGTTTAAGTCTGTTTAATTAGTGTTAATTATAGCATTTGAACTTAGTTTAATCATTAAAATTAGCTAGATTAGAAGTTAGCTCATTTATATATGCAAACAGGTTTTAAAAGGGTGTTTGGTTCATTGTTTTAATCTGCTATAGAGGTCTAAATTTTGGATTATATCAGTTGCTTAAGGCTTGTTATTGTTAAATGCATTCATTCCTGTCTTTGTTTTGCTTCATTTAAGCTCTTAGTCAACTTTATGCTTAAAACTGCTCTTGTGTGCTCTCCTGTTGGAATCAGTGGGTAGGATTGTGCATATAGGTGTTAGACTTGATAAGCTAGCTTACTATAGTTTCATTTCAACATTTTGCATCTTCATTAGTCATAAATTTGATTTCAAATCTCACAAAAGTCAAATCTCAAACTGTTCTTTAAAAGTCAAAAATCATCTTAAGTCCAGTATTTTGCAGAACTTTCAGCTTATGCATACTGTTCATTAGAACTAGTTAAGGTCTCAAATCTGGTAATATTGCAGTAGGCTAGGTGGTTTTCAAGACCCTTTATCTGTTTTGCATTTAAGCTTATCTGATAAGCTTATAAATAAGCTCCAACTGAGTACCTGTTAACTGTTCTGTCTCATCAGCTGTCACCTGTCCATTAGCAGCCTTTTGCTTTGAGCTCCAACTTCTTCATTACTTGTCCTAATCAGCTGTAATTTTGAGCATTTGATCTCTGCTAGGTTGGCTTTAGAACCACCCTTTTTGTTTTGACTCTAGCTTACTGAATAAGCAAATGCAAGTGCTCAAACAGTAGGGTCTAATCAGCTTTTGCACAAGTATCATTTTGCTTAAATCTTAGGTAGACTACTCATTAGGTGTTAGAATTAGCTATAATTAGTTGCCTTAGGTTGATTTTAGCATACAATAACTTATTTAATCTGTTGTTTCCCTCTAGTGCTTATTTGCTTAATCTTAAGTGCTTATTCTAGCTCCTTTTACACATCAGTTGCTATTTCTTCCACATAAGCCCTGTTTTTTATATTTTTCTCTGCTTTAGAATAATATTTTAGATTTTCCCTGAAATTTTCATAATTTTTAGACACTGTTTAGTATTTTTCTTAATTAAAATCAGTTTTTAATCATTTTAATTAGCTTTAATTGCAATTAATTAAGAAAAGCTTCAAAAAAATAGTTTTTCATTTTTATTAGGTTAAGATAAATATAAAAGTAATAAAAAGTATTTTTCTATAATTTTCTTAGCTTAAAAAGTATTTTTTAGCATTTTAATTAGTTTTAAATAGTTTTAAATTAATAATAAATATATAAAAAGTCTAAAAATATATTTTCAGTTTTAAAATTAGTTTTATCATATTTTAGATTTTTCTAAATCTTAAATTTATTTTTCTAGTCTTATTTCATATTTTCTTTTATTTTAGAGTATTATTAAATAGTTTAAAATAGTTTTTAATTAATAATAATTAATTAAATAGTTGTAAAAATAATTTTCCTTTTCTATAAATTTTCTCATATCATTAGGTTTGTAAAAATGTATTTTTCATATTTTTAGGATTTATCTTGTGTAAGTTTCACTTTTTATTTTGTACGTTTACGTTATTTTTATTTAAACGTAAGTTTTTAATTTTAAATTTTAAACGTTCATCACTTTAAAAATAGTGATAGCGTTTATTTAATATTTTTATCTTTTTAATTTTCTTAATTTGTATTTAAGTCGCTTTATTTTATAACCTTTTTCAGTAGTGTAATATTCAATCCTAATCCTTTCTGATCGCTATCATTAGTGATCATTCTATCATCTGAATATGTGTTGTACACACCATTGAGTCTCCTTGGGACATAACGACCCGGGAATTCACTGTATTCTCTGATCTTAATTGCATTTGCGCTTAAGCTGTTTTAAGTCTGTTAGACTTGACGGTTTAGCGCAGATCAAAATTTTGGCGCCGCTGCCGGGGAGGCTTTAGCGTGTGTTTAGCCATTTTCAGATCCATTGTTGCACATACCCATCTTTTGTAAAAATTTTTTGTAAAGTTATCAGAAAATCTCAAAAAGTTCATTAACACTTTTTCTAAAGTGTTAACAACACCAAAAATATTTTCATTCTTTGTTTTTGTCAAAATGTTTTTCAAAAATACCAAAAATATTCCTCTTTACCCTCTTACCCTTTTGATTCTTCATTTCTTTTACCCTCTATCCATTTGATTCTTTCTATGTCTCATCCTCACCAATTTGGTTGTGAATGGTGTGGGGGACCTCAAAATGGTGGAAATTGCCCCGGTTGTGGCATTGTGAATCCGGGAAACGGGTTTGTCTATGACCAAAATCCCTACAATGAAACAACTAATTTCCTCAACCAACCCCCGCACTATGAGATGGAGACGTATTCTTGTGAATTTTGTGGGGGTCCTCATTATGATTACCAATGTCAATCATGGAATCAAAATTTCTATGAATCTGATCCTTGTTATAACACTCCTTGTTTTGACAATTTCCAACCCCCACAATTTTCCGTCATTGAACAATTTCCCGTCATTGATCAACATCCTCGTGAGAAACGTATGCTAGAAGAACTTGCCGAAGACCAAACGTCTCGCAACGAAAAATCTATGCTAGAATTACTTGAAGAAGAGGAACGAGCCGCTAAGATTCAAAGATGTCTTGAAGAAATACGAATCGAGGAACGAGCACTTGCAAGACGTGCCCGATGGCTCGCGACTTACATCGACGATGATGATGATAGTGACGATGATGATGAAAGTTTGTCAGCTGAAACCACACACGAAGAGCCCGTTAACTCTCTAAGTATGGGGGACGAGCATCTCAGCACTATTCCGGAAACGGAATCATCGAATGTTGAGAACCTTATCCCGATCCCAAGTGAGTCTGAGGGAATTCTTGACAAAGAGTGTGATGTGTTTTCTCCTCTTACAAATGATCTTGTTGAGACTTTCTCAGATTTTGACAGTGATTATAGTGATGCCGATTCTTTATATTCTAAAGACATAGAATTTATTGATGCATTACTTCCACATTCTGAGATCGTCAACTTAGAAGAGGATGTTGACCATGTTGTTTCCACAACAATTAATACGACTATCACTAATCCCTTATTCGAATTTGATTCTGAATTTACTCTAAATTCAGTTAATCCCATCTTTGATAGTGATGAGTCTGACACGGAGACTATAATGGACGAGGTGCATATTTATAGCCCACGAAGTACCGCACATGTCCCACCTCCGTATATTCTTCATGAGGAGTTCGCCGGTGAACTCACTCATATCATATCTCCGCTGGAGTATGATTGTTTGGATGGCAAAAATCATGATCGGGGGGAGAGAATCTCAATTTGCATAGTTTTGACAAATCTTCCCACCCTCCCCACCGAGATGCCTTCCATCCCAAAGAGCTCTACCGATAAAATCCAAATAAGTGCAACTGCACTTAATCCCGAGGAAGAAGATCTAGTTATGATTGTTATCATGATCTTCCTTCTTTTCTTCACCTACTCGGTGACTTCCTTTCTTCTTCACTCCTTCGGGAATGAAGACACTATTTTTGACCCCGGCATTTTCATGTACCATCTGTGAGCCGGGTCTGTCTCTGTTTCTCTATATCTCATCAGTGTGGAACTTTCACGTGCTTCAAATGTTTGTCCAAACATCTTGAATGAAAGTCCGATGGAGATTGTTTCTTCCACTTTGCTTCCCCATGAACCAATGAATTCGGGGTCGAGTCAAGCTAGCGACTCGGTAATCAAAAACAGTAGCTGAACATGGGTTTTCACCCGTGTGTACCACCCTAGTGTGGGGGAGTTACCCCACATATTATATATATATATAAGTTTCTCAAAAAAAAAAAAAAAAAAAAAAAAAAAAAAAAAAAAAAAAAAAAAAAAAAAAACTTTTTAAATAATGGCCGTAGTATTTCCCTTTTACGTTCTTTGTTTCGGCATAACCGCCGGTACTTTGAATATTGAGGGCAATATTCATTTCTAAGTGTGGGGGGGAATTCTCACGAATTTTATCATATAATTATACCAATTCCCCCGTTTTTGGCAAAAAAATTTTTTTTTGGAGTAAGTGTTTTACACTCACTCAATTGGTTATCAGTCCGCCTTGTCTAATAAACTAAAGGATTGGCTAATCCAGGAGCAAACGGCTCTTGGTAAAGATTTATCAAATCCGTTTATACGGCTTGCAATTTGCCCAAAATTGTATGGTTCTCAACTCACCATATCCTAAAAAGTGAAGAGTTGGCTAGCCCGCAAGGTTATGGCTTGTGGTAAAGGCAGTGGAAAATCCATAATTGGTAATCAGCTCACCAAAGATAATATTGATAATTTATCTAAGAGTTGGCTAGTCCAGAAGGGTACGGCTTCTGGTAAAGACAAATCAAATCCGTTGAAAGCTGGTGGTTTGCTCAAAATCACATGGTTATCGATGTACCATGGTTCTTACTTGAACTGAAACATTTGGCTACTCCAGAAGTAATGGCTTTTGGTAAAGAGTTTCAAATCCATTAGTTTTTCTCAAATCATTGCTAGGGACTAGCAATATCTCAGTGTGGGGGATTGATGAGTGTCTAAATACTCATCATTTTTGTACAATATAAACTGCAAAATCATCTGAAAACGCTCAGAAACACATCAAAATGATCAAAATATCACAAATCAGTGTTTTATGTGTTTTAAATGCAAAAATATCAAAATCAGATGAAAAACATATCAAATTTGCAAAAATTGCAGTTTTAGTCCCCCAAGTTTCAAAAATTGTCAAAAACAGTCCCTAAGCCAAAATTTCAAAAGAAAAGTCACCAAAGGTCCTTTTAAAATAATAAGTTGTCAAATTTAGTCCTTTGGTGAAAAATATAAAAAGTTTTGAGAAAATTACAAAATTAGTCCTTCAAGTTTCAAAATTGGCAGAAATGGCCCCTGGAAAATTGCAAAGTGGCAATTTTGGTCCTTATACTTTTTGAGAATGTCACTTTTAGTCCTTGGAAGAAACTTTGCAAGATTGGCAGCCTAGGTCCTTGAACTTTCAGGATTTACACAAAAGGTCCCTATGTATTTAACTCTTTATAAACCCATTTTGGACCCTTGAACCCCAAGTGACCCCTGCCACAACCCTTTGGACCCCCTGTCATATACATTTTTTGGACCTTTGATTATTAACACTGCTTGGTCAATCCCTTGGTCAAACAGAACCCAACTTGGCGCCATTTTAGTCATCCCTCCCACCTGCTATCACTGCTCACACATCCAAACCATCCCCCCAGCTCATTTCTTGTTCCCTCCTCCTCCACCACAATCCAAAGGGCAATTAATACACCCCTCCACCCTTCACTCAACCTCTCCAGCTGGTACTCCAATTTTGGCGCCAAATCCAATCAATGGTCAAAAATGCTCCAAGTCATCCAAATGCTATTATTATTGGTGGGATTATCTCAGAGATGAAAGAGAAAGATGTTGGGGTATAAAAGAGAGAAGAAGGATGCAATTTGGGTAGTAGTTAGTTTTTTATAAAATTTTACTTATGTCGTTTTCTAGATTATTGTCTTAGTTAAAATAAGAATGGTGTAATTTCAGTTTCCATGTATCACTTTTAAGTTAATAAGTCATTGTATTAAGCTTTTGAGTTTTCAATCAAAGATTTAGATAAATTCCATGTTTCTGGCCACTGTTGCAAATTTCATTCTCAATTTCTAGGGGTAAAGCTTTCAGAAGCTTGTATTTCATCTCAAACAAGCTTGTATAAGTTCATGATAGCTTTTCAAAAGGTTACATTTAATTTTCAATCAATATTGGATTATGGTCAACAGAAGTCAACTTTGACTCAAAAATGGGAATGGTGATGAAAAGGATGAGGCAGAGGTGGATTTTGGGTTTAAATAGCTTAGGTTAGCTTAGGTTTTGGTTTGTTTTGGCCTGCAACATAGCTGGACTTCATGTGAGTTAGTTTCTTAATTTCAAATTTCAAGTAAAATTGCATACTGTTCTTGTATATGTATCTGTGGTTATCTATGGTTTAAGTCTGTTTAATTAGTGTTAATTATAGCATTTGAACTTAGTTTAATCATTAAAATTAGCTAGATTAGAAGTTAGCTCATTTATATATGCAAACAGGTTTTAAAAGGGTGTTTGGTTCATTGTTTTAATCTGCTATAGAGGTCTAAATTTTAGATTATATCAGTTGCTTAAGGCTTGTTATTGTTAAATGCATTCATTCCTGTCTTTGTTTTGCTTCATTTAAGCTCTTAGTCAACTTTATGCTTAAAACTGCTCTTGTGTGCTCTCCTGTTGGAATCAGTGGGTAGGATTGTGCATATAGGTGTTAGACTTGATAAGCTAGCTTACTATAGTTTCATTTCAACATTTTGCATCTTCATTAGTCATAAATTTGATTTCAAATCTCACAAAAGTCAAATCTCAAACTGTTCTTTAAAAGTCAAAAATCATCTTAAGTCCAGTATTTTGCAGAACTTTCAGCTTATGCATACTGTTCATTAGAACTATTTAAGGTCTCAAATCTGGTAATATTGCAGTAGGCTAGGTGGTTTTCTAGACCCTTTATCTGTTTTGCATTTAAGCTTATCTGATAAGCTTATAAATAAGCTCCAACTGAGTACCTGTTAACTGTTCTGTCTCATCAGCTGTCACCTGTCCATTAGCAGCCTTTTGCTTTGAGCTCCAACTTCTTCATTACTTGTCCTAATCAGCTGTAATTTTGAGCATTTGATCTCTTCTAGGTTGGCTTTAGAACCACCCTTTTTGTTTTGACTCTAGCTTACTGAATAAGCAAATGCAAGTGCTCAAACAGTAGGGTCTAATCAGCTTTTGCACAAGTATCATTTTGCTTAAATCTTAGGTAGACTACTCATTAGGTGTTAGAATTAGCTATAATTAGTTGCCTTAGGTTGATTTTAGCATACAATAACTTATTTAATCTGTTGTTTCCCTCTAGTGCTTATTTGCTTAATCTTAAGTGCTTATTCTAGCTCCTTTTACACATCAGTTGCTATTTCTTCCACATAAGCCCTGTTTTTTATATTTTTCTCTGCTTTAGAATAATATTTTAGATTTTCCCTGAAATTTTCATAATTTTTAGACACTGTTTAGTATTTTTCTTAATTAAAATCAGTTTTTAATCATTTTAATTAGCTTTAATTGCAATTAATTAAGAAAAGCTTCAAAAAAATAGTTTTTCATTTTTATTAGGTTAAGATAAATATAAAAGTAATAAAAAGTATTTTTCTATAATTTTCTTAGCTTAAAAAGTATTTTTTAGCATTTTAATTAGTTTTAAATAGTTTTAAATTAATAATAAATATATAAAAAGTCTAAAAAATATATTTTCAGTTTTAAAATTAGTTTTATCATATTTTAGATTTTTCTAAATCTTAAATTTATTTTTCTAGTCTTATTTCATATTTTCTTTTATTTTAGAGTATTATTAAATAGTTTAAAATAGTTTTTAATTAATAATAATTAATTAAATAGTTGTAAAAATAATTTTCCTTTTCTATAAATTTTCTCATATCATTAGGTTTGTAAAAATGTATTTTTCATATTTTTAGGATTTATCTTGTGTAAGTTTCACTTTTTATTTTGTACGTTTACGTTATTTTTATTTAAACGTAAGTTTTTAATTTTAAATTTTAAACGTTCATCACTTTAAAAATAGTGATAGCGTTTATTTAATATTTTTATCTTTTTAATTTTCTTAATTTGTATTTAAGTCGCTTTATTTTATAACCTTTTTCAGTAGTGTAATATTCAATCCTAATCCTTTCTGATCGCTATCATTAGTGATCATTCTATCATCTGAATATGTGTTGTACACACCATTGAGTCTCCTTGGGACATAACGACCCGGGAATTCACTGTATTCTCTGATCTTAATTGCATTTGCGCTTAAGCTGTTTTAAGTCTGTTAGACTTGACGGTTTAGCGCAGATCAAAATTTTGGCGCCGCTGCCGGGGAGGCTTTAGCGTGTGTTTAGCCATTTTCAGATCCATTGTTGCACATACCCATCTTTTCAGATCCATAGAATTTATAGTGATGCCTCTTGGTCGGACAAACTTGAAGATGCACTTTGGGCCTTCCGTACCGCTTTCAAAACACCCATCGGGTGTACTCCTTACAAGCTTGTGTATGGAAAGGCGTGTCATCTCCCGATCGAGCTCGAGCACAAAGCCTATTGGGCATTGAAGCATGCCAATTTTGACCTTAAGTCCGCGGGTGATCACCGGAAAGTTCAACTCAATGAATTAAATGAACTCCGTGATCAAGCCTACGAGAACTCGTTGATTTACAAGGAAAAGACAAAGAAGATCCATGACTCAAAGATTAAGAACCGCGTTTTCAACGTTGGTGACCGAGTCCTTCTTTTCAATTCTAGATTGAAAATCTTCTCGGGGAAACTTAAGACCCGTTGGACCGGTCCATTCACCATTGCCAAAGTTTTTCCATATGGCACCGTCGAGTTATCTCAAACCGACGGACCAAACTTCAAGGTGAATGGACATAGATTGAAGCATTATTTTGGAGGGTACATACCATCCTTGGTTGTCCCGGATCTACAAACTTTCCCCATGAACCAATGAATGCGGGGATCGAGTCAAGCTAGCGACTCGGTTATCAAAAACAGTAGCACACTATATGGGTTTTCACCCGTATTTCTGACTTCTTTCTACTTTCTACCACCCTAGTGTGGGGGAGTTGCCCCCCACTGTTGTATAAAGGTTTTCTGGAAAAAAAAAAAAAAAAAAAAAAATCTTCGAATAATGGCCGTAATATTTCCCTTTTACGTTCTTTGTTTCGGCATAACAGCCGGTACTTTGAATATTGAGGGCAATATTCATTTCTAGTGTGGGGGGGAATTCTCACGAATTTTATCATATGTTTTACCACCTAATTCCCCCATTTTTGGCCAAAATTTTTTTTTTTGGAGTAAGTGTTTTGCACTTACTCAGATTTCGGTTATCAGTCCGCCATGTCTAAAAAACAAAAGGATTGGCTAATCCGGGAGCAAACGGCTCTTGGTAAAGATTTATCAAATCCGTTGACGGCTTGCAATTTGCCCAAAATTGTATGGTGTTCAGCTCACCATATCTTTAATTAGTGAAGAGTTGGCTAGCCCGCAAGTTTATGGCTTGTGGTAAAGGCAGTTGGAAAACCATAAATGGTAATCGACTCACCAAAGATAATATTGATAATTTATCTAAGAGTTGGCTAGTCCAGAAGCAAACGGCTTCTGGTAAAGACAAATCAAAACCGTTGAAAGCTGGTGGTTTGCTCAAAATCATATGGTTATCGGTGTACCATAGTTCTTACTTGAACTGAAACATTTGGCTACTCTAGAAGTAATGGCTTTTGGTAAAGAGACTCAAATCCATTAAGTTTTCTCAAAAGATTGCTAGGGACTAGCAATGTTTTAGTGTGGGGGATTTGATGAGTGCGTATTCACTCATCATTTTAGGTCAAATCTGAACTGCAAAACATCTAAAAACACTCCAAAATGCATCAAAATACTGAAAAGATCTCAAAATTGTGTTTTATATGTTTAGATGCAAAATGTTTAAAATCAGATGAAAAACGAACAAAGTTTGCATAATTGGCAGTTTCAGTCCCCCGTCTTTCAAAAATTGACAGAAATAGTCCCTGAGCACGTATTTTAAAAAAGAAAAGTCACCAAAGGTCCTTTTGAAATCATAAGTTGTCATAATTAGTCCTTTGGTGAAAAATTTCAAAAGTTTGAGAAATTACAGTTTTGATCCCTGGATTTTTAAAATCGTCAAGTTTAGTCCTTGGAATTTCAAAAATGACAGATTTGATCCCTTGAATATTTGAGTTTCACAAGTATGGACCTTGGATTACATTTTCAGAATTTCATGAATGGTCCCTGGATTTTCAGTTTTGGCAACATTGGTCCCTAGAATGTCTAAATGGATTCAAAACTTATCCTAAGTCCATTTACTTCTTAGGCCCAAATAACACCCAATCCAGTCCATCCTTACCCGGTCAATTTGACCCAACCCAACCCCTATACCCGGTCAACCCATATCCACACCCGGTCAAAGTATAACAACCCACCCCTGCTTCTTCTTCCCCTTCCCGCCTAAACAAAACCCAAGACCTAGCTTTCCCTGCCCCCCACAAACCCTAGATACCCTCCCTCTTTTTACTTCTCCCCAAACACTCCACCCCCACCTCTCTCTTTTACCCAATCTCACCACAATCCATAACCACCTTCTCCTCTTTACCCGGTTTCACCCAAATCCCAAACCCATTACCCCTCCCCCAAGACTTGCCAAGCTGGCAATCCCAGCTTCAAAAGACCTCATGGATGGCTTAGATGAGCACAAAATGATACCTAACTATATGGACGGCTGTGATTGAATTCAAGAAAGCACAAGGACGGTTTTTGCTTGCCTGATCTCACAAAAGAAACACACAAGAAGCCAAGACAAAGACTTGAAGACCTTGGAGATGTTTTAGTATAAATAAGAGACTTTGTAGCCAAGTATAAGGCACCCCTAGTTTTGAGTAGAAATATTTCAGTTTAAGTTTTTCTTTGTTTTGTAATCTTCAACTTTATTTGAATGGAAAAGCTGCTTTGAATTTAACTTGTTCTCTTTTTTCTAGTTATTCTTAATCCTTGTTATTAGTTAAGTTAATTGATTTTCAGAATAGAAAAGAAAAGGGGGTCAAATGCTTTGTAAAAGTGTGTTTGGTTTATGCTTTAGAATGGTCTAAAAAGCTGATTTCACCCGTTTGACTTATCAAGTCAAACCTTTCTTAACATGTTTAGGTTAGTTAGAAGTCTTGGAAATGATTGCATAAGTGTTTACAAGCTTACATAAAAAAAGTTGGGTTTCTGTTTTTCTTATAACTGAACAGAACAGTAGCCTTAAGCTGCTGTTCATGTGCGAATTTCATAGCTTAATGGGTATTCAAAACTTGTAAATTTTGTTTTTCCTTAATCTTCATAAGCTCAACTTAGCTCCTGTCGAATTTATATGCATCTCTAATCTCTTTAGCTTAGTTCAAATTGGTTTCCAAATCTGTCCCTCAACCATATTTTTGAACTACATCAGTAAAAAATATCAAAAGTCAAGCTGATCCCAGCTTAATTTTAAACTGTTAAAAGCTTTTTCCTGGGTTCCAATTGTAATTTCTAACATCTATACTAGCTTAACAGTGCTTGTGCAGCTTTGTCTTTGACTTGGAAGCTTCTTTTGCAGCTTAAAAATAAGCTAAAACAGGTCCCAGGGCTGGTTGCAGCCTGCAGTTGTGCAGCCAACAGGACAGAGGTTTTTCAAATGCTTCTTGAGTCTCATTTCAGTTTAGTCTAGGTTAATTCGTGCTTATTAGTTTTTGTTTAGTGTAAAGTTTAGCTTATTTGTCTCTCTCTTAGTGCTTATTTGTAAACTGTAGAAGCTTATGTTTAGTCATTAGCTTAGGATTTCCTTAGAGTAGACTAATGCCAACTGTTTTCCCATAGTTAGGTGTTCTAGCTTATTTAGATTTAGGTGAGCTTGGTTTAGCTTATTTGACCCCACAGTTAGCTTCTTAATTTGAGTGCTTGTCTGGTGTAATTAAGAGATTCTTCAAGAAGTGTTTGGTTGGATAAGTTCTGAGCTAAAAAAGGGGTGTTTGTTTAGCTTTGCTGTCCACTGTTTGGAATAAGCAGTTTTAACTGCCTATTCTAAACCTTTTCACACTTAAAGTTTTTACAAAATCTCTTTAAACAAGTTTCAAAAAAAAAAAAAAAAAAAGTCAACAAAAAAAAGGGTGTGTTTGGAATCTGTCGAAAAGAAGAAGAAAAAAGAGTTGTTTTGTTTTTTTTGGTTACTGTTGGAAATAAGCAGTTCAAACTGCTTATTTTGACACTATTTTACAAAAAGGTTTTCATAAAAAAAGCTTATTTTGATTGTGACTTCAGTTTCCAAAAAGTAGAATTGAAAAAAAAAAGGGTTGTCAAAAATAAGCAAGAGGTGGGATTCGAACCCCTGACCTCTTGCCTATTAAAGCCTCAACACACAACATCACAACCAACTGCCCTTGGGACTTTATCAGTCATACTCTACATTAGTTAATATATAAGGTCGCTTGGCAGTTTAGCTCATAAGCTATTGTTAGCTTATTTCTTGCTTATTTTCAATAGCAATCACCATTTTTTTCATTTTTCCTAGATTCTATAGTATCTCAAGTAGTTTTCTGTAAATTTTCAGATTTTTCTAAAATAGTTTAGTATTTTTAATCATTTAATTAGATTAAAATAGTTTTTAATCCGTAGTAATTATTTTAAAAGTCAAAAAAATATTCCGCTTTTTTCTAAAATTATTTTTAGTCAAATAGATCGTAGGAAAATTGATTTCACACCCGTAGCCCTTAAATTGCAAAACTTTTACATTTATGGCTCGGGTTGTTTTCCCGTTTTTACGTTTTTGCGTTTTTGCACCCTAGGACTTAGTGTAGCTTCGTTTTATCATTTCTTAGGTTTAGTGATAGTTTAATTTTAGTTTATTAGGGTTCCCTTGCCTTAATTACTTTCCCGTTAATTAAATTGTAGAATACGTAATCAAATCCAAATCATTAAAAACCTATTCAAGCTCAAATCACGAAACTCAACGAATCCTTCCATTCACACCTCGTTGGGACACGACCCGGGGAAATCACTTTCCCGGTATCACTTTTATCACACCCGTGAGGTTTGGCACGTTGACCTTTTTCCTAAAGGGTTGATTTGCCGAATTTTACGATTATTTTGATATACGTTGATATTGTGTTTTTAACCACTCACTTCACAACGAGTCACGTACCAATTAGCAGATGCGCCACACATACATAAAATACCAACGATAACAGACCCACATAGTGCCTAAGCCAGTATTGATAAATCCATATAAGAAACCCACCTCCCGCAGGTCGCTTGCCCTTCGTAATGGACATAGCACATGGCGACGTGGAGACGAATTGAGTATCAAACATTCCCAAAACACGCGAACGTTCATATTGCTGCTGAGAACCGATGCCCCTCGTAGGAACAATGATTTTGCCTGAACCGAAATCCCAAACCACAGGAGGGACTCTCGATGCTAAATACCATTGTATAAAAAATGGAGAACGATTACTCTGAGAATGGAAAAGAAAAATATAAAAGTAGATGAAAAGCATATGAAAAAGAAAACAAATCCAAGCCTACATTCATAGAAACCTCGTGGGGACGGTGCTTCCAATAAAGGCCTTGGAGCTGTAACAGATAAAAATGGCACCAACGGACTTCGATTTTCATATCCCGGAATAATAGGTGCATCCATAGCCGTAGACTGTTGCTGAGCGTCAAGCTTTTGAAATCTTGGTCTCCCACTGATTGGTGCTAAACAGTCAAGTCTAAAAGACTAAAAACTGCTCAAACACTAATGCAATTAAGATCAGAGGAGTATAGAGTCTCCCCGGGTCGTTATGTCCCAGCGAGCTAGGCAATGGATCAATCAACGTCTAGTGATCGAGAAATTTGAATGATAACGGGAATTGTGATTATTACGACTACAGAAATACCAGACAAACACAAAGGCTAAAATGCAAATGAGATGAAATTAAAAAGATAAAACCTATTAAATAAACGCTATCACTATATTTAAAGTGATGAACGTTTAAAACCTAAAACGTACGTTTAAATTAAAAATTACGTAACGTACAAAATAAAAAGTGAAACTAAATCAGTATTAACCCTAAAAATATGAAAATGATGTTTTTACAAACCTAATGATATAAGAAAATAATTAGAAAAAGAAAATTATTTTTAAAACTAATTATCTAATTAAAAACTATTTTTAACTATTAATTAATTATCTAAAATACAAGAAAATAGGAAATTAGGCTAGAAAAATAAGATTAAGACTTGGAAAAGTCTAAAATATCAAAATAGACTTTTCAAAACTATTTCTGTATTTTTATGACTATTTATCTATTTTCTATGAATTTTAAACTATTAAAAACTAATTAAATTACTAAAAATTACCAAATTAACTATGAAAAATATGGAAAATTACTTTTTTTACTTTTTATATTTATCTAAGCCTAAGAAAAATGAAAACTTATTTTTTTGAACCTTTTTCTAATTTTTTTGTATTAAATGCTATTTAAAAAGTGCTAAAAACCAATAAAAATCAAGAAAAATAGTAAAACAGCTGAGAAAAATCTGAAAATTTCAGGGAAACTCTAAAATAATATTAAGAAGCTATTAAATCTGGAAAAACAAGCACTTGTTTGCAAGAAAATGAAACTGATGATTCAAGTGCTTATTGAAATAAGCACTTGATAAGCAAATGAGCAAAACAAGCAACCCTTTGATCACAGAAGCAATAATATACTAAATTAACTAGATTGCAACTAAAAACAATAAGCTTTAACCACTGAATAGCAAATTAACACAGATTTGATGTTAATGATATTAAGCTAAAACAGATTATGGCACCCACTTGCAGTTCAAGAAAAAGCACCCAAATAAGCTCTAAACTAAAAACCAATTATTAGGACCTAAACTAGACCTAGGAAGCTACTAATAACCAAAAGACCAGATGTTAACAAGCTTCAATAAGCTCTGTGCAAGCTGCACAAAAACTGAGAAAACCACTCAGTGTTAACTGAGTTGGTGCAGGGCAGATGAGGCTCACTTTGAGCTTATGCAGAAGCTTATTCAGGAAGCTTAAGCTAAAACCAGATGTTAGGTCTTATAGAACACCTAGAGCACTACTTGTAACCAAAAATTCAGACCTTGAAAACCTTTAATGGAACCTGTGCAACTGCTGCACTTTCTGCACAAAGCAAGTTTTCACCATTTTTGACTTTTTGAAACAGAAACACAGTTTGACTTTTTTGAGTTTGAAACCTGATTTGAGGACTTATAATGTTGTATTATGATGGAATGAAGCTATTACAACCTTTGTTTACGACTTTTAATCACAAAATGAATGATTTTCTCTTTTAAAAATCCAACAGTGGCCTGTTGGATTCAAATGATATGGTTTTTGACTTTTTATGATGTTGCAGACCAAACTATGGTTGAAATGAACTTAAATTAACTAAACAAGCACTATCCAAGAGATTCTAACCACTGAAATAGCCAACATGACAGAGATATAGGAAAATCCAAACACCCCTATATAACCTGATTTGCAACCAAAACAGATCCAAACAAAGACCCTACTTATAAATATGATCAAATTAAGTCTACAAGTCCTAAATACAACTTTTTAAACAGAATAGAACCAGTATTAACTTCAAATTAAGATGATGCAAAGAAACTTGAAAATTGCTTACAAAGGGTCCAAAGCTGCTATAGCTTGCAACAGTTAACCAGAGGACCACTAACCTATCTCAATCAACCCACTAGACCTAAATCAACCCATTTCCATAGCTGCTTCACCCATTGACCATCTTCATCACCAATTTGACCCTGTTTGACTTTCTTTGACCAATCTCCAAATGTGCCTAAAACTTGAGTTTAAGCTTGTAAAAAGCTATGCTAAGCTTATTTAAGCTCAATAGAACTGAGAAACAAGTATTATAAAGCTCTTGAGTGTGATTTGGAAATGGAAAATTTCAACAGTGGACAGTTAAGATCAAATGTAAACATAAACTGAAATTGGTGCTTGAATTAAGTCTCAATACACTTTAACACTTTAACTTGATACAATTTAACAAGAAATTACAAGTCTTACTCTAATTTGAAAGTTTTAATATAAAAACGACATAAATAAAAAAGTAAAAACTAGTAGACACTCTTTCTTGCTTCCAAAATGCTTCTTATATATCCCAATGCTCTTTTCTCTCTCCTCTGAATCTTTCCCATCAATTTCTAGCCATTGGATGGCCTTGAAATGATCTTGGCCTTTGAATATGATTTTGGCGCCAAAAGGTGATTCTAGCAGTTGGAGAAGATATGGTGGGTAAGGGTGCATTTAATGCTTCTTGGAAGCTTGCTGAGGAGGGGGGGACATGGAAAGGTGAGAAGGAGGCTGGTGGGGGTGTGTTGGTGGCTGGGTATGGTGGTAGCAGACACAGGGAGGGAAAAGGGGGAAAGGGAAAGAGTTGACTGGATTTGACTGGTTTTAATAATACAAGGGGGATTCAAATTGTATATTGACAGGGGTCCAAGGTTTGAAAGGGTCCAAAATGGGATGAAAGGGTTTAAATGACCAAGGGACCTTTGTGTAAAATCTGAAAATAGAGGGACCATAGCTGCCAATTCAGAAAAGTTATTCCAAGGGACCATAAGTGACAACCTTCAAAAGTATAAGGACCAATATTGCCATTTTGCAATTTCCAGGGGCCATTTTTGCCAATTTTGAAAGTTGAAGGACTATTTTGTAATTTCTCAAACTTTTTGATATTTTTCACCAAAGGACTTATTTTGACAACTTTTGATTTTAAAAGGACCTTTGGTGACTTTTGCTTTTGAAATTATGGCTCAGGGACTATTTTTGACAATTTATGAAACTTGGGGGACTAAAACTGCAATTTTTGCAAATTTGATACATTTTTCATCTGATTTTGATAATTTTGCATTTGAAACACATAAAACACTGATTTGTGATATTTTGATCATTTTGATGTGTTTCTGAGTGTTTTCAGATGATTTTGCAGTTTATTTTGTATAAAAATGATGAGTATTTACACACTCATCAATCCCCCACACTGAGATATTGCTAGTCCCTAGCAATGATTTGAGAAAACATAATGGATTTTAAACTCTTTACCAAAAGCCATTACTTCTGGAGTAGCCAAATGTTTCAGTTCAAGTAAGAACCATGGTACACCGATAACCATGTGATTTTGAGCAAACCACCAGCTTTCAACGGATTTGATTTTGTCTTTACCAGAAGCCGTACCCTTCTGGACTAGCCAACTCTTAGATAAATTATCAACATTATCTTTGGTGAGCTGAATACCAATTATGGATTTTCCACTGCCTTTACCACAAGCCATAAACTTGCGGGCTAGCCAACTCTTCACTTTTTAGGATATGGTGAGTTGAGAACCATACAATTTTGGGCAAATTGCAAGCCATATAAACGGATTTGAGAAATCTTTACCAAGAGCCGTTTGCTCCTGGATTAGCCAATCCTTTTGTCTTACAGACATGGCGGACTGATAACCAGATGAGAAAGTGTAAAACACTTACTCCAAAAAAAAAAAAAAAAAAATTTTTGGCCAAAAACGGGGGGATTGGGTAGATAATATATGAAATTCGTGAGAATTCCCCCCCACACTTAGAAATGAATATTGCCCTCAATATTCAAAGTACCGGCGGTTATGCCGAAACAAAGAACGTAAAAGGGAAATACTACGGCCATTATTTAGAAAGAAGATTTTTTTTTTTTTTTTTTTTTTTTTTTTTTTTTTTTTTTTTTTAAACATGTGGGCAACCCCCCCACACTAGGGTGGTAGAAAGAGGTAAGAAGACAGAAATATGGGTGAAAACCCATATGGCATGCTACTGTTTTTGATTACCGAGTCGCTAGCTTGACTCGATCCCCGCATTCATTGGTTCATGGGGAAAGTTTGTAAGTCCGGGACAACCACAGGGGGAATGTCCTCTCCAAAATAATGCTTCACTCGATGACCATTCACTTTGAAATTAGGACCATCGGTTTGAGATAACTCAATGGTGCCATAAGGATAAACCTTAGCGATAGTAAATGGACCAGACCAACGGGACTTGAGCTTTCCCGAGAAAATCTTCAATCTTGAATTGAAAAGAAGGACTCGATCACCAATGTTGAAAACGCGGTTCTTAATTTTTGAGTCATGAATCTTCTTTGTCTTTTGTTTGTAGATCAAAGAGTTCTCGTAAGCTTGATCACGGAGTTCATTTAATTCATTCATTTGAACTTTCCGATGATCACCCGCTGTCTGAATGTCGAAATTAGCATGCTTCAAGGCCCAGTATGCCTTGTGCTCGAGCTCAACTGGAAGATGACATGCCTTCCCGTACACCAGCTTGTATGGAGTGCACCCGATGGGTGTTTTGTAAGCTGTACGGAAGGCCCAAAGAGCGTCATCTAACTTATCTGACCAAGAGGCACGGTTTTCGCCAACCGTCCTCTCAAGAATTCTTTTTATCCCCCGGTTAGAAACTTCCACTTGCCCACTTGTTTGTGGGTGGTACGCAGTAGAGGTACGGTGAGTTACACCATACTTTTGCATGACTCTTGCAAATTGGTCATTGCAGAAATGCGTACCACGATCACTGATGATGGCTCGTGGAGTTCCAAACCTAGCAAATAAGGATTTCAAGAATTTTACAACAACTCGGGCATCGTTGGTGGGTAAAGCTTTAGCTTCAACCCATTTTGACAAGTAGTCAACGGCCACGAGTATGTACTTATTTCCGTGAGAAGAAGGAAATGGCCCCATAAAGTCAATGCCCCATATGTCAAATATCTCACACACTTGAATGGCGTTTTGCGGCATTTCATTCCTTTGTGAGATATTCCCGTGACGTTGACAAGCGTCACAGGTTTTGACGAATTCATGGGCATCCTTATAGATCGTGGGCCAATAGAATCCCGAATCAAACACCTTCTTGGCGGTGTAGTTGGGGCTATGATGTCCCCCAGTAGGTCCAGAATGGCAAGCCTTGAGAATGTCAACGGCTTCCTGACCATACACACATCGCCGGATGACTTGATCCGCACAAATTTTAAACAAGTAGGGGTCGTCCCAGAAATAATGTTTCACATCTTTGAAGAATTTATTTTTCTGTTGGGACGACATCCCTTTCACTACAAAGTTACCCGCATGGTAATTTGCAAAGTCAGCAAACCATGGGGTAGAAGAGTCTCCACGAAAAGAAACCATATTGAGTGTTTCGAGAGGAAATGTTTCATTAATTTCCTTTTTCTCGAACACATTTTGGTGAGGGTTCTCTAATCGGGAAAGATGATCAGCAGCCAGGTTCTCAGCTCCTTTTTTATCACGGATGATGATATCAAATTCTTGTAGGAGGAGAACCCAACGGAGCAATCTCGGATTTGCATCTTGTTTTGCAAAGAGATATTTGAGTGCCGAGTGATCCGTATACACCACGCATTTGGTCAAGATAAGATATGGCCGAAACTTCTCAAACGCATACACCACAGCTAACAATTCTTTTTCTGTAGTGGTGTAATGGGTCTGAGCTTCAGTCATAGTTTTACTCGCGTAGTGGATTGGCTGGAAATGTTTGGTTTTGCGTTGCCCCAAGACTGCACCGATTGCAAAGTCACTTGCATCGCACATGAGCTCGAAGGGTAAATCCCAGTCGGGGGCAACTAGAATGGGTGCTTCCGTAAGCTTTTTCTTAAGTGTTTCAAAAGCTTCGATGCACTCAGGAGAGAAGATGAAAGGAGCATCTTTTTCGAGAAGATGGGTCATTGGCCGAGCGATTTTAGAGAAATCTTGAATAAATCTACGATAAAACCCGGCATGTCCTAGGAAACTCCTAACACCTTTGACAGTAGTGGGATGAGGTAATTTAGCAATGACATCAACTTTCGCTCTGTCTACCTCAATCCCGTTCTTGGAAATCTTATGGCCAAGGACTATGCCTTCTTTGACCATAAAGTGGCTCTTCTCCCAGTTTAGACATAGATTGGTGTCTTCACACCTTTTAAGCATTTTGTCTAAGTGGGAGAGACATGTATGAAATGAATCCCCAATGACCGAGAAGTCATCCATAAACACCTCCATAGTTTCCCCGATCATGTCGTGGAAAATGGCCATCATACAACGTTGGAACGTGCCAGGAGCATTGCATAAGCCAAAAGGCATACGTCTGTAGGCAAACGTCCCGTATGGGCAGGTGAATGTGGTTTTCTCTTGATCCAGCGGATCAATGGGGATCTGAAAGTACCCTGAGAAACCATCAAGGAAACAATAGTACTCGTTCCCTGCTAATCTCTCAAGCATCTGGTCCATGAAGGGTAGAGGAAAATGGTCTTTACGGGTGGCTTCGTTTAACTTTCGATAGTCAATACACACACGCCACCCCGTAACCAATCGAGTTGGAATCAACTCGTTTTCTTCATCCGTGACAACAGTAATGCCACCCTTTTTTGGAACGCAATGAATTGGGCTAACCCAAGGACTATCAGAGATCGGGTAAATCAGGCCGGCATCAAGAAGTTTGAGAACCTCTTGTTTGATAACCTCGTGAATCTTAGGATTCACCCTTCTCTGACTTTGGACTGCTGGTTTGAAGTCATCCTCCATTAAGATTTTGTGCGTACAAAACTCAGGGTTGATACCCTTAATATCGGAGAGTTTCCAAGCAATTGCTTGTTTGTGTGACT
This sequence comes from Chrysanthemum seticuspe, assembly GCA_019973895.1. Taxonomy (NCBI): domain Eukaryota; kingdom Viridiplantae; phylum Streptophyta; class Magnoliopsida; order Asterales; family Asteraceae; genus Chrysanthemum; species Chrysanthemum seticuspe. Next base: position 155,742,257 of record BPTQ01000008.1, on the reverse strand, counting down.
TCAAGACCTTTATGAGAGCAGTTTTCTCCTCCTCAGTTAAATCCTTAGCAATTATGACGGGTAATTTATCATCACCCTCCAAAAATGCATACTCAAGATGTGGAGGGAGGTCCTTAAGTTCAACCTCGGGAAATTCTTCAGTAGATGATTGCACTGATTTGATTTCCTCAATTGTGATCTCTTTCGGAGGGAGTGAAGGTAATGGATCTTCATTAAGCAATTGCTTAAGATAAAGAATATCCCCCTCCGAATCATACACACCATCAATTCCAGGCGGAATCGACTGATCAGTAGAAAGAAAGTCATCGATCTCTTCCAAAAGGAAGTCACCTCCCTCAAACGGAGTGAGAGAGGGGGAAGAGTCGGAAATGATAGGTTGAGAAGATGTGGTGGAATCGGAATTCCCACTCACAGAATTATGAAGATAACCAAGAAACTCTTGAGAGTACTCCTCTGAAGCAATGTCAATCAAATCGACTCGATTAATTGATTCAGTATCATAATTTGAGGAGTACCTCGAAGTTTGATCGAGGTTAAAGGTAACAGCTTCATTACCCACACGGAGAGTGATCTCTTGCTCAAATACATCTATAAGAGCACGGCCCGTCCTCAAGAATCCTCGACCAACAATGAGAGGAACTCGAGGATCAGCATCGAAATCAACAACAACGAAGTCAGCTGGGAAATGGAACTTTCCTACTTTCACAAATACATCCTCGGCGATGCCAAGAGGACGCGAGATAGATCGATCTGCAAGCTCAAGAGTCATGCAGGTAGGAATAAGTTCCGGAAGAGACAATTTCTTCCACACTGAGTAAGGCATCAGATTGATGCTTGCACCAAGATCGGCAAGAGCAAAGCATTCAATCATCCCAGGAAAAACACAAGGAAGAAGAAATTTTCCGGGATCTCCTAGCTTCTCGGGAAGCTTCTTTAACAAGACAGCTGAGCAATTCTCATTCAAAGGAGTCTTAGCCATTTCAAACAGCTTTTCTTTGTTGCTCAGCATATGTTTCAGAGTAGATGCAAACTTTGGCATTAACATGATGGCATCCGCGAAGCTTATGTCAAAGTGAAGTTCTTGGAAAATCTGAAAGAATTTTTCCATTTGATGACTAGCTTTCTCGCGGAGCTTTTGCTCATGTAACCGTGAGGGATAAGGAATAGAAGTTTTGGATTTCTGTTTCTCAACAGGAGCTACAGGAGGTTCAAAAACAACTCCTTGATTCGACTTGGGTTTCTGGACCACTTGAGGTTGGACTACCGAAGGTGGGACGTGTGCGGTACCTCGTGGGCTTGAATAATGCACCTTGTCCGTTGTTTCCTTGGTAACTTGACTAAATGCCACAGGAGGAGGAGGCATTGGAGTCATAGGTCCATTGTGTGTCGGAGGTTCACTTTCCACTACCTTTGGGAGAGAGGAAGAAGAGGTAGTAGGAACAGCGGGTCCAGAATAAGAAGCACCACTTCGGGTTGTGATCGCCTTTGCATCACCCCTCGGATTAGCGATCGTGTTTCTAGGTAAAGTACCTGAGCCCGAGGGTCGATCATTTAAAGACTTCTTGATGTCAGAAATCTGGCTAACCAACAACCGATTCATTTCCTCTTGGGATTTCATGAATTGTTTCAGCAACTCATCAGATGATGGTCCAGTTGGAACAATGGCTTGAGTTTGCACAGGAAAATTCTGGCCTCTATTGTTAGGATTAGGGCCTTGATTCTGAAAATTCCCTTGATTATTTCCATGAAAATACCCTGGGTTGAAATTTCCCTGACCTGGGTTTCTATTGTAATTTCCTTGATGTTGGAAATTTTGATTCTGATTTTGAAAACCGTTGTTTTGATTGAAATGACCTTGGTTTTGAAAACCTTGGTTTGGTCTATTCTGATTCTGATTACGGTTTTGGTTTTGATTGAAACCGGGAGGTCCAGAGTAGTGGTTAGGACGGTGGTTCGGGTCCACAGGAGCACGATATTGATTGCCTCCTTGGTTAGACATCCCGCCCACAGCATTGGCTTCAAAGGGGTTACCATCGGTGGCCATACAGTTATAGTAAGCATGGGGGCCACCACAGGTAACACAGACTTCCACTTTCTTAACTTCAGCAGGAGGTGAAGTTTGTGGAAAAGAGACTTTCTTCTGGTTGGAAAGAACCAAAGCTTGAATAGCTTCCGTGAGTTTATCAATCTTAGCATCGGTGCTAGACTGACTCACGGGCGATGAAGAAGAAGAAGGACCAACACTGACTTGGGAAACAACAGGCTTGCTTCGTGCAGTGCGGACTTTAGACTTGTTTTCGATTATCGCTAAAGCTTCTTTGACAGTTTTGCTTAGGAAATTTCCTCCCGCGGAGGAATTGAGAGAGTCTTGATCAGATTGACTCACTCCATTGTAGAAAGTATCGAGTTGCATCAACTCGGAGAAACCGTGGTGAGGACATTTGCGAAGCAATTCCTTGAAACGATCCCACGATTCACTGAAGGATTCATCAAACTTCTGAGTGAACTTGATGATTTCATTTTTAAGACTCGTGGTCTTGGAAGGTGGATAGAATTCATTCACAAATTTCTTCACCAGATCTTCCCATGTCTCTATTGATTTAGGGGGTTGTTTTTCAAGCCAAATCCGGGCTTGCCCCTCAAGAGAAAACGGGAACAGAAGAAGCTTAACAGCATCAGAAGGGACATTCTTATACTTGATGGTAGATGCAATCTTGTTAAACCATCTTATATGAGCATGAGGATCATCCCGCTCAAAACCGTAGAATTGATTTGAGGTTACAAGATTCAGTAACCCGGTCTTGAGTTCAAAATTTTCAGCCACGATGGCTGGTACAACGATAGCATCTCCATACCCGTCGATGGGTGCCTGGAGAAGCTCACACATAGGAATCTCATCCGCCATGACAGCGGAAGTAGTGTGAACAGTCCGGATCTCAGATCCGACTGATGGAGCAGAAAGTCTACGAACACGCCTTCTTGGAATCTTGACAAGCTCACGAAATGGGCTCACAGATCTAGAAGAGCGAGTGCGCATACACAAGAGTTAACTCTAAGGAAACTCAGAGTTAAGGAGAGAAATGGAATTATGAAAATCTTTCAGATGAGAATGAGAATTATGAAGACGTTTTATAAAAATCAGGGTGAGAAGAATCTTTATGGGTTTTCTGGTTCTGAAACGTCGATATCACAACAAAATCAATTAACACAAAATCGAGGCAAAACAACAGTGAACTTAACCAATAATCCAAGATGAATGGCTTCTTTAAAAAAGGTACACCAATCACAAGGACACAAAGGCAAGTTTTATATCTTTAGTTCGGGAACTTATTATGGTCGCACCCCCAGTTAGGTAGTGCACTGCCTTGGTTTTCGGTGGTAATCTTTTAAGTTGTTAATTATTAGAGAAAACGACGATTCTTTTTGTATTTTTATTTTTGATACATATATAGAAACAAAAGAAAAATATTTTTGTGTTTTATACGTTTTTGGATATTTTTGGGTTTTTGGATTTTTTTAGAAGAAAATATGGATATATATAGATAGATATGGATGATATAAACAAAGAGTGAGGATTCAAACAACTAATCTGCTACACGGAAGATAAATCAGCACAGCTCCCCGGCAGCGGCGCCAAAATTTGATTGGTGCTAAACAGTCAAGTCTAAAAGACTAAAAACTGCTCAAACACTAATGCAATTAAGATTAGAGGAGTATAGAGTCTCCCCGGGTCGTTATGTCCCAGCGAGCTATGCAATGGATCAATCAACGTCTAGTGATCGAGAAATTTGAATGATAACGGGAATTGTGATTATTACGACTACAGAAATACCAGACAAACACAAAGGCTAAAATGCAAATGAGATGAAATTAAAAAGATAAAACCTATTAAATAAACGCTATCACTATATTTAAAGTGATGAACGTTTAAAACCTAAAACGTACGTTTAAATTAAAAATTACGTAACGTACAAAATAAAAAGTGAAACTAAATCAGTATTAACCCTAAAAATATGAAAATGATGTTTTTACAAACCTAATGATATAAGAAAATAATTAGAAAAAGAAAATTATTTTTAAAACTAATTATCTAATTAAAAACTATTTTTAACTATTAATTAATTATCTAAAATACAAGAAAATAGGAAATTAGGCTAGAAAAATAAGATTAAGACTTGGAAAAGTCTAAAATATCAAAATAGACTTTTCAAAACTATTTCTGTATTTTTATGACTATTTATCTATTTTCTATGAATTTTAAACTATTAAAAACTAATTAAATTACTAAAAATTACCAAATGAACTATGAAAAATATGGAAAATTACTTTTTTTACTTTTTATATTTATCTAAGCCTAAGAAAAATGAAAACTTATTTTTTTGAACCTTTTTCTAATTTTTTTGTATTAAATGCTATTTAAAAAGTGCTAAAAACCAATAAAAATCAAGAAAAATAGTAAAACAGCTGAGAAAAATCTGAAAATTTCAGGGAAACTCTAAAATAATATTAAGAAGCTATTAAAATTGGAAAAACAGGCACTTGTTTGCAAGAAAATGAAACTGATGATTCAAGTGCTTATTGAAATAAGCACTTGATAAGCAAATGAGCAAAACAAGCAACCCTTTGATCAAAGAAGCAATAATATACTAAATTAACTAGATTGCAACTAAAAACAATAAGCTTTAACCACTGAATAGCAAATTAACACAGATTTGATGTTAATGATATTAAGCTAAAACAGATTATGGCACCCACTTGCAGTTCAAGAAAAAGCACCCAAATAAGCTCTAAACTAAAAACCAATTATTAGGACCTAAACTAGACCTAGGAAGTTACTAATAACCAAAAGACCAGATGTTAACAAGCTTCAATAAGCTCTGTGCAAGCTGCACAAAAACTGAGAAAACCACTCAGTGTTAACTGAGTTGGTGCAGGGCAGATGAGGCTCACTTTGAGCTTATGCAGAAGCTTATTCAGGAAGCTTAAGCTAAAACCAGATGTTAGGTCTTATAGACCACCTAGAGCACTACTTGTAACCAAAAATTCAGACCTTGAAAACCTTTAATGGAACCTGTGCAACTGCTGCACTTTCTACACAAAACAAGTTTTCACCATTTTTGACTTTTTGAAACAGAAACACAGTTTGACTTTTTTGAGTTTGAAACCTGATTTGAGGACTTATAATGTTGTATTATGATGGAATGAAGCTATTACAACCTTTGTTTACGACTTTTAATCACAAAATGAATGATTTTCTCTTTTAAAAATCCAACAGTGGCCTGTTGGATTCAAATGATATGGTTTTTGACTTTTTATGATGTTGCAGACCAAACTATGGTTGAAATGAACTTAAATTAACTAAACAAGCACTATCCAAGAGATTCTAACCACTGAAATAGCCAACATGACAGAGATATAGGAAAATCCAAACACCCCTATATAACCTGATTTGCAACCAAAACAGATCCAAACAAAGACCCTACTTATAAATATGATCAAATTAAGTCTACAAGTCCTAAATACAATTTTTAAACAGAATAGAACCAGTATTAACTTCAAATTAAGATGATGCAAAGAAACTTGAAAATTGCTTACAAAGGGTCCAAAGCTGCTATAGCTTGCAGCAGTTAACCAGAGGACCACTAACCTATCTCAATCAACCCACTAGACCTAAATCAACCCATTTCCATAGCTGCTTCACCCATTGACCATCTTCATCACCAATTTGACCCTGTTTGACTTTCTTTGACCAATCTCCAAATGTGCCTAAAACTTGAGTTTAAGCTTGTAAAAAGCTATGCTAAGCTTATTTAAGCTCAATAGAACTGAGAAACAAGTATTATAAAGCTCTTGAGTGTGATTTGGAAATGGAAAATTTCAACAGTGGACAGTTAAGATCAAATGTAAACATAAACTGAAATTGGTGCTTGAATTAAGTCTCAATACACTTTAACACTTTAACTTGATACAATTTAACAAGAAATTACAAGTCTTACTCTAATTTGAAAGTTTTAATATAAAAACGACATAAATAAAAAAGTAAAAACTAGTAGACACTCTTTCTTGCTTCCAAAATGCTTCTTATATATCCCAATGCTCTTTTCTCTCTCCTCTGAATCTTTCCCATCAATTTCTAGCCATTGGATGGCCTTGAAATGATCTTGGCCTTTGAATATGATTTTGGCGCCAAAAGGTGATTCTAGCAGTTGGAGAAGATATGGTGGGTAAGGGTGCATTTAATGCTTCTTGGAAGCTTGCTGAGGAGGGGGGGACATGGAAAGGTGAGAAGGAGGCTGGTGGGGGTGTGTTGGTGGCTGGGTATGGTGGTAGCAGACACAGGGAGGGAAAAGGGGGAAAGGGAAAGAGTTGACTGGATTTGACTGGTTTTAATAATACAAGGGGGGTTCAAATTGTATATTGACAGGGGTCCAAGGTTTGAAAGGGTCCAAAATGGGATGAAAGGGTTTAAATGACCAAGGGACCTTTGTGTAAAATCTGAAAATAGAGGGACCATAGCTGCCAATTCAGAAAAGTTATTCCAAGGGACCATAAGTGACAACCTTCAAAAGTATAAGGACCAATATTGCCATTTTGCAATTTCCAGGGGCCATTTTTGCCAATTTTGAAAGTTGAAGGACTATTTTGTAATTTCTCAAACTTTTTGATATTTTTCACCAAAGGACTTATTTTGACAACTTTTGATTTTAAAAGGACCTTTGGTGACTTTTGCTTTTGAAATTATGGCTCAGGGACTATTTTTGACAATTTATGAAACTTGGGGGACTAAAACTGCAATTTTTGCAAATTTGATACATTTTTCATCTGATTTTGATAATTTTGCATTTGAAACACATAAAACACTGATTTGTGATATTTTGATCATTTTGATGTGTTTCTGAGTGTTTTCAGATGATTTTGCAGTTTATTTTGTATAAAAATGATGAGTATTTACACACTCATCACCCACGTTTAGGACGCACCAATGCAACTGGTGTAACACAGCGACCACCAATACTGGCCGGCAAGGAGCTGGGCCCCCTCCCATAAAGTTAGCAGCAACCGGCAAGGCATGGTCAGTAAGAGCACGACCCGATAGCAAGCCAACATGACCAACTACACCATCACGAACCTGCACATACAAACGAAGTAAGCATAGATTCTGAAAGATCAACAATAAGGAATACAAAATAATGCGCATAATCAACCATACCCCAATAACGCCACCACCGTTGGGAAGTGTTGGCGATTGTTTTTTTTTTCGACACGTTTGAGTGTACTCGTCATCGTTGTCACACACCTTCCTTTTCGACGAAGAGCCATATAGACCCTCACATACAACAGAAGAAGATGCCTTTAGCACGTTCTTATCACGTATGACAACACCATGACATTGGCCTTCCAAGACATCAGATACCCCAGCAGGCACTGAACGCGGTGGAAGAGGTGCTGTACAGCCGAAAGACTGACCACCCGAATCGGCCGCTAGGTTGCACTCATCAGATGAGCGAACAAAGTTATCAGATACAAACTCAGGGTCAACAACGAAAGGTGCGTTTTTTTTTGGGTTTTGCATGCGTAACGTCGACGAAATATATTTAGCAAGTTACCAAACGAAATAACAAAACGGATAGCAACAAATACGCAAACTATATGGTGAAAACCCATTTGGATACCAGTAAGAAAGAAAAGCAGATAAGTTAGCAGGTCCAGAACAACCAAATAAAAGAACCATACATGCAGGTTTGAAAAACAACCTAACAATAGCAAAGTGATACTCAAAAGCAAGAAACACATATACCTATAGACAGTATAAACAAGGAAGACAACATGCAAAGACCGTAAAGACCTTTAAAGCCTAAAGCATAGCATAAACATCAAGGTTTGGAACAACCCTAACCTATAAAGTTCCTGACACACAACTAACGCAAGCAAGCACACGACAACTGTAAAAAAGGCAGCGACTAAGACGACACATGCAAATTCAACCTGATCTGGGAAACCTACCTACCAGTTCTGGCGGTCGCTTCTGGAATAAGGAAGTAAGAATGAGAAGATGAATAGTTGGTGGAACACGTATATCACCCTCAAACAGGCCGGGTAGCTGGACCAACAAAAAGCAAAGGCCCATGACCAGCTGAAGCCCAAAACCACAAACAACATTCTTAATATTTCGTTTTTGTCTTTTGCACAATAGAACGTGATTGGCTTAAATACGCGTGTCACGACACTATAGCTAATAATTCATAAAAACTATTTTCCTCCCACGGCACGGAGGCCAAAGTCTTCACGCCATTATATATAAAAGAGAATATTAGGCCTTGGATTTATGCTTTTTGGAACAAAATATCATCAATGATATGGAGCAGGGAGTATGGACCAGTGATTGTTGGGTGTGGGACTTTGGTCATTATCACCCACACTGTGACTCAAGAGGGGACCCATGGGTGGTGCATATGGTTCGTGCTGTTGTTAATTATGTTAGTATCTTTAGGTTCAAGCTCGTCGGCAAGGTTTCACTACTTAGATATCTACTTTTATGTTCGTATTTTTATTTTTATTTTATTTTATTTTTATTTTTGGAGAATGTGGTTATAATGTAAAAATTATTTAATAACTAAATTGACATTAATCAGCATTACAACCGAAGCAATTAAATTCACAAAACATATTTCATAATTAGGATATTTATGATACTTTTGAGTTTTGAAAATCCTAGGGTGGAAAAGATGAAATGAAAACCGTATTCTTAATTAGGATATTTATGATACTTTTGAGTTTTGAATGATATCTTTCATATTTAAATAAAGATAGAGTTGAATGGGATAATACTTGTATAAATCGTTATACTTGTTTAAAAATAATCTTTTGAGTAGCGAAAAAAATACTACATTCGTTTTAAAATTATAGTCCCCGTTTGACTTTTTCGATATTTCTTTTTCAATTTTAACCTTAAATATACTTGTTTATGATATACAGTAGTTGATGAAAATTGTACCGAATGATAATACATTTAAAACTTAATCCATTAACATATTTTACATCAAGTATTATGTAACACAAACAAAAGTATTCAAGGTCAAAGTTGTAAAAGAAAGACCAAAAAAATTCAAACGGGGACTATAATTTTGGGACGGAGGGAGTAATAATTTATACTTTTGTAAGTATTAATGTTGATATCTTGTCTTTATGTGAGTATTAATGTTGACACTTTTGTCTTTATATGTGTAGTGAAAAATCTCTGATGAATATTTTACCTTATGAGTTGCGAAAAATGTATCCACCGTCTTTAGGGTAAATTACACAAATGGTCCCTGTGGTTTAACAAAAAATGTATTACCATCCCTACTTTTTTTATTCACTCTTTATGGTTTTACCCGCTATTTTTCATACACGTTTTTATCAACGTTTTTATATACGTTTTTGTCAACATGTTTTTAAATACGTTTTTGTATACGTGTTTGTATATACATTTTCGTCCGTTTTTTTACGTTTTCATCTGTTTTTATACATTTGCATCCGATTTTATACGTTTTCGTCCGTTTTGAATGAAAACCTTATTCCTAATTAGGATATTTATAATACTTTTGAGTTTTGAATGACATCTTTCATATTTAAATAAAGATATAGTTGAATGGGATAATACTTTTAAAAAGCATTATACTTGTTTAAAAATACTCTTTTGAGTAGCGAACAAAAAAAAAAAGCATTTGTGAGTATTAATGTTGACATTTTGTCTTTATGTGAGTATTAATGTTGACACTTTTGTCTTTATGTGTGTAATGAAAAATCTGTGATGACTATTTTACCTTATGAGTTGCGAAAATTGCATCCACCGTCTTTAGGGTAAATTACACAAATGGTGCCTGTGGGCTGTGGGTTAACAAAAATTGCATTACCGTCCCTATTTTTTTTTATCCACTCTTTATGGCTTTACCCGCTATTTTTTATGCACGTTTTTATCAACATTTTTATATACTTTTTTGTCTACGTGTTTTTATATACGTGTTTGTATATACATTTTCGTCCGTTTTTATATGTTTTCATCTGATTTTATACGTTTTCTTCCGTTTTCTTAAGTTTTCGTTCACTTTATTTATCCGTTTTTATACGTTTTCATCCGATTTTATAAGTTATCACATGTGACGAAGTTTTTCGACAAAAAAATTCCAGAAAAAAAAAAAATTTGAGAAAGGGTTTCAAAAAAAAAATTTTGAAATATTTTTTGAAAAAGAACTTTGGAAAAAAAATCCGAAAAAATAATTCTGAATTTTTTTGGAAGGGACCATTTGTCTAATTTACCGTAAGGACGGTGGTTGCAATTTCGCAAACCGACAAGGATCATTTATGTAACTTGGAAGGGTAAAATGGTCAACCTGCTCACATAAAGTCAAGATGTCAACATTAATACTCACAAGAGTATTTTTTTTGTTCGCTACTCAGAAGAGTATTTTTTAACAAGTATGATACTTTTTAAAAGTATTATTCCTAGTTTAATTCCTATAAATAGACTAAATTGAAAGCTCACACACCGCGTATGAAGTGTGCATTTGGACGAGCAGATGGGCTCACCATCTGCTTGTCCGGTTTGGGCCAATTACTTATTTAATCAGTCGAGCCGATTAAGATTAATATTTATTTGCCTTATTAAAGCATTTATGCATTTACAATAAATACATAAAACTAAATTTTTGTGTTATTGTCTGTGAGCTCATGGTTTAATATATTATCTACAATATTTAATTACGTTATATCATGCACATAATACTACAAACTCCCACTCTGATATGCATATTGTGGAAAACTATAGGGGGGGGGGGTTGAATAGTTTTACGGATTAAAACTCAGTTTTAAACTATTTAGATCGATTTATGTCAATCTATTTAACGTGTGTGTTGGATAGTGATAGATAAGCATATAAGTAAATAATGCAAGAATAAAGAGTAACGGAACACAAAACCACAACACGAGTATTTATAGTGGTTCAGCTACAAGGACACCTTCCTTGCCCTACTCCACTCCCCGAGTACCTCACTCGAGAGTCCGTAAGCACTACACAACACAAGCTCCTTAAGGTGGCGGAGAAGCCTTCACAACGTCGCCTACTCTTTATCCGATACAAGGCTAGACACCGAGTTCTTCTACGAGGAAGAACCAAAGCTATCACAACGTCGCCTACACTTTAGCCGGTACAAGGCTAGATACCGAGTTCCATTACAAAGGAGGAACTACTACCCAACACTACACCACAACATAACTACCCCAAAGGAGACACACTCCTTGTTACAAAACTTAGAAGGATATCAATATCCTTTAAATCCAAACTATCTATCTTTTACATTGATGCACCCTATCGAATGTACACCCTTGGCATATTTCACTAATGCCTTCGACACGACCCTTCGGCACCTTTCACTAATGCCTTCAACACAACCCTTCGGCACCTTTTACTAATGCCTTCAACACAACACTTCTATGGAGGGAGGAAGGAACTATCAACAAGATGCACTTCAGTGGTCTTGATGATTATGAAGCTTAGCAACTCATGAATTGAGCTTGCACGTCTTCTAGAGGGGGTGATCTCGCCTTTAAGAGGAACCTAGAGAATCACACAAACATAAATATACATAGAATGATCCTTTGGATCAGAGGTTAGAGATGTTAGAATACTGGGAAAAGTATATGTGAAGTAGTAGAGAGTAAGAGAGAAATGGCTCACTATTTATAGACAAAACTAGTCTACTGTCCCCCGGTTCCCACGGATCCCTCCCCAGAGGGATCAGGCTAGTGCAAAACCAGGGATTCGGCTACTGGGTCAGTTTAGTCCAGATTTAGGGTTGCAAACCGGGTTATGTGTTATGGGTAATGGATTATGGATACCCAACAAGATGCAATGTACCTAGTCATTGGGTCATGGATCTTGGGTCATGGGTCATGGACTTTGGGTCATGGATCATGGATAATACTCAACATGACTTCATGCATGATGTCATGCAATGGGTCATGGGTTATGGATCATGCTCCATGGGTATGGGTTATGGACTTTGGTTTTTACCCAACAACATTCATTGTACCTAGTCAATGGATCATGGATCATGGGTCATGGGTCATGGACTTTGGTTTTTACCCATTACTTTACCCATTACAATATATACAATATATGTACATTTATATATAATGTGAACACTAGTTGTTATACATATGCATTTCTATAAGATGTAAAAAATATTACTTGTTAGTGTTTATATAAAAATGTCTTTGGTTTTATATAACTTATTTACTAAACATGTTTTGATATAGTTTTAATATGTTTAGTAAAAGTGTGTTAGTAAACTATTGCCACAAGCCTTTTACGTATTTTAATTTTTTCGTTAAAATGATTTTACGTTTGTTATCGAAAAAATATTAGAAGATCGTAAAATATAAATAAACGTTTTTATGTTTATTTGTATTAAAAATCTCCCCCTTTTTTTTGATGACAAAACATAAGATTATTTTAAGAAGAAAATAAAATTCGTAAAAAATTGAATTAGAGTTTTTACTCTCTTCTCCCCCTTTTTGTCGAAACAAAAAGAGCGTCGAAAAGAAACTAACACATTCTTTTGAAAAAACTAGTGAAAAGTGACAAAATGAGAAAATAAATAGTAAGATAAGAGAAGTATTCTCTTCTTAGCTGCCCCTTGACGGATGCTTCCCTTTGTTGAGGGTGTCAAGTAATTGGAAAGCTAAACAAGTGTATTGCAATTATTTTTGCAATGGTTTCGTCTTTTGACGAAATGCTCCCCTTGACGAGTGCTCCCTTTTGAAGAGGACGTCAAGTAGTATAGAAAACCTAAGTGAATGTGTTGCTAGCGTTTTTTCAATGTTTTGCTTTGACGAAAAGCTCCCCCTTGTTGAGGGTGTCAAAGTCTTCATGTGTATTTTTAAAATCTACAAAACGAAGGTTAGAAAACAAGTATATGGTGCATAATTTCCTGCAAGTGAGATTCATATTAGTGATAAAATATTCTTCTATTGCATGGATCCCATGGATCCTTCCTGTGAGGGATCCGTCTAGGCTAATTTGAGGGAATCGTGTACCTGCATTCTTTTGACAACAATGTAGATGTAAAAAATATGACGTAAACAAGCAAATGAGTTATGTATTATAGCACCAAACATATTCTCATAAAAATATAGCATAAAACATGTAGTTTCATTCAATAAAACAAGAGAAATGATACACATATCTCAAAAACTAAGAGAATGATATAAGCATGTAGTACATTTTCTAAAAATTCTAAGTTGTGCCTAAGACTAGAGAAGAGCACCATTGTGCTTGTATTCCTAAGTTCTAAGGACGGGTAGATTGTTTGATTTGGTCAAATCGTTGAAGGAGATGATTAAACATGAAATGTAACCCATTTCGTACTTCTTGAACTAACCCTTGGGTATGTTGACAATTAGAGCAATTATTGTCATGAATAGGAGATGGAGGTATTGGAGATGGAATGTTTTGAGTTGAAATGTTGGGTGAGCGGGAAGTGGGTTCCATAGAGGATGGAGGGATTTGTGGAGGTGATCTGACTGAAGTAGGATGGAGTTCAACTAAGAATGAAGGTGGTGATGTTTGAGCTGGTGGTGGAAATAAGGAGGTATCCATTAGGTCCGGTCTTTGAGATCGGAGATTCCTTGTAATTAAAGATGGACTATTTGATGGTGGAGGTGAGTAGAATGCGGGTGTTGGCGACGTTCCATCATCAATGTTTTGGTGTGAAGGTAGTTCCTCATTTAATGAGAAGGATGGTGAATGAGAAGTCCTAGGTGGTGAGTAATCTAAGGAGTAAAGATTTGGATGTGAATGAGGTGTGGTGAAAGAGTGTAATCTAGGTTCTAGAAATGATGGTTTAGGTGTTTTAGTGGAGCTAGGTGTGTTTGGTTTAGAGGGTATGGTAGTGTTTGGTAAAAGTCTTTCCAAACCACATGGTCGGATGCTAATACGAGCTGTTTTCCTAGCTTTGGTTGGTTGAGTTTGTTGAAGGGGAATTCTAGTATTTAAGGTTTTAACGGGTGATGACTCGGTTGAAGAAATTTCATGTAAAACATGAGCATTTTTCTTGGAAGAAACTTTGGTTGATGATGTTGTACTAGATGCTTTAGTCATGGTGTAAGGCATGTTTTAGTTGCTGATTTTGAATGGTTGTTTGAATGGTAGTTTGAGAACACAAGTACACTTGGTTTATAAAGGATGAGATTAGGTTAGTGAATTAAAGTTTAGACCACTAAGGTTCTTAGCATGTACTAAGGTCAACTATAGTGTTGGTTTTTCCTAGGGAGTCATTTAAGGCAAAGTGAAGTGTTTAGATTACCAAAGATAGTTTGAAATTGATGAGTAGAGTGAATTTCAACTATTCTGTAGAGCCGGTTCCCACGGATCCCTAACATTGGGGATGCGTCTAGTTGAAATCCAGGGATCCGTCTTCAGAGAAATAAAATGGAGTGATGATGTTCTACCAAGGTCTAGTACATATATATCTTGAGTGTTTAAGTTCCCTAAGATGTCTTAAATAGTATAGGACTTTAAATGTTCAAACATAATGAGTGAGGATATCTAATGATGGTTTTTATAAAGGAATGGAGTTTTTATGTATGCACATAAGTGGTTAAGCATGATACTAAGATTTTGAGAGTGCCAACTGATGTCAAATGATCCTAGAGATCAGATGGTGACTTAAAGAAAATTTGGAAAATTCCTTAAAAATCACAAGAAATAAAAAATTAGTTTTACCCTATTTTGAGATAAAGATGACTAAAATCAATTTGCTAAAATTGAGAGAAATATTAAACTAGGTGTTTTGTGATGAGAGAAACAATGTGTAAGCATTGGAGCAGAAAAATGGTAAATTCTGAAGAAATGATAAATCAAAAATACCTTGAATGTGATCTTAAGTCATTCATGAGTGGATGTGGGATCATCTGAGCCTAAGAAGGACTTAAGTGAACCTGATGTATCATGTTTAACTAGTCTAATAAGGTCAGGAAGGTTTGATTGATGTGAAGGTGTTAAAAATACATTTATGTCCACCCGGATCCCACGGATCCTTCATGTGAAGGATCCGCTAGTTATAGCCCAGGGATCCAGCTTTTGGGACCATTTCATTCACAGAACTCGTGCAAGATTTTGCACCGCGCATCGAATTTCAAACCTAGTGATTTCTACATCAAGCATTGATGTATGTAAGTAAAGCATTGTAAGCATGGCATGTAAAAGTGACATATAAGCATGAAATTAGGAGAAAGACGGACTTTTTGATATGATATCAAAGAGTCGTAAAATTCCTATTATGTTACCCTAGGTTAAGATGTTCTTGTTTATCGCCATACCATCGACTACTACTGAGTTCTAAGATAAAAGAAATATTGTTTAAGATGCTACATCACATTGTTCAAATTAATTTCCTTGACCTTACCTCCCATTACCCACAAACTTCTCCTTCAAACCCCTCAAGCTTCACCTTCAATCCCCTCAAGCTTCCATCTCATTTCTTCTTCTTCCCTATTAGAAAATTGGCAATGCATTTGAACATCCCCTTCATTTGTTGGAACTCTTGGGAAGGGCTTGGAATGTCCGATAATTGGTCAATGTAAGACATGGGTTCGAGATGGTAGTTTCCTATGGGGTTGCTTCCTTCTCCCTCCATCTCCTCGGATGAGTCCGTTGGTGGATGAGGTCTTTTACCTTCAACCATGAACCTCGTCGTTTTCTCATCGGATAGAGGTACCATGACTTTGTTGTAGAAGAAGTGGTCATCCGTATAGGGAGAGGGTTCTAAGGAAAAGAAAAAGTTAGCTAGGCGAGTAAGGAGCATAGCATATGATAGCACCATCTTATCCGTCTTAGAAATGCTAGCCATCTGCTTAAGCATGTAGTATGCGAGGTTGAAAGGAGTTGAGTTGACAAGGCAATAGATCATGTAAACTAGACATGCGTTAGGATGATCCTTGTTTCCAACCAAAAAAAGGACATTCTCCCTAAGAACTTCTTCCCATTTCTTGTAGAGAGGGAACATCTCCGAAAGTTCCATTTGGAAGAGATCCCGATGGATGACCTTTGAGTTCCTAGTTACCCGAGTTAGGGAGGCTCTTTGAATAAAAACGGTATCCCTCACCGTGGCCGGTTCCGGGAGGGATGTGAAATAAACCTCGTGCTCATCAATCATATCATGAAGCTTGGATAGTGACCATTCATTGGAATATATGCATACTCAATTGTGAGGAATACAAAGAATCCGAGCAAACTCAACAAGGGTTAAGGTGTAGTTGTGCTCATTGATGATGAAGGCAATTGAGATGGTTCCGTCATCATTCCTTATGATCCTAATGCTTTTGTAGAACTCAAGAACAAATATGGGGCATATTTGTTCATGGATTTTGAGAAGACATTGAAATTTGATTCCCAAAAAGACCTCGGGAATGTCGGTATTATTGAGAAAGGATTCTTTGACTACACGGCCTTCATGAAACAACCGCTTTTGTAGCATTTTGAAAGCTTCTCGATCTTGAGGGCTAAGACCTTCCTTCCGATGGTGCATCGGTTTGTAATGAGCCGTATCTTGGTAATATTGTTATTTAGAGCTTGGCATGATTGATCCTAAACACCAAAACTACAATGTGGTGTTAATTAAGTGAATAGTTCCTTTTTGAGGTTCATCACAATTTTTGATCAATACATCTCTTTTTAATTAACTTATGAGTTCTTATTTGTATTAACAATGTTTGTTCTTTGATTGGTTATCTTAGAAAATAATGTGATAGCAAATTGTGACAAACCCACTTGAATCAAAGTTCTCAAGATGTAAAAATTTTACTACTAGAAACTAGAGAATGGAAATTACATTGTAGTGAAGATAATACTTACACAAGTGATTGAATTCCTTGGAATGATGAAGAAAGATCTCCTAGGAACAGTAATTCTGGGTTTATGTTCGTATGTGAAAGAGTAAAGTAAGGAGTAGAAGTGCATAGTGATTATCAAACACTTATTATGTTTTACTGATGTGCCAGTTCCCACAGATCCTTTGCAAAAAGGATCCGGCTAGTTAAAACGTAGGGATCCGGTAGTTCAGCAGAGAAACAGTTTGAGTGGGTTTGATAATTTTGACATGGGAGTTTCTGATTTTGATTTTTGTCAATGGTCTTGCTATGTATCTTAAGGTTTGTCTAAGGTTCAATGTTTTGACGAGTCTTCGTGTTTACAAAACACTTTTGAAGAGTTTCCTTTTTACGAGTAATCCATAAGTCGGGAAACTAAGAATCATGTTAAAATACTATTTTATCATGATATGGAAAGTTTCGAATGGAAAATATTGACATAGATTACTAATGCAATGCCAATATTTCTATGTGAGAAGTGATGGAACAAAACTTTTGATTAGCCAAATTTCTTTACTAGGTAAAGATGTATAATGACTAGTTTATAATTTTGTCTATGGAGATCAACCAAGAATACTATTCCTGATGATGTGTTAAATATGAAGAACGACTTTTTGGAGAAATTGTGATATTGAAGTTTAAGCCTTAAATCTACGAGTCATTTCATAGTATATGTAATAAAATTATAACACTACCTAATATAATTTAGAAACATATATTATTACTTTATCAACAAGTAATTAGCATGTTTTTGGATTAACTAACTATAGCTAAAAGAACATACCTTTGCTATATATTCTTTTTATAATTTTTGAAAATCATAGACGCGAAATACTTCATGAGCTTTTAAAATACCTAATCGTATTTTGTAAAAGCAAATCGTAACTACTTATGATTCTTCTTTGGGTGTTCGCTTCATTTTTCCTTTGATGAAGCGAGGTCATTGAACGAATCCTAGCATGAAGAATTCTCAAAAGAAAATGTTAGAATGAGCTATCACTATCCAACATTTAAAATATTAAAATTTATAAAACATGACTTTTTGTTTTAAGAAATTTCCTTCTTTGTAGTTTTCAAACATACATGGATCGTATCAAGTTTATTAAATTATAATATACTCTAAGAAAGTTGGTAACGAAGCTCTGGTACCAATTGTGGAAAACTAGAAGGGGGTTGAATAGTTTTACCGATTAAAACTCCGTTTTAAACTATTTAGATTGACTTATGTCAATCTATTTAATGTTTGTGTTGGATAATGATAGATAATCATATAAGTAAGTAATGCAAGTATAAAGAGTAAAGGAACACAAAACCACAACACGAGTATTTATAGTGGTTCGGCTACAAGAATACCTTCCTTGCCCTACTCCACTCCCCGAGTACCCCACTCGAGAGTTTGTAAGCACTACACAGCACAATCTCCTTAATGTGGCAGAGAAGCCTTCACAACGTCGCTTACTCTTTATCCGGTATAAGGCTAGACACCGAGTTCTTCCACGAGGTAGAACCAAACCTATCACAATGTCGCCTACACTTTATCTGGTACAAGGATAGATATCGAGTTCCATTACAAAGGAAGAACTACTACCCAACACTACACCACAACACAACTACCCCAAAGGAGACACACTCCTTGTTACAATACTTAGAAGGATATCAATATCCTTTAAACCCAAACTATCTATCTTGTACATTGATGGATCCTATCGAATGTACACCCTTGGAATCTTTCACTAATGCCTTCGACACGACCCTTCAGCACCTTTCACTAATTCCCTCAACACAACCCTTCGACACCTTTCACTAAGGCTTTAACATAACACTTCTATCGAGGGAGGAAAGAACTATCAATAATATGTAATTCACTGGTCTTGATGATGACGAAGCTTAGAAACTCATGACTTGATCTTGCACGGCTTCAAGAGGTGGTGATCTCGCCTTTAAGAGGAACCAAGAGAATCACACAAACATAAAACTACATAGAATGATCCTTTGGGTCAGAGGTTAGAGATGTTAGAATACTGGGAGAAAGTATATGTGAAGTGGTAGTGAGCAAGAGAGAAATGGCTCACTATTTATAGACAAAAATTGTCTACTGTCCCATGGATCCCTCCCCAGGGGGATCCGGCTAGTGCAAAACCAGGAATACGGCTACTGGGTCAGTTTAGTCCAGATTTCGGGTTGCAAACCGGGTTATGGGTTATGGGTCATGAACAATAGGTTATGGGTAATGGATTATGGATACCCAACAAGATGCAATGTACCTAGTCATTGGGTCATGGATCTTGGGTCATGGGTCATGGACTTTGGGTCATTAATAAGAAGATTTCTCTTCTTCAGAAGATAAAGCGCACTCACACGTACACTTTTCTTTTCTTTGAGGAACGAGGCATGAACTGATGTGTTCATACGTCATAAGAAGATTTCTATTCTTTGGAAGATAAAGCGCACTGAAGCGTACAATTTTCTTTTACTTAGAGTACGAGGCTTGAACTGAAGTATTCAAACGTCATAAGAAGATTTCTCTTCTTCGGAAGATAAAGCGCACTGAAATGTACACTTTTCTTTTCTTTAGAGTACGAGGCATGAACTGTTGTGTTCATACGTAATAATCTCTCTCTTTTCATCTACTCTTGGCAAACTTGTAATCAACCCCATTATCATTCAGTAGGCTCTTTGATGTGACAGCTGATGGAGAAAACCCAATATGATGAATTTGACCCTGAAGTAAACTACCCCGAACTCGTGACTTAAACTTGCACATATGTAACAAAGAGCGGTGCCGATTTCCATTAGCATATCTAAGTACTCTCTATGTACTCTATACTCTTCAACCAACCAACCATCAAGTATAAGACGTACATTACCTCTTGAAAATCCATAATTGAATGTAACACTGAGCACTACAACGTAACTCCTTAAAGTGATAGTTATTTTGTAGTGGTAAGAGCCCAATTCCCCCAAGTGGTAAAAGAAAAGGTAAAAAACACCCAACAATAACTAGATTTCCAAGTCTTCGTTTTTAATGATAAGCTTGAACAAGGATCTTGAAGAATCTTCATCCATCCATCCCCGATACCTTCAGATACTAAGTACACTCGCCCGTGATATTTCACTTCAACCTCAAATAAATAATACCGAATTAACGCCGTTGTCACATCTTCTGAACTGCTCAAATCTAGCCTTCTTTGACATTTAAATGAACTTTGATAATGGTTTCATCCTGACCATGGTTAAAAAGCACATAACCCCGTAAAACTTTGAAATAACCAAACTGCCATGAAGAAAATCCAAACAATCACCCAATTCATGAAGTACACCCTTTTATCCCTTCTTCGAAGTAGAAACTGTTGTACTAGCATCAGAAAGGATCCCGACCTACACTTTCCTTTCTCCAGGATGGTTCCATCATCACGGGATTTTACAATTCTATGGTTTAAACCGAGAAATAGTTTCTTTCGCGGGATTTTACAAAACCAAGAATAAACCGTAAGATAGATCCGGAAATGCTCATTACTTTAACCAGGATGTTTTCATTGTCACGGGATTTTACAAGTCTATGATTTAAACCGAGAAATAGGTTCTTTCGCGAGATTTTACAAAATCAAGACAAAACCATAAACAATGTCAGCTTGAATGAGTTATGACAACCTTGGTTTCGGTGAATATCTGTTTTAGGGGAACATGCAGCGGTTTATCAACGGTTCATTATCCAACATCAACAATATCATCCACCATCCAATAAACACTTTGGTAAGCACATCATTCACGCATTCTGTCGGCTAATTTGGTGACCTCCTGGAGAAGTAAACCCGATATACCAAACTTGATCATGAAGTAAAATTCCCCAGATTTGTTACTTAAACTTGTACTAATTCTTGTGAAGAAGAAATGGTGTACCCAATGTACAAAACCTCTTGACGTATCCTCAACTGCGTGAGACACCGAAGTGATAGTTAGGTTGTGTGTTAAGTGAGGAAGAGTCACAACCGTAACCAAATAGCCAAGTCTTTATCACACTCAATAAACGCCCAAACAAGTCATCTTTGCGGAAGGGTAGAAAGAAATTAGACGAAATAAGTAAACGAATCCGGAAAAACCCACTTTAAATCCAAATAAGAGATACCGTCCAAACAACCCCGTAGTCAACTTAGTTCAATGAACAATTCAAGCCGTGAAATAATATTATCCGTGAAAAATGTATACCCAAAGTGTCAAACATCATAACACTATTAATCTCAGCATCATACCAAATCTCATAATCGAAATCTCATACGGTCCAAATATCAAGAAGCTTCATATTATCCAATCTCAGTAGCCCAGACTTATCATCCGATCAAAAAAAAAATAGCTCAAGTCCAATGGGGATTACAAACGGTCTAACTGATACATATAATAACACTCGATCCATTTCATCTTATACAGATGATTATATTCATCCAAATCCAAGTTCGACCAGCCAAAATAAAATCAATCCGTTTCAATATTTAACATCCAAATGTCAAGCATGGTTCGAGAATATGATTTTGAACATAATGTCACACACATTCAAAAATTGTCGTTAACCTCAAGTGAAATCATATCCAGGCCCGGTCACTCAATTCCACAAATAACAAATGAGGGCCCATCTGATTGATTCAACATTCGGCCTATGTAAATTACCACTATCACTCGTTTGGTCCAAGTAAATATCCAAAGCCCACAACCAATCATACGGCCCATGTCAAGTCTATTCCAAATCAAAAATACACAGTTGGCAGCCCATGGATAAAAAGTTGAAACTCGGCCCATGTGACATTCACGATCCAAATACACAACAAAACACCACAACCCTAAATATTAGGATATATAACCGCACACACAACCTCACTTATCCCTAATAAAAAAAACGCACATAACAAACCCTAAAGAATCACCCAAAGCAGTCCGCCCCCATCTCCTTTAATTTTCTGATCTCAGTAGAACAAAACAATAAGCCTCCAATCCTTAATTTAAGCTTGTACGATTAAGACAAATCCAAGTATGCCACAGGGATGGCCATGATCGTTTTGTAACTGCCACAGGGATGGCTAGGACCCTTTTCGATTCAATGTTGTGACAGCCACGAAGGTTCAAGGGTAAGTATTCTTTAATCCTTATTACGTTTTCTCCTTTTTGACCGATTGAAAGAATAAGAGAATAACGTAAATGTTATTACCCTATTCTTGTAATTTCGAAGAGCAAATAACTTTTAAGCTTTAAGAAATCAGACCTAAAAGAAAAGATTAAACTAATAAAGTTTTGATCTTTCTTTGTGTGTCTAATATTAAGACGAAGGATATGCTTAGAACAAAAGATCAATGATGATTTGTTTAAACACCTATATGATTCGACACAGAAATGTATGTGAGGGTTTAAACGACACCGAGATCTTAGTAACTTCTTGAAATGAATATTTTGGATCTGTGATGAAACTACTTCGTGTTTATCGACCCATTATGGTCTTGATGTATTCGTTAGGGACACGAAATATTCTGAGATCTATTATGTGTCGAATATGAAATAAGGTTATGCCTCTCAAGGTCTATGATGTGTTAAGGTTCATAAAAATCTTTTAAAGGTTACAAAACAATGAACCACAACTGAGATCTATAATAATCAGATTTGATTCAATAAATTGATCTATGATGAGTTGGTTCAAGAATAAGGATCGACAAGATCTAGACGTTGCATTGATTTAAACGAGCCAAGAACTGAGATCCTTTTGATTTTCTGATTTCGAAATGATTGTTGTTTGGATTTGAGATTGAATGGTTGAATTAGGATATATTTTGGATATGATTGTTGTATGTAGTTAAGATGTTGAGATTGATTTTGGTTGCTGTTTTGATGTGTCAACATACAATCTTGGACAAGTGATGTGTTAAACAGAGTTTCATGTTGAGTTGTATTTGGTTTTGTGGTCAAGATCTTTAATCTCCTTCATCCTTTCAGTCGAATCAACACAACTCGCATACCAGTAGATTAAGACCAACTCGCTTTGGTTTTTTTTTTACTCAACTCACATCAGCAGCAACTCGCTTAAAAGCAAGTACAATTAAACCTTATGCGAGTTAAGTAACTCGCTTTTATTATCAACTCGCCTTAGTCCAAAAGAAAATTACAACTCGCTTCCGAAAGTGTTACAAAAGCAACTCGCATGTATGGCAAAAACGTTTTTGACAACTAGCATTCAAAAATGCTAGGACACAACTCGCATACCCTCACCAACTCGCTTAGGGAACATTGAACATGGACTGTATTGAATGACAACTAGCAATATTACATTAGGAAACTCGCTATGATAGAACCAGCGTCAATACGCATGGTTAACTCGCATAAAGAATGCACCAACTCGCATTGAAGAAAAACACCAGACCATAAAGTGTAAAACTCAGAAAAACTTCATTTAGACCCGTTTGATCATGTTCAACTTCAGATAAAACTGTTAGGACACAAGAATACTACCCCACTTAAAGACTAGAAATGAGTCAACAACCTGGACAAACAACTCGCTCATATGAATAACCATTCACAACCAATAAGAAGTTTGTAAAACAAACAGTTAACACCAAAGCTTAAAACCAGATAAATATTACAACAAACAACACCAAAATCATGTCAAACTCGTTAAAACATCACCAAAAACAAATCAAACCGCATCAATAACCCGCATGAAAAACCCGCATAAACCATGAGTCGAACCACGAATCAAGACAAACAACAAAACCTGGGCTCTGATGCCAATTGTAGGATCGTGAATATTATGTTCTTTGATGATTCGGGTGGTCTAGGACAATGATTAACTAAGAAAGCCATTTTAGAGAGATGAAGAGAGTTGAGAGGAGGTTCCTTGAAGAGTGTTGCTTAAACAAATGAAAGGTTAGATTCAAAGAAGCCACACCCCTTCCATGGATGGAAGGGGTATTTATACTTACAAACAATACGTCCTCCTATCGGACTGTGAATCAGGCATACAGTGGGTAAAGACCTGTCCTTCCTCCACGGTGTTACACTAGACTAAGCTACGCTACAAATTAACTAATTAACTACTAACTAACGTAAATAAAGACAAGTCTATGAGCTAACTTATGCTAGATAATAATTGGGGTGATCGACACTTTAACATGGAATTTTCTAATTCCTAACAGAGTCAACGCACTAGCTACGGCGTAATATGAGAGAGTGAGTTACGCCGTAGCTTTTTCACAGTTGGTATACTATCATAAATCCCTTAAGAAAATCTCCAAATCCACGTCTCATAAGCTCCAATGCTCGTAATTTACCTGAAAGTGAAATATAAAGGAATACAAGCATAAATCCATATAAATGATATAAAATATGAGCATTATTGGGGGAAATTGACACTTAAAATTCAGGACAATTTGTTGTTATCAGTGACTGAGGCTGAGTCTGTGATAAAGTGTTTCAGAACTAATGATGTGGTTGAACAGAAAAATTATGATGAACTTTCAAACAAATTTTTACAACTTGAATAACATTGCATTTCACTCGAAATTGCGATAAAAAGTAAAGAAGAAAGTTTTCAACTTACCAAATCATGTAAAAACCTGAAACTTCCTGAATTCCATGAATTTTTTGAAATTAGCACTTTGAAAACTCAGCTTCAAGACAAAGACTCAACCATTTACAATTCGAAGAAACATATTTTTGTCATGAATGATAAATGTAATATAGTCAAGGCTAAACATGATATCGATGTAACTAAATCAAGAAACATCGAATTGGAGCTTTGTGTGGCTAGATTACTTAAAGATAATGAGACTTTAAAAAGACATCACACAGACCTAAATGACTCTGTCAAATAAGCTCGAACTAAGTTTTTGAAACAAACAAACTCTTTGATAGCTAAAATTGATGAACTCAAAGCTCAACATCAGGATAAAAGTTTCGCAATAGTTGCCTTAAAAAATGAGCTTAGGAAAGCTGTAGGGAAGAGTGTGAACACTAAGTTTACAAAACCATCAACCTTGGGGAAGCCAATTTCACATCCCAATAGAGACCGGTATGTTGTTAGACAGCCTACTGCATTTATATCCAAAAGACCATAATCTTTTAAAACAAGGTTTGCCTCCCAAGTTGACGAGAACAAAGTTTTGTCAAAACTAGTCACTTCAGAAGCTAATTTCCAACAAATGAAAGATAATGCTCAGGCTAAGGCTCAATCTTCTAAGACTAGGAATGTGAAAAAGTCTTCTAGTGCACTAAAGAAGTCTCAAAATAATAATCCCTCTCCTAAGATAACACTTAATGATTAAGCATCAAAAACTAGGAATAGGAATAAGGTTACATCTTCCACTGTGCCTAAGAAGTCAAACAATGTAAAACCCTAAAATCTCAAACGCGTGAAATGACAATTTTGCCCTCAAACTTAAAATTATACAAACTCGGAAAACATGTCAACATCGTTTAACAAGTTATATCATCAATAATATATACACATTATGAAGGTAATTAACTTATGATATAAATTAAAAGAACATAAATGATTAAACTCTAAGTAACAAATAAACATGTCCATATGTACACAATTAACCTAGACTACTAACAAGACTACATACATGATAAAGAGATAAGTTTGGAAAGTCATAAACTTGGTCTTTCCCCCCCCCCCTTGATGGCCGGCCTCATAGGCTCCCCCATTTACTATCACAATCAATTATAATAACTCTCATTTATCTCTTCCATATTCATTTCAAAAACACACAAGAAACCCTAAGTTTCTCTCATCCTCTATAGTGGCGGCACCCTTATTTTTTCATCATTCCCATCCGAAAATCATACAAACAAAGGTTCCTAGGAGGCTCGTGATAGTGTGTGATCGATTGGTGGACGTGGTGATCGTGTTTGGTTCAATAATAAGCCTGGACGTGGGGTTTGGTTTGTAGCCATGGGTTTGATAAAGCCAAGGAGGCTTGGTTTTGATCGTGTTGGTTTGATTCTTGTTTCTTTGGCACGTACACGCTACTAGGGTAACGTATCATCATCTCACGTCTCTTCCTCTTTGTTTCTTGTTTAATTCGTGGCCATGGATGCATTTATAGGGCTTGTTATTCGAATAATGGAACACATAAAATCATGATTTCGTTTGTCACATGAAATGATAAAACAAGAATACATAAAACCTTGATTATTAACCTATGTAATTCGAATGGTTTATGGTATGAAATATGAATACAAAACTGATTTTTGGGTTCTCTATATGTCGACACAATTATGTTTTGTTTAAGGGTTAATGAGCTTGTGAAACTGTACGAATATGTATGTGATTAATGGATTCGATAACGAATGATTTACGGGCTTGTTTTGATATGAATATGGGGCGTACATATATGTTTATTTGGAAGGGAGGTCTCGACCTAATAATGGACCTCTCATAGGAGTTGTGTAATCTATGGATAAACAAGTCTACATGTGTTAAAACCTATACGTAATCATAATCTAAAACTAGGGTTTTGTAATTACATGATTTAATAAAGTTAAGGGGTTATTTTGTAAATTATGAAACTTGATGGATTAACTTGTTAATATAGTAACTAAATGGATTTAATGAGTAAAATGAGTAAACTTGCTATATTTACACTTTTAACCCTATACTTTGCATTAATGACATTTTAAACCCTAAACTTTTGTAACTTGTCATAAATGATCCTTAAATCATAATAACACTCATTTTCATTATTTAACTTTAGATAAGTGACTAAAGTTACTAAATATGGAAACCTGCTAATTATGAAAAGTTACTAAATATGGAAACCTGCTAATTATGGAAAGTTACTAAATATGGAAACCTGCCTAAAATAGAAAGCTGCCTAAAATAGAAAGTACTTAAAAAGGAAAGATTACTAAAAATGGAAAGCCATCTTAAATGAGTAATCTGATTCTTATAGAACGTTATTTAATTCATATAGGTTCCGGGCGACGGGATTGATCTCTTTCTTGATTTTACTTTCATTGTGATTTGCTTCGAATAAGGTACATATATTCTGACCTTATCTCTTAAGGTTTCTCGTGATTCTTATACATCTTTCGATATTAGCTTGAACTGTTACGCTTTACTCTAAGCCTCATGATTAGGGCTTCCCTATGACTTTGCTATGCTCCCTTTGATATGAAACTTATATGAACCTTTGATATGAAACTTTGATATGAAACTTTGATATGAACTTTGATATGAACCCTTATGATATGAATATGCTTTGACCCTTCAGTCTGATACCCGAGCCAAATATGTTTCCTAGTCAGGTGTCACACCCCCAAATTACCTGTTTTGCAGCGGAATGGAATTCCTGGGGATTGACTGTCATAGCATCACAATCACAGTTATATTGAACGACCTAAAGTGTCGTTTGGAAAATACATCGTTTGATTGAATAAAATAATCAGAGTTACAACATAGGTCCCAAAAGTTTACAAAGTTTGCGGAAATATAAATATATTACAAGTCCAAACGATGGTTTTAAAAGAAAGTGCCATAATGTACAATGATGTAAGTCGACACCGCGACTCAAAAGGTGGTTCCTTAACCATGCCATGATGATAATGCCTTAGATACCTGAGAATAAACATGCTAAAAAGGTCAACACAACGGTTGAGTGAAATCCACAGGTTTAAGTAATTCGTTTGAACACAATAATCGTAGTGTGAGTTAAATTGTTTCACACTCATCGTTAAAAACAAAATCGTATTTATTTCACTAAGTTCATGACACCAAAGCGTAAACATCGCACCAATAAAAATTGGTAATCATCGTTTCATCGCCGCCCTAAATAGGTAAACTTGCCAATTTACCTTACTGGTTCAAATATAGTGCGCTCGATTTCCCCTAATTGGGTCAATAAGAGCGGGAGTGTTAATTCCAATAGGCCTATTCACAATATTCGCGCTCACTCGCAAGTGACTAATGGTTCATGATGTAGGGACTTCGAACATGGCAAATACTTAGTGACAATAAAACATTCGGATATAGCATACAGTTCAAAGCATATGTGTTCGATTAAAAATGTAGCATGTATCTCCCCCAAGTGTTTGTAAAACAGTTAAAAGAGTAAAAGTGGGGCTATGAACTCACTTGATAAACTGGTATGATGACAAGAGTGAGTACACTGAGGTATATCGGGATGCTTTAATCTGGACCTATTACGAATGATATGATATGTAATGAGTTATGATGTGATGTTATGCATGCATTTCGTATGTTATTTATACCATTTGTGAGTTTTGAAAATAATATTTATCGTCGAAAAATACTCTTTTGACGTCTTGACCATTCTTAAATCACTTTATAAGTATTTACGTCAAAATGTCATCCTACAATGGTTTCGTAATGATTTATGGTGAAATTTTCACTTTTCGTCGTAAAATAATGTTGTCGGAAATTTCATGAAGGTGACAAAAATGGCTTTGAAAAACTATTCGTAAAATGGTGTACGTCGAGCGTTAGGAAACGAACTCGACGGTTTTGGAAAGCTTGTATCAAAATATAGAAGTTTCAGTTCAGGAGTTTTCGACATAAAGGTCTCGAACATAAAGATAATAAGGGTTAAAGATGGTGATTTTGTCTAATTGTTGTGTAAAAAGTGAGTTTCGGCAAAGTTTAAGCGACCGTAAATAATTTATTACAACTCCGCTATACAAACGGTTGATCGTTTTAGAAAATATGCTTGGTGATCTTAATTTCATTAGAAGACATCTCGTTACAAAAAGTTCCACATCATTGATAAAAACAGCCGTCAACATGGTCGTTTTAGTTACCGTAACACTTATCTCGTAAAAATAATATAGTTTTTCTAAAAATAATAGTTACGGCAATTTTATGAAAACGTGTATATCTTTGTCGTTTCAAATCCGTTTTCGACGTATTATATGTCCTTAGCTTCGTATCAAAGTATACTAATATATTTTTGATAAGTCGAAATAATTTGTAAAGCTTAGGACTCGTTTTTGACTCGTACAAAACAAAAACCCTTTGCTGAAATTTTCAGAAATTATATATTTCGTCGTTAAACTTGAAAAATTCATAAATTCTTCGTTATAACTCCGTTTTTATCCGTTCAAGCGGCCACGGATTCGTTTTAAAGTATATTTTATAAATATCAAGGCCAAAATTTCGTGCCTACTGTCGGATTTTCCAGAAAATAAAAATAAGGACAGAACACTTTTTATACTTATCGAAAATAGTTTTTCTCGTACTAAACCTATTCCAATCCCTTCAAATCAACTCCAAAGCTAATCTAATCCTACCATACACCTTCTTAGGGTGTCATGGGTTCCTAAACATCATCAAGACCAAAATATACCAAGGGAATAATTATAGGATGACTTTATATATATATATAACTCTAAAAATCATGTAAAAATGGTATAAACAACACAAATCATGCATGCTTGCTCCAAAAATGAAGAGATGCATATGAAATGAAAAGGAAAGATGAAAATATAAATGATATGCTTACAAGTTAATATGATGAGGTGCAAAGAACAAGGTTTAGCCTAAACACTCTAGGTTTTTATTTCAAAACCTTATAGAGAGTGTGATCTAGATTGTTTATTAACTTGAACTTGAAAAATTTGTGATCCCTTGTACACCCTTGTGAGAACCGTTTATGATGGAGGAAGAACCAAAGAGAGAAGAAAAAAAACACTAACTTGATAATTGAATGAGAATGAATGAGTGTAGCCTTGGAGTATAAATCTATACTTTCAAGAAGCAAATTTTTCAAACCATTAAATGCTACTTCCCCATAGAGCCGGTTTTGAGGGATCTTGTTTCCTCAATATATATATATATATTTTTTTTTTCTTCTTTCATTTTATTATGTATAATTGTTAAAAGAAATATGTAAGTAAATGTTATGTAATAATAACTTGTAAGGTAAATGGTAGCTTTTAATAGATCAAAATAAAGTATAATGAGATCATAAAAATTGTAAAAATACATTCCTTATAAAATTTGAGTGATAAAATAAGTATCGTGTAGTTTTTAAGAAAAACGTCGTAATAATATAAATTTAACGATTTATATACAAAATAAATTTAGAACACTAGGTAAACTCAAAATATAGTTTTTATAAACTAAAGTAAGTATAAAAATATGTCGGGATCAATTTTAGAAATAACGGATTAAATATTCAAAATAATAACTCACGCGATAACGTTTATTTAATTTAAAATTTACGCGATTAAGGTGAAATGAAATGTCATGAATGAACTAATATGATGCAAATGATACTAATGAAATGTAGACTACACTTGGTCCATATGAAATGTACGTGATGCTATGATCAGGAATTCGCCGCTAAACCATAAAGGTTACGCGAATTTGGAACACGTAAACCTAGTTTACGATAAATGTTGAAATAGTGAAGCATAAATTGTTTTGAGAAATGACCTGAAATTGCGAGTTGTCACATCAAGAAGGTAACCTGACCATGTCATTGATGCACCAATGGCATGACTTTAGTGTGGTTGAGTGATGTTCCACACCGTCCCCATTATGATATGATATGATTATGAGCTCACTATATGTATATGATTTGGCCACTATGATATGTTCCGGGGGGCGTATGGATGCATCCTATATATGATATGTTTCGAGGGATTTGATCTTATTGGAGCTTTGTATGGTGAATGATGTCGGGTGCAATCCGCGTCTTCACATTTCTGGGAGTTGATCACTCCATTGTTACTTGAGGTCCCCCCCTCTTATATATGGTATTCCGAGTTTACCCCTCGGGATACAACTGTTATGATATGATATGTGTATGATATGATATGGGCTCGTGGTTGAGGACTGACCTTTCATTTCTATTTCTATTCGTTATCCTTTGTTATGCCTTATGATATTCCCATTTGCACCTTATGATTATGCTACCTTCGTTACTTACCTTCGATTATTCGTTTGTTATATATATCTATTCACTGGGCTTTTTAAGCTCAGCCGCGTTTTCTTTCCGTGCGGCAGGTAATTAAGCTAGAAGCTGGGATTCTTAGCTATGGGTTTGAGTGATGAGCGGATATGCGGACTTATGGCTTTAGTCATCTTAGTTCTACTTTATTATGTTGACATTATTTAGACTCGGATTATGCTTATTTATGTCTTGGATTATTCCTTTGAAATTATGTAACGTTTAAGCCGTGTTGGCTGGATATTCCTTTGGTTATTTATTTAAGACTTCCGCTGCTTTGTTATGTTCATTATGTATGCTTTGATATGACACCATTTTGTAATACTTCTACCCTTAGCGGGTTGGGGTGTTACAATTATGGTTTCAGAGCCAGGTTTACGACTTGTAGTCAGGACCTGTGACATATGGACCCTAAGCGTTAATCCGTAGAGCTTAAGATTTGACTGGTGAGGTTTGGGTAGATTCTAGGTTCATTATCATCGTTTCCGTTCATGATCTTCATCTTATTTTCCTAACCTTTGCTAATCATTTAATGAACTCTTCAGATGGTCCAAACTCGAAGGAACGGCGACGACAACGGGGATGGACATCCTAACTTCGAAGCTTTGATTGCACGCGCTCTGGCCACTGCTATGCCCGAGATCGTTGCTACCATCACTAATAACATTCGGAATGGCGCTAGCTCTTCTGGTGGGGATAATGGTGGGGGTGCTAACCCACCTACACCCATTCATGTATGGATCGAGCGCTTCAACAAACTTAAGCAAATTCCTTTTCGCTCGGCAGCTTCACCTAATGAGGCAGAGGACTGGATCACGCACATGGAAAAGCTTTTCAATGTGCTGGGTTGTGGTGACGAGGTGAAAACCCGACTTGCTGCCTTCAAACTCGAGGGTGATGCCCTAAACTGGTGGAAGGCCTATCTCTTGTCCAAGGAAGAGAACTTTCTTGATACTTGTGCTTGGAATACCTTCAGGGGCATCTTCTACAAACAGTATTTCCCTGAGTCAGAACAGCTGCGATATGAAAGGGAGTACGAAGCCATACATCAGTTGGATAAGGAAAATTCTCACGAGTATATGCAACGATTTATGAGGATGGTTGGGTTTGTAGGTACTGTTGTTGCTGGAGATGCTCGTCGTCAGGCTCGTAAGTTCAAATGGGGATTGAAGAAGTGGGTATTGGATATGGTGATTAATACTGAGTACACTGAGGTGGCTGCAGTTGCGGATGCTGCCCGCAACA
Source organism: Chrysanthemum seticuspe (assembly GCA_019973895.1). Lineage (NCBI taxonomy): Eukaryota > Viridiplantae > Streptophyta > Magnoliopsida > Asterales > Asteraceae > Chrysanthemum > Chrysanthemum seticuspe. Next base: position 155,710,158 of record BPTQ01000008.1, on the reverse strand, counting down.
TCGAGTTATTGCATGAGGAGCAGGGTTACAACAAGAGGAACAGGGATGGGGATCGTATTCATCCTCGGGGTCGACAGGACCAGACTCAAGAGTTCAGGGGTCGACATGACCGTGGTCACGACCGTGGGCGTCAGGATACTAGGACACATGGTTCACAGAGGTACAACAGATCGGGAAACGACCGTCAGGGTCGTGATGGTGGGGGTCAACGTCAGGTTAGGGACCAATCTTATCGTGGTGGTCAGCAGGACCGTTCTTCTGGTTTGTCATATCAGCGGAGGCCCGCTGAGGTTTTGCCTCCTCCTCCACTTTGCAACACTTGTGGTAAGCCTCATCCGGGCGTTTGCTTCAAGGCCACAGGTGGTTGCTATGCATGTGGGTCTACTACTCATAGGGTGAAGGATTGCACTCAAAGGAAAGGGACTACTCCGGGAAACACGGCCAAACCAGCTCCGACCAAGGGCTGTGTGTTTTCTGTTACTCGGGACCAAGCAGCGAACTCTTCAGGTACCATTACCGGCATTATTTATATTGGTGATATTTCTGCCTTTACTCTATTTGATACCGGTGCTACGCATTCTATCTTATCTACTTCGTTAGTAAGGAAATTAAATATGACACCTACACCTTTGTTAAACCGAGTCTCTATTTCCACTCCTATGAAAAACCAAGTGCTTATTGATCGTGAATATGTGGATTGTCCCCTACGTTTCGATGATGGTATTCGTTCGGCTAATCTTCTTCCATTGGATATGTTTGATTTCTATATTATTCTGGGTATGGATTGGTTGGCCTTGCATAGGGCTACCATTGACTGCTATGCTCGAATTGTTATCTTTGGTAATATTCACCAACCTAATTTCGTTTATCACGGTGCTCAACCGCCTAAGTCAGTTAAGATCATCTCGGCTATGAAAGCTCGCACTCTCATTTCGCATGGTTGCCTTGGTTTTCTGGCATCCATTAAGGATACTTCTCTTGAAGTTCCGACCATCGAAAGTCTTTCTGTTGTACGCGAATTTTCCAACGTTTTCCCTGATGAACTTCCTGGTATTGCTCCGGCTAGGGAAGTTGAATTTGGCATCGATTTGATTCCTGGTGCCGAACCTATATCTAAAGCTCCTTACCGTATGGCACCGATCGAATTGAAGGAGTTGAAAGAACAGTTGCAAGAACTGTTGGAGAACGGCTTTATTAGGCCCAGTGTTTCACCTTGGGGCGCACCGGTGTTATTTGTTAAGAAGAAAGATGGGAGTATGAGGTTGTGTATTGACTACCGTGAGCTGAACCGTATCACTATCCGTAACCGTTATCCCCTTCCGCGCATCGACGACTTGTTCGATCAGTTGCAAGGTGCAAAATTCTTCTCTAAGATTGATCTGAGGTCCGGTTATCATCAATTATGTGTGAAGGAACAAGATGTTCCTAAGACCGCGTTTCGTACTCGTTATGGCCATTATGAGTTCTTGGTTATGCCGTTTGGTTTAACTAACGCACCTGCAGTTTTCATGGATCTTATGAATCGTGTTTTCCACGAGTACCTCGATAAATTTGTAATCGTCCTCATCGATGACATCCTTGTGTATTCTAAGAGTGAGGCTGAGCACGAGCAGCACCTTCGTATTGTATTGGAGACTCTTCGACAGCAGAAGTTGTATGCAAAATTTTCTAAGTGTGAATTCTGGCTGAGCCAAGTTGCTTTCCTTGGTCACGTTGTGTCTGCTGATGGTATCAAGATGGACACATCTAAAGTCGAGGCTATCACAAAATGGCCGAGACCTACTACCGTGACGGAAGTGAGAAGTTTCCTGGGCCTTGCTGGTTATTACCGTCGTTTTGTTAAGGGTTTTTCTCGATTGGCGTTACCTTTGACGCAATTGATGAGGAAAGGAGAAAAGTTTGAATGGACGGAGGAGCGTGAAAAGAGTTTCGAGGAGTTGAAACGGAGATTGGTTACTGCGCCTGTTTTGACACTTCCATCGGGTTCCGGTGGTTTTCAGATTTATAGCGACGCGTCAAAGAAAGGGTTGGGTTGTGTATTGATGCATCATGGTAAGGTGATTGCCTATGCTTCGAGGCAATTGAAATCATATGAGAAGAATTATCCTACGCATGACTTGGAGTTGGCTGCGGTGGTTTTTGCCTTAAAGATTTGGAGGCATTACTTGTACGGTGAGTCGTGTGATATCTTTACTGACCACAAAAGTTTAAAGTATATATTCACACAAAAGGAGCTCAATATGAGACAGCGGAGATGGCTAGAGCTTCTTAAGGATTATGACACGAACATCGAGTATCACCCGGGTAAGGCTAATGTGGTTGCTGATGCATTAAGCCGAAAGTCGGGTATGATTGCTAGTTTGGAGATTGAACCCAGGGTTCTTCACGATCTTGAGCTTATGGATGTGGAATTTTGTTTTCGGGGTTATGATGGTTATTGGGCTAGTATGAAAGTGGAGTCCAACATCATGTTGCGGATCAAGGAAGCTCAGAAGGATGACGGTGAGCTTTGGTCTATTGTTCAGAACATTGAGGGAGGGAAACAATCGGAGTTTCGGGTTGATAGCTCTGGTGTGGTATGGTTTGGTGACCGGCTTTGTGTTCCGAATGATCCTGATTTGCGTGAGACGGTGTTGTCTGAAACTCACAGTTCTCCATTCACTATTCATCCGGGTTATACTAAGATGTACCGAGATCTTAAGCAGCATTTCTGGTGGAATGGCATGAAACAGGATGTGGCTTTGTATGTTTCTAAGTGTATGACATGTCAGCAGGTCAAGATAGAGCATCAGCGGGCTAGTGGTCTACTTCAGCCATTGGAGATTCCTACTTGGAAGTGGGAAGAGATTTCTATGGATTTTGTCACCGGTTTGCCTCTCACTCGTAAAAGACATGATGCGATTTGGGTGGTCGTTGATCGGCTAACCAAGTCTGCTCATTTCTTACCCATTCGTATGACTGATCGTGTTTGTAGGCTGGCAGAGATTTTTCAGCAAGAGATTGTTCGACTTCATGGTACCCCAACAGCGATCGTGTCAGATAGAGATCCTCGTTTCACGTCTCGTTTTTGGAAGAGTTTGCATAAGGCTTGGGGTACTCGTCTTAAGTTCAGTACGGCGTTTCATCCTCAGACAGATGGTCAGTCGGAGAGGACCATCCAGACATTAGAAGACATGTTGCGGGCATGTGCTTTAGAGTGGACCGGGAGTTGGGATGAGTATTTATGCTTGGTGGAGTTTGCCTACAACAATAGTTGGCATGCTAGCATCAAGGCTGCACCTTATGAACTGTTATATGGGAGGAAATGTAGAGCACCTATTTGTTGGGACGAAGTAGGTGAGCGTTTGATTGAGGGGCCTGAGATTATTGAGATCACTAGGCAGTCGCTAGGGAGAAGTTGAAAGAGGCTCGTACGCGGCAAAAGAGTTATGCAGATAAACATCGTCGTGATTTGGAGTTTCAGATTGGTGATCGGGTATTTCTGAAAGTGTCGCCTTTTCGGGGTGTGAAGCGTTTTGGAATCAAGGGCAAGCTCAGTCCTCGATTCATCGGACCTTTCGAGATTCTGGATCGTATTGGGGAGGTTTCCTACCGTTTAGCTCTACCTCCTCAGTTATCTCATGTTCATGACGTGTTTCATGTATCTCTGCTGCGGGGATACAACTATCATCCGTTACACGTGGTTTCCTATCCTTTGGATCAGATTCAGCCAGATATGTCTTTACCGGAAGAACCCGAAGCTATTTTAGATCGACGAGATCGAATCACGAGAAACAAAGTAATTCCGTTTGTTAAGATTCTTTGGAAGAATCACCCAGAGCGTGAAGCTACCTGGGAGAACGAGGAATCTATGCGAGCTAGTTATCCACATTTCTTTTCATCATCGGGTATGTCTTCGTTTATTGCTTCGTTTCCTTTTCAATTTTCGAGGACGAAAATTTTCTTTTTAGAGGGGAAGAGTTGTAAAACCCTAAAATCTCAAACGCGTGAAATGATAATTTTGCCCTCAAACTTAAAATTATACAAACTCGGAAAACATGTCAACATCGTTTAACAAGTTATATCATCAATAATATATACACATTATGAAGGTAATTAACTAATGATATAAATTAAAAGAACATAAATGATTAAACTCTAAGTAACAAATAAACATGTCCATATGTACACAATTAACCTAGACTACTAACAAGACTACATACATGATAAAGAGATAAGTTTGGAAAGTCATAAACTTGGTCTTTCCCCCCCTTGATGGCCGGCCTCATAGGCTCCCCCATTTACTATCACAATCAATTATAATAACTCTCATTTATCTCTTCCATATTCATTTCAAAAACACACAAGAAACCCTAAGTTTCTCTCATCCTCTATAGTGGCGGCACCCTTATTTTTTCATCATTCCCATCCGAAAATCATACAAACAAAGGTTCCTAGGAGGCTCGTGATAGTGTCTGATCGATTGGTGGACGTGGTGATCGTGTTTGGTTCAATAATAAGCTTGGACGTGGGGTTTGGTTTGTAGCCGTGGGTTTGATAAAGCCAAGGAGGCTTGGTTTTGATCGTGTTGGTTTGATTCTTGTTTCTTTGTCACGTACACGCTACTAGGGTAACGTATCATCATCTCACGTCTCTTCCTCTTTGTTTCTTGTTTAATTCGTGGCCATGGATGCATTTCTAGGGCTTATTCGAATAATGGAACACATAAAATCATGATTTCGTTTGTCACATGAAATGATAAAACAAGAATACATAAAACCTTGATTATTAACCTATGTAATTCGAATGGTTTATGGTATGAAATATGAATACAAAACTAATTTTTGGGTTCTCTATATGTCGACACAATTATGTTTTGTTTAAGGGTTAATGAGCTTGTGAAACTATACGAATATGTATGTGATTAATGGATTCGATAACGAATGATTTACGGGCTTGTTTTGATATGAATATGGGGCGTACATATATGTTTATTTGGAAGGGAGGTCTCAACCTTATAATGGACCTCTCATAGGAGTTATGTAATCTATGGATAAACAAGTCTACATGTGTTAAAACCTATACGTAATCATAATCTAAAACTAGGGTTTTGTAATTACATGATTTAATAAAGTTAAGGGGTTATTTTGTAAATTATGAAACTTGATGGATTAAATTGTTAATATAGTAACTAAATGGATTTAATGAGTAAAATGAGTAAACTTGCTATATTTACACTATTAACCCTATACTTTGCATTAATGACATTTTAAACCCTAAACTTTTGTAACTTGTCATAAATGATCCTTAAATCATAGTAACACTCATTTTCATTATTTAACTTTAGATAAGTGACTAAAGTTACTAAATACGGAAACCTGCTAATTATGAAAAGTTACTAAATATGGAAACCTACTAATTATGGAAAGTTACTAAATATGGAAACCTGCCAAAAAAAGAAAGCTGCCTAAAATAGAAAGTACTTAAAATGGAAAGATTACTAAAAATGGAAAGCCGTCTTAAATGAGTAATCTAATTCTTATAGAACGTTATTTAATTCATATAGGTTCCGGGCGACGGGATTGATCTCTTTCTTGATTTTACTTTCATTGTGATTTGCTTCGAATAAGGTACAGATATTCTGACCTTATCTCTTAAGGTTTCTCGTGATTCTTATACATCTTTCGATATTAGCTTGAACTGTTACGCTTTACTCTAAGCCTCATGATTAGGGCTTCCCTATGACTTTGCTATGCTCCCTTTGATATGAAACTTATATGAACCTTTGATATGAAACTTTGATATGAAACTTTGATATGAAACTTTGATATGAACTTTGATATGAACCCTTATGATATGAATATGCTTTGACCCTTCAGTCTGATACCCGAGCCAAATATGTTTCCTAGTCAGGAAGGTAACCTGACCGTGTCATTGATGCACCAATGGCATGACTTTAGTGTGGTTGAGTGATGTTCCACACCGTCCCCATTATGATATGATATGATTATGAGCTCACTATATGTATATGATTTGGCCACTATGATATGTTCCGGGGGGCGTATGGATGCATCCTAGATATGATATGTTTCGAGGGATTTGATCTGATTGGAGCTTTGTATGGTGAATGATGTCGGGTGCAATCCGCGTCTTCACATTTCTGGGAGTTGATCACTCCATTGTTACTTGAGGTCTCCCCTCTTATATATGGTATTCCGAGGTCACCCCTCGGGATACAACTGTTATGATATGATATGATATGTGTATGATGTGATATGGGCTCGTGGTTGAGGACTGACCTTTCATTTCTATTTCTATTCGTTATCCTTTGTTATGCCTTATGATATTCCCATTTGCACCTTATGATTATGCTACCTTCGTTACTTACCTTCGATTATTCGTTTGTTATATATATCTGTTCACTGGGATTTTTAAGCTCAGCCGCGTTTTCTTTCCGTGCGGCAGGTAATTAAGCTAGAAGCTGGGATTCTTAGCTATGGGTTTGAGTGATGAGCGGATATGCGGACTTATGGCTTTAGTCATCTTAGTTCTACTTTATTATGTTGACATTATTTAGACTCGGATTATGCTTATTTATGTCTTGGATTATTCCTTTGAACTTATGTAACGTTTAAGCCGTGTTGGCTGGATATTCCTTTGGTTATTTATTTAAGACTTCCGCTGCTTTGTTATGTTCATTATGTATGCTTTGATATGACACCATTTTGTAATACTTCTACCCTTAGCGGGTTGGGGTGTTACAAACACTCCTAGATCTTGCCTTAAGTGAATACAAACTGGCTGAATTTTTAAGAATGTTGGACTCACATGGATTCCTATCAGCATATTATCCACCAATGGCAACACTAAGGTTGATTGTGAAATTCCCAAAAGTCTGGATACTGTTACAGCTAACCCACTTAAATGCACACATACTTGTGTTGTTAGTGCAGGTATTCCTCAATCATTTGCAGGTACATTGATCAATTCTTTCAAGAAAAGACTCATGGTCTGGGTGCCTAAAGAATAGAGGCCTCATGGTTCAGGAGCTCCAGAACGTCAGAATTGATGAGCATGTACTATGATTCCTGATCACTTCAGCTCAGGACTCGTACCTTAACACACTTTATTTAAGACTATTTCCAATTCTGGTATACTCTATACAGTTTCACACGTTGTAAATATTTTATTCTTTGTAAATATTTTTCAAAACAAAAACCAAAATACAAAATTACAAAAAAAAACAAAAACCAATAAAAAATATGAAAATTCTAAAATTCCAAAAATAGTTTCAAAGGCATGTCTTCTAGTATCGATAACATCTACGGTCCTAGAAATGTCATTCAATAATGAAACGGGTCTTTAGATGATGTTCGAGCAGAAGTTTATATGAGTTTCTCAAAACATGCCTATATAAATCTTTTTATATGATTTATCAGTAATGCATTTAGTTTTCACTTAACATCTAAAAGTGTTCTTAATCATTTGGAATCAAGGGTGCATAAATTTTTCATACCCAATCAATGACTACTCACGTTTATTTAAAATGAGTCATTGATTGAGGGGGAGAGTAATGCTCAAAATTTATGATTATCATTCAAGCTACCTTAACTTATTGAATTCTATCCCGACTTTCATATCTAATGGGGTATCAATCTTGCATTTAGTCCGATATGGTCTCATATGCTGATTAGGTGTATATTTAGGACCTTGAGCGCTATCTACTAATTATTTCCTGGATATTCGTATAGTTATAATCATGTCATTCCTTATCCTGATTTGCTTTTCTGTGTTTATCTTGTACATCTAAATGTTCATAAACTAATTTGTAAGCATTCAAACTAAATATAACATGATAAATGTACACCTATGGAAAGTAAGGGGCTAAATTATATAATGCATGATAATAATTGAGGTTGATAGTGCGATTTGTCAAAATGAAGGGCCAAAAATGTCAAGTGATGATAATCATTGTGATTTTTCTATCACAAGGACCAATACTGTCATTTTCTGAAACTTGTGTGTTACATATAAATTGCAATGCATTTTGATTGGTCAAAACCTTTCCATCTCAGTCAAACTTTTTCTCCTAACCCATCCTTCGCTACTATTTGTCCTTCTTTTGATCTTTTATGCTTCCATCTTAGGTATGTGTTGATTCTTAGGCTTAGGTGTTGATTCTTAGGCTTAGTACACTTGAATAATATATATTGCATCCTCTATTGCCTAAGTCGTGACTCTTATTGCCCTGTTTAGGTTGATCATATTCTGAGCCCCTTCTGGCAATATAGGTTTATTATCTTCTTTGTGTTTGATTGCTGGGTTTAGATCTTAAATTTGTTGTATTTACCTGTTATTGATAGTAATTAGGTTCCCTTAAATTATTTGCACTGATTCTGCGATTTAAAGCACTTAGGTTTGGATTTTTGGGTGTCGCACTATGATGATGTTTTTGTTAATGATTAATGTGTTGGAATTGAGTTGTGTTTGATTTCCTGTCTATCACCTTTGATAAGTGTGATAGTAATTGTGGTTTGGTCATAGTTTTAATCTGTTAATGTGTTTGTTCTTGCCTGAGATTTGGTAGAAGTGTTCTTGAATGTTTTGGATAAAGCTTCTTAGATGCGTTCTGATGAAAGTGTTTCTAAATGCGTTTGTTAAGATAATGTGCCTGGTTGCGATTTGGTAGATATTCTTGGATGCGATTTGAAAATACAGGCTTGAGTAGGTTTGGACATATATGATCTTAACTGTGTTTTGAGTAGATTATTCTAGGTTGCGTTTTATTGGAATTTTCGTAGTTGCGTTTTGATACCAAATTTGTTGTTGTGACTTGTCTAATCAATGTGTTTTGTCTAAATAAGCCATGTTGCGTTTTGTGTCAAATCGCTGCACATGCTATTTGACTATAAAAGAATATTTTATTATAAAATGCAGGTCCCACCATGCCCATATTTTAATTTCACTGCGATTTGTCATCCTTGACAGCGTTTTGTCTCATGCGACTTGGGTCGGTGCGTTTTGTCATAATTATGCGTTTTAACCTAGTGCGTTTTGACTCAGTGCCTTTTGACATAACGCGTTTTGTCTTGTTCATTTTGTATCCTCTTTGCATTTTGATTGGCTATGCGTTTTATCTTGTGCGTTTTGTGTCAAATCTGCGTTTTGATTGGCTATGCGTTTTGGCTTAGTGCGTTTTGATTTAGCTGCGATTTGATCGTGTCTCTTTAGTATGTTGTGATGCGTTTTGTACCCAAATGTATTATCTATGTTGCATTTTGACCTCTTGAAATTTGTCATATTTGAATTGATCATCACAAATAGGAGTTTTTTGTATCTTGTAATGGTGATCAAAGTGACATAATCCTGAGAGTGTGCCTTATCTCTTTAAGTGCTTTAGTTCTATGACTATGGCTTAGGATTACCAATGCCTTGGTGTTCGATCTCATATGTTATTATCGCCTAAGCTGTATTTCACATCTAACATTATCATCATGCATATATCTTTCTTTGTGTATGTGATTGGTACAGATACTATGGTTGACATCATTGCACCGGTTAACCAAGCCACAACTGCCCCACCTAGCACACGTACTGATGATGAGATTCTTCCTTATGCTGACTGGGTGCCAATTGGGAAAAGAAACTGCTTCATAGACGTGGAAAAATCTCAACCAAACCATATCTACAAAATTGCAGTGGACATACTGAAGAACAAGAACTTCTTCGGTGCTCTTACGTTATGCTCCACAATCCCGTCAATCTACATTCAGTAGTTTTGGGATACGGTCAAATGGGATAAGATCACAGCTGTGTATAGCTGTCAACTTGATGATACATGGTATGAAATCACCAAGGACACAATCTGTGAAGCCCTTCAAATCACACCAGAAGATCCAACTCACCCTTTCACTCCTCCACCAACCATCGATGAATTGATCAATTTTATCACTGACTTGGGATATCCTTCAGTCATCAACATAATTTATGCAGTCATCACTATTGAAAATTTTCAACCATGGAGGGCAATCACCACTATTCTCAACCTATGCCTAACTGGTAAAACATATGGGTTAGAAAGACCAAGGGCTCCATTTCTGCAAATGTTGTGGGGAGTGGTAAATCAGGCCAACATTGACTATGCAGAGCGAATCTGGGAGGAGTTCACGTAATCGATTCACACCTTCATCGCTGACTAAGTAAAGATATCACAAAATGTCAAGGGCAAGAAAACGGTGCACAAGCGGGTGATTCCTTGCATCAGGTTTTCCAAACTTATACTCAAACACCTTCAGTACAAGCATCAATTCAATCCAAGGAGCGAATCTGCTCTTCATCTTGCCACATCTGAGCATATTCTTGGAAATCTAAAATTTGTTGCTAAAGGATCGAATCAGGAGATTTTTGGCAAGGCGGTTCCAGATGCTCTCATCACGGATGATATTCTCAATGCCAAGTACTTCCAAGATTATGTGGCCAAAGCATCCAAGTCTATTTCCAATGAATCACCTAATCCAACACCAACAAAATCAACAAAAACATCATCAAAGTTATCCAAAGCATCATATGCCACCCTTCCTAAGAAAGGACAAGAAAAATATACTACTGCTGATCCATCCACACAAAGCAAGAAGAAGAGAAAAGGTGGATCGAGAAAGGGAAGAGGGTTTAAGAAACAACAAACTGAGCCTACCCTCAAGGATGTTGATGATGTTGATCTTCAAAAGGGCATTGATGCCAGTGTACGGGAACAAAAGGAGTCGGCGAGACGACCAAGGAAGGGTGTGACCATTAGTGAACCAGACTCCAGGTTGTCACTCGCTTCCAGATGTTGAAGGTAAAGGAAAGGGTAAAGCAGTTGAGGAAGTTGAGCAAGTGGCTCAGACACTATTGAATATCTCTTTTCCAGCTCCCAAGACCACAAGTAAATTTATTCTCCAGAAACGAAGCACGGAATCATCAACAGCCAAGGAGTTAAGTGGACTTGAAGAGGAACGTTCATCAATTTCTGAACTCAATATCGACTCAAGTGACACATAGTCTGATACTCAGGAGAACGAGGGTGGAAATGTTGATATGAATGTATGATAAGGATTTAAAACGTACGCTTTTAGGGGGTCATTTAAGCCCTATTTCGACAAATTTTATATCCGTTACTGACTAATTTCGTTCCTTTTCACCTTTTAGGTCTTTTGGAAGCAAAATGCTGGAATGAAGCATATTTGGACAAAAAGGAGGAAAACATGAAGTAAATGGCAACGTCAACATCGAAGACCCTCAAGGCTGATCAACAGAACCTGACGGTGTCCCATCCAAAGGGCGACGCCGTCCCTCTATGAAGATCGACTTGATCATAATGTGCCCACGACGGCTCATTGGAATTTCTAGTCCTAAAGCCTAACGGTGTCATGCCTAAATTATGGAGGGTGTCACTCACACTTTTAACGCCAGAAGGCCCAGATCTAGAACTCAGAAGACGTCGCAACTAAAGACCGACAACGTCACATCTCTCAAGTGACGTCGTCCCATCGATGACTTGGCCCGGACGAAACCCTAATGATGGCGACCTGAAGGCATCGCACGCAAAAGGAAACGCCGTCGCGATTGTAAATCTATATATATAATTCGATTTTTCTGTACTTTAGGAGGTAGAATTTTAGAGAGCAAACCCTAACTCAGTTGTAGTCCGACTTGGACAGTATTCTAGGGTCCCATACCCTATTTTACACATCAAGATAAGTTTGTTAATCCAATTTATCATTATGTCTACCCCATGTTCAATTGATTATGTGTACGCTTCTTGTCTATCATGTCTAGCTAAATTACTTGTGTGTTTGCTTAGATCTATGAAACCTAGTTATTGATTGTTGTTCGGTTGTTTTTTTTTTCTTAATTGATATAGGCTTAATATTGCAAATTAGGCTTTCGTTGTATTTATTGCGTGAGTATGCTTGATGATGATAGGGTGAACGAATGAAATAGCTTTGGCTTGCCGATTCCGTGAATCATATACGAGAGATAATTTCATAGAACTAGGGGATACGCACACCTTACGACTAATAGGAAAACAACGCGTTAAGATAAAGGACGTGACAATTCAACCGACCAATAAAAGATAACTAGGGTGTAATAGTATCTAAGTGAGCACATCTTTAATCATCATACGAGCACACCTTAATTAAACATAGCTATCCATAGTAATTAGTTAAGTTAGATAATTAGTTAAAGTAGAGTGATCGGTAGAAGTACCACCCCCCAACCAATTGCCCCGAGATTTTTCCTTAGCTTTCTAAAAAAACATAAAAAGATAAAAAAAAGAATCAACCTCAACCCCATCTTCTCGTCATAAATTTCTTTCTAGCATTTCTATTCTCCTAGAGAACGATATCAGTCCCCGAGGCTTACCCCATACTACACTACAATGATTAGGTTCACTGCCTAGAGGGTTGAAAAGCTTGCTCGTAGAAAAGGAGGTTTTCTAGACCCCGAACACTCCGTATTAAGTTTTGGGTGCCGCTGCCGGGGAATGGAATAGCTAGTTAGACTTCTATCTCGTTTAGGTTCCCTTGCTTGATTCCTATCAAGTAAGATTTTTTTCTCCTTTTCATTAGCTTTCTTGTATTTTATCCCCCTTCTTTATGTTTTTGTTCGTAATCTTGTCACTTATCATCATGGGTGACAATCCACCACCAAATGATAATCCCCCACCAAAAAACCATCCACCACAAAACCCACCACTTGATCGGACCTATGCCAACCAACTTCGCGCTCGTATCTTTAGTGAAATTGGAGAACTTAAGAAATTGAATAGGATAATTGAAAGTGCACTTGAGAAAGCCCTTAAAGAAACAACTAGTACTATATATAGCAATTCAACCACGAGTGATGATTCGGATGATGAACTTGGGGAAGGAGATTATAAAGTATTAGAAATTATGGAGGGTAGTGAGGAAGAGGAGCTTAATGAGTATTTTAAGTCATACCCTAATGGAAAGGAAATCGCTTATCATTATAACGTAGTTAACTATCCGCGACCAACTTTCGAACCATGCATAAAAAAGGGTGACCCTAGAAACATTAAGATACCATGCATGATAGGATACTTGTATAGGGATCACACTTACATTGATTATAACGCACCCATGAACTTAATGTCTAGGCTCTATTACAATTGGATCATGAGCAAAAAGCTAGGACCTAGGAGAAACCCCTTTTATCCTAGGAAATTAACTAAATATGTTGGGAGAGCTAGAGGGTTGCATGTCTTTGTAGGTAATTTCACATATAGGTGTGACTTCATGATCTTGGAAGATTTTAAGGGCATCATTGATGGATTCCAAGGATATGTGATACTTGGAAGACCATTTATTGAGGAATCCATGATGATTTATGATCAAAAGGAAGGAATAGCCAAGTTCTCAAATGGGACCGAATGTGTTAAATATATAATGCCTTACAAAAATAAAAATTTTGCAGGCATTGATGAGTTAGACGTGGACAATATTCCGGCTTTTGAGGATTGAAGGATAAATTTTATTACACCGCTTGTCTAAAGTTAGGCCCCGAATACATTCGTGATGATGGAAGAGTCAAGGCATTTGAATGGGCATCTAAAGTATGCGGAACGTAGGAGCACGACTTCGAGTCTAGCTACACGACTCATAAATAAAGAAAAGCGCTTTGTGGGAGGCAACCTATTCTTAATTGTTTGCTTGTTTTGTTTTTCAATTTTTGCGTGTTTTATATCTCTTTCATTGCTATTTATTCTTATGTTAGACTTTGTGAAAATGCTTTATTTTTTTTAACATCGTCTTAATTACATATAAAGGTATTTTACAAAAAGATAAGTGTAGGGAAGATCACATAATTTTGTGAGAACATGAACATGAGAATTGCAACTATTGAAATTTATATATATGTGTGTTTGTTAGAGTCAAATGCTTGTATCAAGTAATAATGAATGTTTTGCAGGATATTTTCCAGGTTTTAATGATGTAATTTTTCTAGAATTTTTCCAGAAAAACGCAGCAGACTACTTTCTGTCAGGACAACCTGACGGCATAAGGATTAAAACCTGACGACGTCATGCTATGTAGAAACAGGATAATCAATTTTTGTTTTCTGTGCAGTTTATAAATTTTTGGAAATTCCCAAGTCTTAATTTTCCAGAAAAACTGCAAACATCCATTCCACAAGCATTATATCTTACTTTTTTTTCTAGTGTAGTAGTGTGTCATATATAGTTTTACCACCGATTACGCAAAGGTGTCATTTGTTTTCTTATAAGTGTGCAGGTTATATTGTGCAAGAAGAAGAAACACACATTGGATGAAGCTTATTATTTATGCATTCTTCTGGAAAGAGGATTTAACCGCAACTTCATACATATCCTACCGAGCTAATCAGGGGAGTACTAGTTTCTTTTCCTTACTTACCTTCCTTTATCATTACTTTGATGCTTTCGGGGTACATTGGGGACAATCTTCAGTTTAAGTGTAGGGAGGGAGAATAAAACGGGAACTTTGAAACTATTCACTCCTTTGATCATTTGTCTTGTCCTTAGTGAACTCTGTAATAAACTATGAGAAATATTCGTTAGGGAAATTTTAGCACCAAAATTAAATTTTTTTATGACATTTACAAGCTAAACTTTAGTCTTAATAAAGCGTCTCATGGATAGGAATTATATGACTAGCACAAAAACCGTTTACCACTCAAATTCCACCCCAAAAATGTGAGGTTCGCCCTATATCTTTAGGAATAAAAGCATTCACCTTTAATGCTTACTGAGTGTACCGGTAGTATAATAGATTCTAGAACTTATTTTGTGATGCATTCTGAGATTGCTAGTGAGACTACACTTGTGTAGTTAGGAATAACTAAATGATAAGAGGCATTAGGATAACCCCTGTTTGAAATCGGTATTATAATTACATCTTCCACAATGGTTGAGTAATTACCCCACTCCCTTGCGATGTACTCATCTTTAGTACACGATACCCCTAATTAACCCCTCAGAGCCTATTCCGTTCGCGGTTCTCGTGATGTTTCCAGAATATCAATGAAGAGCATTGTTTATAATCCACCCCCAAATGTACACCCAAATCGCCTTAGCCTACCTTGTATGCACTCATCTTTAGTGTATTATTGTTATCATTACTAAACCCTTAGTTCAATTATTTAGTTACTTGCATGGTTTCTAAGTCGAGTCATATATTTTGTACAGAGTTTTAGGACGATTGGGACTCATGGGTAAAAGTAATATTTTATGGAGTAATGGGAAAGAACGATAAATTCAAATTCCCTTTGTCTACGTAATTAAATACTCCAAGTGTTTTGATCTTTTCAAATCGGGTTAATTAATGTTAGAGAAATAAAAACTGAAGTGTAGGGATGCTCCTATAAATCCCTTATATTTTGATGTTATCGTAGAGGATGGTAGAGTAAAAAGGTATGAAAAAAAATCGAAAAAAGAGAGTGTCAAAAAAAATACGGGCTACCATTCTGCATCTATCTTAATGTTTATGTTTATTTTGTTTCAAGTTATCTAGTGTTAGTGAGTCGAGTCTCGGCTTAGCAACGCCACGCTTTACATGCTTGTAACATAATATTTTTGACTTGCCACCACTAAATATCCCATATCCAACAAAACCCTTTGTTTCCCTACCCTAAGCCTAACGTTAAAACCCTTGTAAAGACCTCTTAGATAGTTGTTCCTAGGTGCTTACGCCAAAGTGGTGGAGGTTTGATCTAGTATCAAGCTTATTGTAATCTATGTACTATGCCAGGTAATGATTGTTTATCTTCCATTTCCATTCATATTATATTTCATATAAACCCGAGAGATGAGAGAATCCAAACACCACTTGTGAGGTGCTAGTATATAATTTCAATGCTTGTTATGACTATTGTGGCACTTTTACTTGTTGTAGACTATTTTAAACCAATTTTTCATGCCCCCTAACTTATAAATTGATTAGTCAAAAGCACATTTGCTTGAGGACAAGAAAATACCAAGTGTAGGAATATTTGATAAGGATTTAAAACATACGACTTTAGGGGGTCATTTAAGCCATATTTCGACACATTTTATATCGGTTACTGATTAATTTCGTTTCTTTTCACTTTTTAGGTCTTTTGGAAGCAAAATGCTGGAATGAAACATATTTGGACTAAAAGGAGCAAAAACATGAAGAAAATGGCAAAGTCAAGATCGAAGACACTCAAGGCTAATCAACAGAACCTGACGGCATCCCATCCAAAGGGTGACACCATCCCTCTATGAAGACTTGATCAGAATGTGCCCACGACGGCTCAGTGGAATTTCTAGTCCTAAAGCCTGACGACGTCATACTAAATTATAGAGGGCGTCACTCAAACTTATCACTCCAGACGGCCCAGATCTAGAACTCAGATAATGTCGCAGCTAAAGACCGACGGCGTCACAAGTCTCAAGTGACGCCGTCCCATCGATGACTTGGCCCAGAAGAAATCCTAATGACGGCGACCTGACGGCGTCGCATGCAAAAGGCGACACCGTCGCGATTGTAAATATATATATATATATATATATATATATATATATATATATATATATATATATATATATATATATATATATATATATATATATATATATATATAGAATTCGATTTTTATGTATTTTAGGATGAAGAATTCTGGAGAGCAAACCCTAACTCAGTTGTAGTCCGACTTGAACAGTATTCTAGGGTCCCATACCCTATTTTACACATCAAGATAAGTTTGTTAATCCAATTTATCATTATGTCTACCCCATGTTCAATTGATTGTGTGTATGGTTGCTTGTCTATCATGTCTAGCTAAATTACTTGTTTGTTTTCTTAGATCTATAAAACCTAGTTATTGATTGTTGTTAGCTTGTTTCTTTTCTTAATTGATATAGGCTTAATAGTGGAAATTAGGCTTTCTTTGTATTTATCGCAAGAGTATGCTTGATGATGATAGGGTGAACGGATGAAATAGCTTAGGCTTGCCGATTCGTGAATCATATACGAGAGATAACCTCATAGAACTAGGGGATACGCACACCTTACGACTAATAGGAATACAACGCATTAAGATAAATTACGTGACAATTCAACCGACCAATAAAAGATAACTAGGGAGTAATAGTATCTAAGTGAACACATCTTTAATCATCATACGAGCACACCTCAATTAAACATAGCTACCCGTAGTAATTAGTTAAAGTAGAGTAATTGGTAGAAGTACCACCCCCCAACCAATTGCCCCAAGATTTTACCCTAGCTTTCTAAAAAAGACATAAAAATATAAAAGAAGAACTATCTTCATCCCTACCTTCTCGTCATAAATTTCTTTCTAGCATTCCTATTCTCCTAGAGAAAGATATCAATCCCCGAGGCTTACCCCATACTACACTACAACGATTAGGTTCACTGCCTACAGGGTTGAAAAGCTTGATCATAGAAAAGGAGGTTTTCTCGACCCCAAACACTCCGTATCAATGTAACAGAAGTCCAAACAGAGACTCTTACTGTAACGGGTACCATTGAAGGATCAAACTTAGATAGCAAGAAAACAGAGTCTATCATTCAAGATGGTGGGCTAGCAGTAGATGAGTTTGTGAAGGAAGCTTATCCAAATCTCCAGGAGAATCTGAAGCAAAGAACTGATAACCAAACACACCTGGATGAAACAAACAACTCCACTGGAACTCTACCCTCGTTACAAATTTGATGACGTACCCTCCGATCAGGTCGAAGGACTCTCCTTCGGCCTCAGTCGAATCTTCATAAATAAGGACTAAGTCAATCTTCCTAAGTCATAGATGGCGTAAAACCATTCATCATTGACATGGTTACCAATTGAGAAGTTTTCAATAGAAGGCCTAAGCCATTCGGGGTCTGACCTTCGAAACACTAAGACAAAGGAGAACTTGACTTGGTCTTACCCACGTTCCCACTATCTCCTTAGCTTTCCCGCCAAGATAGAGATATTGGGGATGAAGTCCTAACGGTTACCATAAATCATGGGACACCCCCATGATCTCTGAAACATGTGCAAACACTCTCCAAGCCTGTTTTTCTACTTATAAATAGATTGGACGAGTCATTACTGATGGTATGTTCATTTAACACTACATTTCACACTCTTAACATTACTTACAATACATAACACATATTTACTCGCAAGCCGGAGGTGGTTGGCAGGGTCCAACCCCTGCGCAATCACTTAACGAAGTGTCTTCTATTTCTTGTTGCAGATTGGCTACAAGTTTGGCGCAAGCATAACACCCCTCATACCCTTCGATCACCATCGAAGGCCTAGTCGTATGATTTATTGTACAATCAGTGGCGCCATCCGTAGGACCCGCTACAATTGGTCTCGTTATTCCGAACTCATAACTAGTCAATCACACTCATTACTTTCACAACATGAATCAAGGAAGAGAAGATACTCCCCCTCCGAGATTCTCGACCTTGACACCAATCCCGGTCAACGAGCCTAACAACCTTCCCCAAATAACCGCGTCCACTTTCACAACACGATCTCATCCAGAAGTAACCCCTAATAACCATGCTTTGACATCAGCCAACCCTGAACCAGTTATTAGTCCTGCGTTCGTTGAAGCTAAGCTCGAAACGCTGGAGTCTTTGTTAAGGGCTCGCAAGAGGCAGACTAGAACATAGAAATGCGAAGGGAGTTGGAATACTCTAGTGATGAGTATGATGAAGAGATCGAGATGGAAACTAGGCCCTCCACTCCTGGGGCTACAGGCTCAATGCTAAGGGTAGGGTCTCCTGGACGTCTAAGGCCGAGCGGAAGATCGGTGGGTTTCGAAGAGGTTCCGGAGAGGGCTCCAACAAGAAGATAAGGAACTATGGAAGGCTCCAATGGAAGGAGTCATCAAAGGGAGAATACAAAGGTTAACTTACCACCGTTACTGGCAGCCCACCTGGGGAGAACGGAAGCGGGGGTTCCGTTTCAGCCTTCTCACGCATCCGACGTAGAAGGCAATCCACATCAAATTAATAGGGCAGGAAATCTTCCTCCCCATGGTATGTACCCTCCATTTCAGACTCAATCTTATCCCCATGGGGTTTATCCCCCACTTAATGGGCAGACTAGCAGCCCTAGCTTTCCTCAACCTTAGGGGAGCATGCCCTACGGGCAACCTATGGAGTACCCTCCGTTCCCTACGGGAAGCCATCCATCCTTTATGCCTTCCACTTACCCTCCTTACGCTAATCAAAACCCTGTCGGAGTACCTCCAAATCGTAACCCGTACAATTATGCCCCCACTTACATGCCACCTTACAATTGCCTTTATTCGGAGCCTTTGGGTTCCAAAACACCCTTTGTAAGATGGATAGAGGACTACCCTCTACCTGACAGGTTGAAAATGCCTGCACACATTGGTACGTATGATAGGAAGAGGGATCCAGATAATTTCTTGCATTTGTTCGAAGGGCCATTAGGATGCAGAAGTGGTTTATGCCTGTAGCCTGCCACATGTTCACGTATACCCTGCGAGACTCCGCTCATATATGGTGTAATGGGTAGAAAGCAGGTAGCATAGTAAATTTGGATGACCTTAAGGTTAAATTTAGGTCACACTTTAGCCAGTAGAAGAAGTTTACAAGGACTCATTTGACGGTACACAATATTAAACAAAGGGAAAAGGAGAGCACTAGGACTTTCGTTACAAGATACACAGATGACACCTTGTAGATTTTGGGCCTACACAAAGACCAACGCATATCTGGTTTCGTGCATGGCCTGCGAAATAGAAGCTTGGTGTAATTCTTATCCACTGACCTTCCAAAAACATACAAGAGCTTAATGGAGAAGACATACACCCGGATTAAAGCCAAAGAGGTAGCCACTAATGGTGCTCCGATCGAAAACAACGAAATTCACAGCAAATTTCCAAAGTGTTCTTTGTGGGAAGGGTCCAAAAACAAGCACAAAGA
Source organism: Chrysanthemum seticuspe (assembly GCA_019973895.1). Classification (NCBI taxonomy): domain Eukaryota; kingdom Viridiplantae; phylum Streptophyta; class Magnoliopsida; order Asterales; family Asteraceae; genus Chrysanthemum; species Chrysanthemum seticuspe. Next base: position 155,690,203 of record BPTQ01000008.1, on the reverse strand, counting down.
TAGAGATAGGTTCGTACCCTACAACAAGAGCGCCGATAATGGACTCTTGGCGAATCTGTCCAAATCTCCAAGGGAAATACTTGTTACGGAAAGGGCTGCAAAGGCATTCAAACCTCCCCCTCGTATGAAAAGTAAAGGTAGAAGAAGGAATTCAACTAAGTACTGCTATTTCCACGAAGAACATGGCCACAACACCAACAGTTGCCGAGAACTCAAAAGACAGATAGAAGAGGCTATAAACTCTGGTCAGCTGGGGCATTTGGTGAAGGGTATAAAGAAAGGCAAAGAGAAGATCTCTGACACACAGTTGGGGAAAGACACTATGCCTGTTGAGGCTTCTATTCTCATGGTTCACAAGCACGAGTCTAGGTTGAAGAGAAAAGTAGCGGAGAAAGGATTATGCGGGGTAGGGGATGTAACTTTCCCTTCATTCGCTGGTAGGGTTCTTTTGAATGACCCCGTGGTTATCAAGGTCCTAATTTCCAACAGAGAAGTAAACAAAGCCTACCTGGATTGCGGAAGCTCCTGAGAAGTCATATATAAGCACTGTTTCCTAAAGCTCAAGCCTTCGATAAGGTCGAAGAGGGTAGAATCGAAGATACCTTTGGTAGGATTCTCAGGGGAACACTCATGGCCCCTGGGAGAAGTCCCTTTGGAGGTAACAATTAGATAGGGAAAGTTAACAAGAACAGAAACCTTGGTTTTCGCAATTGTAAGGTCCAATTCTCCCTACAACCTGTTGATAGGAAGAACCGCCATGCAGAAGATGGGTATTGTGGTCTCCACCATAAATGCAGCAGTCAAATTCCAAACACCCTACAATATTGGAATGGTATTATCTAGCTACAGTACGAAGAGACTAGCTGATGTGGGAAAAAGAGTCAGACAAAGCCCTGAAGAAGTTCCGAAGGATATTCTTAGTTGTGTCGATGCCGAAGAGCGTATCGTAGTAAATGACCTCCATCCAGAACAAACGGTGGTCATTGAAAGACAACTCCCTACCAGCTTTAAGGCAGAATTAGAGAAGTTACTCAGAGCTAACGTAGACGTCTTCGCATGGACATACTAAGATATGACAGGGGTCCCAAGAACCCTCATCATAGACGGAAAGCCCTTTGGTACCGAACACAAGCTCAACGAGTTCAAGCACATAGAGCCTATGAAGCAGAACCACCGAAGCCTTGCACCAGAGAGATATGCAGCAGCATGTAAGGAAGTGGACGAGCTCGCACGAGCAGGTATACTAATGAAAGTGAAGTAGCAAACCTGGGTAGCCAACCCGGTGATGGTTAAGAATCATGACGGAGGGTGGCGAATGTGCGTGGATTTCACCGACATCAACAAAGCCTGCCCGAAGGACTGTTATCCTCTACCAGAAATTGATTGGAAGGTGCAGTCCATATCAGGATTCCGACTGAAATGTTTCCTGGACGCTTACAAAGGGTATCACTAGATACATATGGCAGAAGAAGACGAGGAGAAAACAACCTTCTTCACAGAAAAAGGCGTGCACTGCTACAAAAACACGCCCTTCGGTCAAAAAAGTGCAAGTGCCACCTATCAAAGGCTAGTAGACAAAGCCTTCAGCAAGCAAATAGGGAGGAATCTCGAAGCGTATGTAGATGACATGGTCATCAAAATCAGAACAGAGGAAGACCTACTCTCCGACATAAAAGAAACCTTCGATCAGCTCCGTGCCATCAACATGAAGTCAAACCCGAATAAAAGTTCTTTTAGTGTGGAAGGAGGACAATTCTTGGGACATCTGATTACGAAGCAAGGTATCAAAGCCAACCATTCGAAGGTCAAAGCCATCACAGATCTACATGCTCCTTAGTTCCTTAAGGATGTGCAAAGCCTCAATAGATTCCTATCAAAGGGCGTAGATAGGTCTTTACCATTCTTCAAAACACTTAAAGGCTGTTCAGACAAAAAGACATTCCAGTGGAGTGTGGAAGCGGAAGATGCTTTCCAAAAGCTAAAAGAGTTTATAGAGATACTACCTACACTTACTGCCCCAATCAAAAGTGAAGTGTTGTTCATGTATATCGCAACATCCTTCGAAAGTATCAGTGATGTGTTGTTGGCAGAAAGGGAAAATAAGCAAATCCCTATCTACTTTGTTAGTAGAGTCCTTCAAGGAGCTGAAATAAATTATCCGGAGCTAGAAAAATTAATCCTATCCCTGGTTCATGCTGCAAGGCACCTTCGATGGTACTTCCAAGCTCATCCCATAATTGTGCTCACTGATAAGCCGATCAAGCAGATATTGTCAAAGCCAGAGAAATCTGGAAGAATAGCCAAATGGGCTATCGAGCTAGGGGAACATGAAATCGAATACAAGGGTAGAAGCTTAATAAAGGGGCAAATACTGGAATACTTCTTAGCGGAGACACCCTCCGAGCCCAAACAGAACAACAAAGCTGCTGAAAAGAAACCTGCAAAAGTGAACGAAGTATGGAAGCTTTACACTGATGGGGCTTCTAACTCCGATGGATCAAGAGCAGGTTTAATGTTAGTCAGCCTAGAAGGAAAGGAGAATACTTATGCACTCCATTTCGAATTCGATGCTACTAACAATGATGCAAAATACGAAGCACTGCTAGCAGGCCTCCGACTGGCTAAAGACGTGGAGGTACAAAATTTGGCTATCTTTTTTAACTCATAACTGGTGGAAAACCAGATCAAGGGCTCCTACGAAGCAAGACAGCCTGTTATTAAGCAATACCTAGATAAAGCCAAGGAAATGCTCGAAGGATTTAATTTCTACGACATAGAGCACATTTGAAGGAACCAGAATAAGAAGGAGGATGCGCTAAGTAAGTTGGCCTCAATGGCATTCGCATATCTCACAAAGGATGTTGTGGTCGAAGTATTGACAGAAAGGTCAATCATCAGAAAAGAAGTATGCGACATCATCCTGGAAGAAGAGTCAAGATGGATGACTCCGATCAGGGAATATTTGATAAGTGGCATCCTATTAGAGGACCCAAAACTGGCACGAAAGGTCAGAATAAAGCACCACAATACAGGATCATAGGGAATTATCTATACAGAGGTCCCTCTTGTCTCTATGGATTCGTTGTATGGGACCCAAGCAAGCTTCGAACATCATTCAGGAGGTGCACGAAGGATCTTGTGGTTTGCACGCAGGACCTCGCTTTGTTTTTTCCAAGATAATGAAGATAGGGTATTATTGGCCTTCGATGCACAGGGACGCTGTGGACATAATCCAGAAGTTTGAAGCCTGCCAAATCCATTCTCGAGTTCCAAGGCTACCTAAGCAAGATATGACCTCCGTTACATCCGCATGGCCTTTCAGCCAATAGGGGATAGACATAGTTGGTACTCTACCAATAGCTCCAGGAGGGGTTAAATTTCTGGTCGTAGCCATTGATTACTTTACAAAATGGGTCGAAGCCAAGCCTTTAGCATCAATCACAGGAAAGCACATGGAGATAATGGGAAGCATTTTGCCCAAGGGGTATTTCCCATATTTTGTAGAGGTTTAAACATAAAGCAGTCATTCACCTCCGTCTACCATCCTCAGGGTAACGGGCAGGTAGAAGTCACTAACCGAGATGTCATTAAAGGCATAGAACGGAGGCTCGGCCGCAGCCACCATGGTTTGGTAGACGAGCTACCCTAAGTACTCTGGGCTCACAGAACGCATACGAAGTCCAACCATGGGGAAATACCTTTTAGCCTGACATATGGCACCAAATCCGTGATACCTTCGAAAGTAAGTGTCGAAATGGAATGCGTCATGAACTTCAAAGCAACAGAAAATGAAGAAAGACTCCGTAGCAACCTGGACATACTTGAAGAAAGAAGGGAAATTGCCTCAATACGGGAGGCTATTCACAAACAGAAGATTGAAAAGTATTACAACAGCAGGGTTCGACCTTCGACATTCAAGCTAGGCGAATACGTACTCTTACTTAACAGTGCAAGTAAAGTTGAGCATCAGGGAAAACTAGGGCCCACATGGGAAGGACCATACGTCGTAACAAAAGCATATGGCAACAGAGCCTACAAGCTGGAAACCCTCGATGGAGAAACTATCGATAGGACTTGGAATGGCACTACCCTTCGTAAGTTTTACATTTAGAACTTACAATGTTGAAGGACATTTTTTACTTTATTTTCAATCAATGTATTTGCATTCTTCTCACTTAGGGAAAGAAGCATTAATGGTAGGTGTCCTAGTTTTCATTTTCTAAAATGATGTAATCCTCCTTACCCAATTAATGATACAACATATTTTCCCTCAAGTCTCTTGTTTCATTCTAATACAACAAAGATTTGTCAGCCAATTCGTTTTATAAGTTTCAATGTCGAAGGGATGTGATACGACAAACAATGTCTTGAAAATGTGCATAACATCTATCTAAACTTCACATTAACTATCCTAAGTGGTCTTAAGGTATTCCAAGCCTTATGCTACCCAAAGGATGAAGATGGAGTGGGTCGTGACCCTCTGTCAGTAATTAAATTATACGATTGCTATATTCTTGGTGCAAAATTTACACAAAATGAGGCTATGAATCTACCATACACCTTAGGTTGTAAAATAAGTTACGTGCATATGAAATTTACGAGAAGAATCAAAATTAACCAAAATGAGACAAAGTCTCCAGTAGTATATATTTTAATTTATGCTATTTCACCTTGCAATAGGCTGAAGCCTTAACGATATGTTCACAAACATTGTCTAAAATAAGGCCATCGCCTTAACCAACACACATATAATTATTTCATCAGGCCTCAGCCTGGAAAGAGACATAGAACAATTGTTTGAAACAGGGTACATACAACCCTGGGGATCAAATTACTACCAACAGGGTAGCCTTCATCAAAATTTGGAATGAGTTGGATCAACAGATCTGGGGGATGGAACCTTGACAGATGGGGTCTTTTTGCTGGGAGAGATAGGTTGCACCTTCTTGGGATTCTTCGACAAGAGATCTTCAATGGATGTTGTGGGGTCCTTCGTCGCCTCAGAAAGGAAAGGGAACTAGGAAGTAGACAAGACATTACCAGGTTCGTCATATTCCTTCTCAGCAGTAGACCGGTAATAGGGCACATCTGAAAGCAACACCAGTTTTCTTGTAGCTGCTACCTCCTCAAGTGTGGCGCACTTGCGATAGAAGATAGCCGCATTAACCAACCTTCCCACCACTTCACCTACTTCATCATTGTGGTAGAGCTCCATAGCTATATAAGGTATGACTTTGGACACCAAAAACCCTGTCCTTCTTCAACATCCTGCAGCGAAGGTCCATTCCATCCACTTCCTCAAGTAGTCAACACAGAAAGTAGTCAACACAGAAAGTTGTTCTTTATAGCTAGTGACTTTGGTTCCTTCAAGAGTTAGCCTGCTACACTTGGCACGGCTCTCGGCAAGTTGTTTCTCAAGCTTTTTGACACCTGCTCGGAGATCCTGAACTAGGGGTTCTTATTGAAGTCCTCCATGGCTTCCTCACACTTGGCCTGCAGATCTGCATATTGCTAATCTCTTGCCTTCTCCTTAGCAAGCATTACATCCATCTCTTCCCTTGCAGTCTTTACAGCACGAAAGAGCTCTCTTGTGCGAGTATTTAACTGAGTATCAAGCACAGCTTGCCTTGTGTAACTGTTGTCATGCAGGTCACAAAGCCTCTCCAAGGATATGTTGTCTAACACACCTTTCCAACCTGGTGGGGTCACACGCTCCACCAGCAAGTGACAAGCCGATGGGGTCGGAAGCTCCTTCGTGTCGGGAAGACCTGTAGCAGTCATATGATTATCAGACTAACAAACTATAAGATTTTTTTTATAATAGGAATGCAGGCTTACCATGAATATCTTCATCACTGGCCCCTTCGATAGCAGGAAACACCACTGCTTTAACCTGGGCACTTTTTTGACGAGTTGTACGAGATGGAGGGGTTAGTAATACTAACTTCCTCTTGGAGGCAGACTTTGAAACTTTGGCACTCGTACCCTTCCTAATCCGGACTCTATTAGAAATGCCAGAGGACCCTACAATCATAATCTGGTCCTCAGAGACATTGTAATCAAAATCCGCAACATTCTCTACAAGCTGGGTCTCTTCCTCAAGCTCCTTTCCCTTCGAAGGCTGTGCAGATGAGATGGGCTCAATCCTTTGGGCATCAACGTCATTATTATTCACCAATACAGATGGGGAGCCAACACCATAGCTGGCCTCCTTAGCCTCATTGGGAATAAAGCTAACCTCTTTAGCACCACCAGACACAACGAAGTTGCGAAAAGCCATTCCTGCGACAAGAAAGGAGAAAAGATAAACATCAACAGATAAGTTCCTAAATCTTAAAATTTGAAAAATACATACTTTCTCTACAATAAACTATTTCAGGATACAATAGAGAACCCTCCCAACTCTCAGCAATACCAGCCATAAACAAGATTAGCTGTGGGAAATCTGGCAATCAGCTGGATGATGACACAAGCGCTGATACAAAGGGTCCCTCCTCACTGTATAGGGAAATGGATCATTGAATCTCTTCTCGTCAAACTGAAACTCTGAGTCCAATAACTCAGGGTATTCGGGAGGTACAATGATGTTTTGGATATAGAAGAATTTCCCTTTTCCAGTTCCTAATGTTGGTAAAAGGTCTCTCAATCAAATGAGGAACATCATGCTTACCTCTCTTGGCTAGAGTCAACTGATAACATCAAATAGTCCTGAATATTAAGTGTCAATTTCCCACGATAATGTTTGTAATTTATATCACTTATATGGATTTATGCTTGTTTTCCATTGTTCTCCACTTTCAGGTAAATTACGAGCATTGGAGCTAAAGAGACGAATTGGAGAAATATCAAAGATTTATCATAGTATGCTGATTTTGAAGAAGTTACGGTGTAACTCATCTCTCACATTACGCCGTAACTAAAGCGTGACTCATAAAACCAACTCATTAGAAGATTACGGCGTAACTCCTCCTAAAGACTACGACGTAACTTATTAGGTCAAATGAGGTTCCACGCCGATGATAACTACGCCGTAACTATTTCACCAACTACGGCGTAACCAAGTAATATTGAAGATACGACATCACCACTTATAAGGTTAAACCGTAACCAGCAGATCTAGTGCAAATAACGATGGAATTGAAGATTACGGCGTAACTCTTATATTAGTTACGGCGTAACCCAGATCTGGCCTATAAATACCCCACGATTTCCAGCATTTCAAAGCATCCCATTCCACATACCACAACCAAAGAACGTGGGAAGAAACCAAAGGTAGGTCTAGAGGAGCATACGGTGCTGTCTCCAAGGGAGAAATCACTCCCCTACGATAAGCATTATCATTTTATCTTTTCTTTACTTTTGATTCATGTATTTCGTAACTTTGAATATTGAATTGATTTGTATGGTTAATATGAGTGGCGAAGCACCTCTTGGTGCTGGCCTAGTTATGTTTCCTTAATTGTTTTGTTTGTGTTTACATTACTTCCGTATAATTATTTCTAAGTGTATGCATGCATAGTTTATTGGTAGCTACCCTTGTTTCGGTAGTTTTGAATGGCGGTAGAGGCTAGTTGCTTAGGAGATATGACCAACTGACCCTAAGTGAGTAGACTGAGATGGGAAGGGTAAGATATGACCAATTGACGACCCTTTCTACTTGTGCGATTTGACCAACTGATCACCTACCGTTTGGATGAACTTAAGAATTAGGGGGTGAGTGTTTAAGTTGCTAACGCCCGGGCACTCACTATTATAAATCTAGCATGTAGCAGTACTTAATGACTTAGCTTAGGGGACCAGGAACAACTGGACTTATGAAGGGACTGTTGGATATTAGTTTTCACATACACATCAAACCATAACACAAAGTAGCATATAGATGGAATTCTAGAGAGAGAAAGTTAGAGGTTTAGGGAACTTAGTGAGAGAAAGTGAAAGATATTATTATGAGCTCCAACTCTCTACCTTGGAAGGTAGAGAGTATTTATAGTCTTACATAAATCGCCACACAACGGGCTATGGATCAGGCATACAGTGGGTAAAGACCCGTCCGTCCTCCACGGTGTTACTTAACTAAATGCTACTTAACTTAAACTAACTACGACTACGAGCTTTCTAACGATTACATATACTTGAGGTGACCGACTCTTTAATACCTGGAATTTCTAATTCCTAACAATCTCCCCCTAAGGGAGGTCACCTCAATCATGTACCAAAATTACATTGAATACAAATAGATATTACATTAAAAAATTGTTCTTGCATTCTTGATGTAGTCCTTTGTTCCAAAGCTCGTAGTCATTGATTCTTCACATTGCATGTTTGGTTACTTCAAGTGGAGGTCTTTTAATGATCCACGTGATAATAATATTGAACCAGCTTTTGAGATCATCAGAAATCAAAAAAAATCTCTGAGACATCCATTGTGGTGTTGGTATTATGTGATGTTGTGACATACGGACCGACATGCTCACATTCTGGATCATGATATCTTCTCATCAGAGTTGCGGAAGCTTTAGTTGATTCATGATATTGGCAGCAGCGTAGCAGAAGCATGGAGTGAAAATATCAGAGTCAGTGATGCATTAATCATGATTTCTTCTGAGTTGAATGTGTTAAGTGAGCATGCGGCTATGGATTGACCGCTTCATTCTTAACAGCTGCAAACGTCGGGCGTACCTGCATACAACAGTTAGCAATAAATCGCACGAAAGTGTCTTTGATCACTTTCGTTGAATTGAGGTACATGGCCCACGGTTCCCCGTTGATCAGTACATGTACTGCCTGTGATCAGGTATAATTCCGAAGAATTTCCTTGACAGGGTTTCGCAGCTGCTCTAGCTGTTCTCAAACCGGAACATCTCAAAGAAGATAACACGGAGTGAGTGAACCAGCGAATTTTAATTCCACTGATTGATGAAAAAGATTTGAAAAACAATCGTGTATTGCTCAATAGAAATTGTTTTTGCAATACAACGAAGGTTTTATTGAAGATCAATTATCAATCAAAAAAACACCTTTTTGGTTTTAAAAAAATGAGTACACGGTCGATGTGCTAAAGAAAAGAGTTTTTAAGCACAAAGACCGGTTTTTCAAAGGTATCCGTCAATCCATAACCTGAACCAGGATTGATTCAAGAGATTGAATCGCCCCATTGTTTCTGTTCAGTTGTCACATGGTTGATCTATATAATAGATCTCACATGCCACCTACCAGGAGCTTGTTTGATGTTGGCTCCAGAAGGCTTTCCATCTTCATAGTGAATATGTATACACATCACTCAGATGTTCTGGCAATACCACAAGGATAATGCGTAGGACTCAAGATATAATCTCTCTTTCCACATTGTGTGAAACAGAGAGTCTTCATTGAAAGTGTCCTAATGAGATTTATTGATGATCTCGTGGCTCTAGACTCAATATGTGCATATTTGGATCCTGTGCCGGAGACTAGGGAGAGGGTCTCCTTCTTCAATATCAACAGTCTCTAAGAGAAAGTCGATAGATAATGTCGGTTCCCCGTGAGAATGAAACAAGTCCTTTTAAGAGGAACTTGAGTGGTTTGGAAAGTTGAAGTGCAGTGCGTCACTGGGTCCATGACGTCTTGTCTTCAATACCGATGTTACCATCAGTAGCATATGAATTGAACCCGGTTTCTGCCCTAAGGTTGAATAAATGGAGGGCTATTTGTTTTCACCCTTTTCTCATTCAATTCTTTTTAATTCTTTAACCCCTTCAGTGCTTACCGAGACTTCATAACTAGAACCTTGTTGGGTTTATTCCAGTACTAGCTCAGTCTCAGTCTGCACTCTTCCCATATCTCACTTTTCTCCTTTTATCATCATACCTAAGGACTTCTATACTAGCTAGTGGATTGTCCCTGGGTAGATCCCTCCGGTTCTGGCGGATCATGGGAACCAATACCTATCCTTATCAGCCTTATATCACCTTACATAAAGTAAAGTTGGTCGGTCTATTTGGTATTGTTCGTCTGCCATTGGAACCAATTGAAAACCATTTGAAAATCAATCCAGATACTTGTGATACAAAACATTTTGTACCTGAATTGTTTTTGATATTTTTAGAATAACTGTTCCCCCTCAACATGTGCATCAAATGTTTGAAATCGTTTTGCACACGGAGGCAAGAGGAAGAAATTACTTCTTTGATTACCATTTTCTAAAAGATATCACCATCACTTCCTTGATCAAATCAAGTAGATAAAGCATTTCCAGGAAGGATGAGGTTTCCATAAATTTGCTCCCCCTCAATATGTGCCTCGAGGTTTGAAAAGATTTTTGCACATACTAGAGGGAACCTGCACATTGAGATAAATGTTCACGTTTCAAATCATAGGTTTAAGATAGATGCTCCCCCTCAACATGTGCATTGAAAATTTGAAATCGTTTGTCACATGTGGGAAGGACAGCATGTACGTCCTCATAAAACCATTTACCGAATAATCAGTTTAAATCCAATTTAAATCACACATTCTCCCCCGATCACAATTATCAAATCATTTGAGATATGTGATCTCTTATAGATTTAAATTGATTTTGAAAGCTTTTAAGGAGAATTGTGACTTGATTATGACTTTAAACTCTATTGATAAAACATGCATGTACATCTTTTGAAAACAATTTAATGCCAAATAACTTTTTAATTTAATTGAAATCATTCTCCCCCTCAATCAATGACGTAGGTTGTTGATTGAGAGATAGATATTTTGACAAATAAGTCCTGATGATTTTCAAAAATAGAGACCGAGTTATTTTTCAAAGCATTTAGTTTTCAGCAGATAAACGTTTATAGAATCAGAGCATGGAAATTGAAAACATGGTAAAACATGGCTCTGTTCTTTCTTTTAAAACCGGGTTATTGCCTGAAAATGACAATAAACCATTTTATTTTTCTATTTCTCCCAAAAATATTTTTTGATTTTTTGATATATATATATATATATATTTTTTTTTATATAAAAATTCGAACAACATCTAAAGTCCCGTGTCATTCTTTGAATGACAACATCAAGACCGTAGATATTATCGAATCGAGAGAAACATGACAAAATGACAATATTTTTTGAAGATTTTTCAAATTTTTCAAATTTTTATGGATTTTGAAAGTTTTATATTTTTCTATTTGATTTTTTGAAGGTTTTATAATTTTGTATTTTGTTTTTCGAATAAATATTTACAAGAGATAGATGGAGGAAACCTTTTACTCCTCGTCTTCCTCCTGAAGACGTTTGAGTGTTTCTGGTTGAAGGCTTTTCAAGCCAAGTCGTGGAAGAATAAACTCAAAACGTTCTCTTGGAAGAGCTTTGGTGAAGATGTCAGCTAACTGATATTCAGACCTCACAAAATAGAGTTCCACCACACCTTTTTCTACTTGTTCCCTGATGAAATGATGTCGAATGTCGATATGCTTTGCTCTTGAGTGTTGAACATTGTTGCATGAGAGAGCAATAGCACTTTTATTATCACAGTACAGAGGGATTTTGTTGAATACAAAGCCATAATCAGATAATTGAGATTTCATCCATAAGATTTGAGCACAACAGGATGACATGGCTATGTATTCAGCCTCTGTAGAGGAAATAGAAGTGCTCATTTGCTTCTTTGAAGACCAGCTCACAAGCTTATCACCCAAAAACTGAGCACCTCCAGACGTACTTCGACGTGTATCTTGACAACCTGCATGATCAGCATCTGCATAGGCCGTTAGTGACATACCGGTGTCCTTCGGGTACCAAAGACCCATATTGATGGTTCCTTGGAGATACCGAAAGACCCGTTTAACTGCTTCAAGGTGCTTTCTAGTAGGCTTAGCCTGGTATCTAGCACACATGCAAACAGCGAACAAGATGTCTGGTCTACTAGCAGTGAGGTACATCAGGGACCCAGTCATACTACGATATTTCGTTTGGTCAATCATGATCCCTGAGTGGTCCTCATCTAGTTTGGTTCGGTCAATCATGGGGGTGTCAACAGGGTCACTTTAATCAAATCCAAATTTCTTTAAGATCTCTGTTGCATATTTAGATTGATTTATGAAAATGCCTCCGGGACTTTGTGAAATTTGTAATCCCAAGAAAAATGACATTTGTCCCATCATTGACATTTGAAATTTTGAACTCATTTCATTTGAAAAACGATCACATTCCATTGGGTCTGTCGAGGCAAAAATAATATCATCAACATAGATTTGAACATGAGTTAAATGTTTGCCTGACTTCCTGGTGAACAATGTAGGATCAACTGCTCCTTTGCTGAATCCGGTTGATAGAAGAAACTTTGACAGTGTATCATACCATGCCCTTGGAGCTTGCTTTAAACCGTAAAGAGCCTTCTTCAGACGATAAACATGAGTAGGATGCTCTTGATTCACAAATCCTTCAGGTTGGCTGACGTAGACGACTTCTTTAAGATCTCCGTTCAGAAATGCCGTTTTCACATCCATCTGATATACTATCATGTTCTTACTAGCAGCATTAGCCAAGAAAATTCTGATTGCCTCGATTCGAGCAACAGGAGCAAAAGATTCTTCAAAATCAATACCCTCCTCTTGACGGTATCCTTTAGCAACTAATCGAGCCTTGTTCTTCAACACATCACCATGCTCATCTAGTTTCACTTTGAAGATCCATTTAAGAGCTATAATCATAGCACAGTCTGGAGTAGGTACTAACTCCCATACATCAAGTCGATCAAACTCATGAATTTCATCTTGCATGGCATTGAACCAGCTATCTTCATTCATGGCGGTTTTAACATCTTTTGGTTCGATCTTAGATAGTACGGAGTTGAAGAAGCACCATAAGGCATCGGTTGCAAGTTGTTTCTGGGTTGATACAGGACGAGAGGGATTACCAATGATGTTGTCTAATGGATGATCGTGAGTTCATTTTCTGAGGTGTTCATGTGGCAGTTGTTGAGGGACTGAGGTAGCTGAGTCGATGTCTCCAGAAGAAGATGGTTCAGATGATGATTCAGGAGCAAATATGTTTTCAAATGGAGCATCTTCAGGAGTAGCAAAGGGATTAACTTCATCATTGATGCCAGAAACATTTTCATGATGTACATTTGAAGAATGATGATTTGTTGATGAGACTGAAGGATCATCAGCAGGTGCTTCTTGACTTAAAGATATTGAGACTGAAGGATTGACTTCATTCATAGGAATATGAGCATCCTCTGTTGTAGGGATCAACACCTCATTAGTAATTGAATCATACAGTTCATCAAACATAGGATCAAACAATTTCTTTAAATCATCTTCAGATGGAGGTACATATGGAGTTTCTTGAGAAGAGTTTGGAACAAGGGATGAACCAATGGGACTGTTTTGAAGTGCGGGTCCTGAGCTGGAGTGTCCAGGAGCCATTTGACCAGTCAGCTCATCAAACGTAACGTGAATGGTTTCCATGATATTTCGGGTTCTTTTGTTGTAGATTCAGTATCCCTTTTTGTTTGGTGCATATCCTACAAATACTTCAATGTCAGCTTTAGCCCTAAGTTTCCCTAAGTCTTGACCCTCATTAGTTGGATAACACAATGCACCAAACACACGAAGGAAAGAGAGATTAGGTTTTCTGTTGTGGACAAGTTCATATGGAGTTTTTCCATGTACAGTGTGAATCAGGGAACGATTTTGTGTGTAGCATGCAGTGGCAATTGCTTCAGCCCAGAGAAACATTGGAACCTTTGAGTAAATTAGCATTGTTCTAGCGGCTTCAACAAGAGTTCGATTTCGTCTTTCAACTACACCGTTCTGTTGAGGAGTTCGTGGTACACTTCTTTGATGGCTGATTCCAACGATTTCATAGAATTCACTAAGTTGTTTGTTGACAAACTCAGTTCCATTGTCTGTTCTGATAATTCTGACGGTTTTGTTAAGTCGAACCTGCAGCTGTTTGATGAGTTTGATGATGATATCGGGAATTTCATCCTTTGTCCTTAAGAACTTGACCCAGGTGAATCTAGAGTAATCATCAACCACAACTAACACATATTTCTTCCCAAAGATATTATGCACCCTCATTGGTCCACATAAATCCATATGAATCATATGAAGAACTTCTGTGACAGAATTAGTAGGTTTGGGTTTGTAGGCAAACTTTTTGCTTTTACCCAATTGGCTTGCTGAACAAAGATGATCCTTTTCATACTTTAGTCTAGGTAAACCTACAACTAAGTCCTTTCTGGAAAGATCGTTGATGGTGCCGAAGTTCAAGTGATTGAGACGACGATGCCATAACCATGACTTTGTTTTTTGAAGCCTTTGATAACAAGCAGATTGGAGAAGCCCTCATCATGTCATCGATAGAGATGGTGTAGAGATTTGAGCCTCGAGTTCCTTTTAACAGTTCCTTACCATTAAGATCTCTAACAAAGCAGGTATGTTTTCTGAAGGCTACTTCTAGATCAGAATCACAGAATTGACCAACAGAGAACAGATTATGACCCAAACCTTCCACATAGTAAACTCTAGAGATGACACTATCACCAACAACATAATCTCCATAACCCATAATAGCACCGAAATGATCATTACCAAATCTAACAGTCCCGATGAATTTGCTCACGAAGTTCATGAGCCGCGACCGGTCTCCAGTCGTATGCTTGGAACAGCCTGAGTCCAGGTACCACATAACGATTTGAACGATCTGCAGTTGAACACAGACAAGAATGGATAACTGGATAATTGGGATCCCCATGCAAGAATGGGTTCCATTTGGTTAGTAACAATGTTTGGAACACCCACATCAGAAATAGAAGCATTCATGTCAGAAAGTGAGGCAATGGAATCATTGTGAATAGATGCAGTACTAGTGTCAGTATTAGCCCTGTTCATAGTGTGATCACTTCTTAAGGGAATAGTTCTACCAGTAGGCATCCATTTTCTATTGGGCATTATCTGATTAGTCTTAAGACCAACAGGTATCCAATAAAAGCCTATTTTACTGAATGTTCTTCCTGTGGGTTTCCACTGTTTTCTAACTTTCTTTCGTTTTTTCCTTTTATCCTTCTTAGCATGAATTTTTGCATTAACAACATTAACTGGACAATTAACATCATTAGGCAGAACATTAACACCACATTCATGATTAGAAACAGAATTCAAGCAGACATCAGTACCAGGTTTGCAAATAGTATCGGAATTCGAATTAATTACAGTACGCCTATGGCTAATACTAGAATCAACACGATTCGTTTTATTCAATTCAAGCTTAAAGTTCCTAGATTGTTCTTCTACTCTCTTCCAGTGCACATTCTTAGCTTGAGAGGTCCTATCATTCCTTGTATTGTCTTGAGACTTTGACCTGCTCCGTTTAATGTCACTGATTACTCCTGTAGAGGGAATGGGAACATTAGTTGGTTTAACTACTCTTTGCATCACCTGTTTAGATGTGCTGGGATCTGAACTACATGCAGGTGCACTACGGTTCACATTCTTAAAACTAGAGGTACTGAGATTTGTACTCCTAGAAGGCACACTTGAGTTCTCTTTCTTAGCATTGACAGATCTAGAATCTGAACTACTTAAAGGCACACTACGGTTCACATTCAAAACATTGGGAATCGAGTGCATATCATACTTGGCATTAGGCATCGAGCATGGAATCAAAGGATTAACTCTCTCACCTAATGACTTTGGGCAAATTGTGATCAAGCATTCTAAGATTTCCTGAGATCGTTTGGCATATAAGCATGCATGTCCAATTGCATTATCATGAGGTTTCTCTAACTTATCCTCTTCAACAATCTCACGCAGACATTCTAGGCAATCCTTAAGGGATGAGAAGTATGTTTGAATAGCAAGTTTGTTGTTCCTTAGATGAGGAGGGACATAAGTCACAGACAAAGCATATTTATTACAAGAGTGAACCTTTGATCCACCATTGTCCCTATTGGTCATTGGCATTTTCCCTTTTACCTGACTCTTCAGATTCTCAATTTCCTTTTGCAATGAAGTTATTTGTTCGTTGTTTTTGTTACGATTGACCTTAATTGATTCAAATAACTCATTGAAATGACGTTTAACCTTTTCGTTTTCTTCCAGAAAACTTTCGTTTTCCTTTTGTAAAGCATTTACTAGGTTTTGAAGATGAAACGTTTGAGAATTCTAAGAATCTAAGGGAGGAGGCATTTGGGAGCCTGTCATATTGTTCGTTTGACCCTTTAATTGAGAGATTTGGGCTTTCAACTTTCTGATCGTGTTGCACTGAGCTTGAATCTGTTCATCACGTTTGTTAATTTGAAAAACGGCATCAAACTCTGGAGCATCTGATGACGTCTTGATATTTGAAGTTTTGACATTTTCTTTAAGATGTTGATATTTCAGTTGTAAATTAAAATGCTCAACTTCTAGTTTAGAAAAATGTTTAACCAAATTGTCGTGATCATCCAGCTCAATTTTCTCGTTTAGTTTAGAATTAGTTTTTTCAAGCTCAATGACACGATCATGAGAGACTTTCAGGGCAACAGATAGTTCATGAAATTGGGAAGCATTAATAGAGCTATTTGAAGCAGTGAAAAACACATCTTGAGCAACACATTCAGTAATAAGAGTCTCATTTAATGTATGCAAGTTCTTCCTCTCAATCTCATTATATTTTAGTGCACGCTCATAGTCACTAACTTCAACAATCATTGCATCAAATTCCTTTTCCATTCCCTTAATATCAGTTTCTATCCCCTTTTTAAGACTCTCAAAGTGATCTTTTAGAAGTTTAAAGAAAGGCATGACCTCAGTTAAATAACATTCTTTCATTTGTTCAAAACCCCTTTCTCCTTCAGTTATACCAGTGGGTGTGATCCTTTTCTTGCAAGTTTTCTCAAAATCAACAAATAGTTGAAATATAACGTATTGGCTAATTAATGTCTTGCTTTTAGTGGCAATTGTTCTAGGTACAAGATGCATTGGTGTATTAGGAGGATACACAGTCGCTCTAGGCATTTTCTAAAGGGGAGGGTTTGTTTCAACAATATTTTCCGCTTTTTGCTTATCTAAATCCTTTTTCCAGAAGACTTGTTCGGGAGTCAACAATGTCTGAGGCTTAAACTTGTTCAAGGAAATCCAGTTTTCCTTCTTGTAGTCATGAGGAGTGATAATTATTTTTTTCTCTTTGCATATAGGATCATTTAGTTTCTTATTCATCTTTTCCCTAGTGATTTCATTTGATTTCTTATCTTCCTCAGTGCACTCAACGCAACTAGGTTTCTGCCTAGGCTTAAGGATTTCATTACCATCATAAAGCACCTTATGAGCATTTCTAGCCTTTTTAATTACCTCTGGATTTGGTTCCTCAACAAGGGGAATGCTATGCTTATCGCTTAAGACTCGATGTTTAGTGACCATGTGAGCAGTCTGAATGGTGTTTCCTTGTATGTACAACTTGTTTTCAAGTTTTTTTTTCAAAGTTTTCAGATTAGAAAAGTCTCTCAAGAGTTTTGATTCCTTTGCATTAAATTCTTGCTTAAGCATTTTCACATTTTCTTGAAGTTCTTGCTTTTGCTTAGCTGTTTTAGAAAGTTTTTCTTGCAAGGAATTTAATTCTTGTTTCAATACTTCTTCTCTAAAATTACTTTTTCTAATTACTGTACGCACTTGGTCATCCATTTCCTGCTCACGAGTGGTCAACTCAAATTTAGCACGTTGTTCATAAATAGCAACACGTTCTTTATAGGCATTTAGTTCAGAGATTACAGAATCATCAGGGGCACATGCAGTGTATTCATCATAAACATAGTCATTGTTGACTGCAGAAGATGCATCACTTGGTACAACTTCACTTTCATTTTGTTTCACATATTGATCATATGGGAAAATATCGATATTACCCATATTTTCAATATTTGATTCAATAGTTTCAGTTGATTGTACTTTGTCATGCATCTGTTGCACATCAGCATTATCGTATAGTTTTAATACCTCTGAGATGAGTTTGTCCTTGGATGGGCCAGCTTGTGGTGAAGAAGAGACCTTGGGAGAAACCATTGGAGAAATGCTAGCCATAATAATTGTGTGTGCAGTAGGTCCATCATCTACATCAGAGTCGTATGCATCACAATCAGCGACTTGAAAGGCATTCTGATGATTGTGACCTATCTCCTGAATAGGCTGCTCATCCACATCTGCATCATAGGTCTTGGCATTGCCCTCGGCTAGAAACAGCAATTCCTCTTCATCCACAGCACCATTGTCCTGAGCTTGTACAAGTAGCATCTTATCTCTGAAGTAATCAGCATTCTGTGGACGCTTTGGAGATGTGCAGTTTCTTGCAATGTGTCCCTCACCACCACAGTTATAACATTTGATCGGCTTAGCTTGACCTTGGTTACCATTCCTTCCTCGATTCTGGCTACCAACATAACCTCTACCAGCTCTGCCTCTTCCCTGATCATACTGTCTTTCCTGAACTGGTTGCACTACGATCCTTCCATCTTTAACAGTAGCTTGATTGTGTGGGTTAGAAGCTGTTCTGAGGTTGTTGTTGGTTTGTGGGAGAGAATTCATGTTTTGACTAATCAGAAGAGCAAGTTGATTAATGAAGTTACCCACGTGTGCATCAGCATCAGCTTGCTTGAACATGGGATCAGGAATGAGTTTGTGATTACCATTACCCAAGGGTATGACTTGTGAAGCTTTGGTTGTGATTCCGATGTTTGAGTAGAAGGCAGTTGAGTCATTGGATGAGCTTGTCTCTCCCTGGTTGGTTTTGAACTGATTGAGAATCAATTTTTCAAACATAGCATGTCTCTCATTCTGAAGGAGGAAGGCATAGAGTTGCTCATAGTTTGTATTCTTCAATCCTTTAGTGAGCTTCACAGCGGTGACAAACTTGTGCCATTCGGGATTCATGTTGTTCACAAATTTTGAGTTCAGCTGAATGTTAGGCATAGTCATTCTGATGTTCCTCATGTCATTCACTAACTTATTAAATCTCACATAGTACTCATAGACATTCTCATCTGGTTTCATCTTGAAGTGTTCAAATTCGTCATAGAGTTGGGATTCTCTGTCTTCCATAGTTAATTCTGAACTTGAGAGAAGCATCTTAACATTATCCCAAACTGCCTTTGCATCAGTGTTATGATTGATCAGCTTGTAAATGTCTTTAGGAAGACCTTGAAGAACAATGTTTGAAGCCCTGATATATGCATCGAATCTCTTTTTCTCCTTATCATCAAGCTCATCATACATCTTAGGTCTGTCCATTCCGTAAACAGGAGTACCATCTTCATTAGTATCAAGTATGTCTCTAGTCGTCTCAACTCGATATGGTCCTTCATCAATGGATTTGAGAATGTTGACACCATTTTCCTTTCCAAGGCAGTACAATCTGATTCGTTGAGCCCAAGAATCGTAGTCAGTTCTGTCAAGCATGGGTGGACGAGTATCTGACCCAGCTGCTTGAACATCCTCTGCAACAGTGGAGATGATAGTAGGAACGTTGGTAGACATGTTAACAGATAATACGGGATTTTATAACTCTATGATTAAACCGAGAAATAGATTCTTTCACGGGATTTTACTAAATCAAGAGAAAACCGTAAACAATCACCCAAGTCGCTAGAAGATAATGCACCAAGTCGCTAACACTTAATTCGCTACACCACTAAGTCGCTAGAGTCCCAAGTCGCTAGACAAATGCAAGTCGCTAAGTAGTAACTCGCTAAGCCTCAAGTCGCTAGCAAAATTTTGGCAGCAATTCGCTACTCAAGTCGCTAAAGATACAAGTCGCTAAAGAGCAACTCGCTACAGACCAAGTCGCTACCACCAAGTCGCTACCCGTAGTGGAGAGTCCACTACTTGTACTGTAAATCGCTAGATCTAAGTCGCTAGGTCTAAAACTGTAACTCGCTACAAATTTGTAAAGCAAGTCGCTACGAAGAAAGTAATCCGTGAGTTAAGTCGCTACCAAGAAAAAACTACATAAACATCACTTTTCAATCCAAAAACAACCCAACCAAGATGATTTAAGCTTACCAAATGAAAACCTACACACTTGTGATGATTCTAAACATAAAAGTACTAACAAGATCCAAACTTTAACACAAGAAATCAACCAAATGATGCAAGAACCACTAAACTTTTTCAAACTCAAAAACCACCTAAAAAACCACTAGAAATCCAAAGATGTGCAAGATATGATCTAACCATGGCTCTTGATACCAATTGTTGGATATTAGTTTTCACATACACATCAAACCATAACACAAAGTAGCATATAGATGGAATTCTAGAGAGAGAAAGTTAGAGGTTTAGGGAACTTAGTGAGAGAAAGTGAAAGATATTATTATGAGCTCCAACTCTCTACCTTGGAAGGTAGAGAGTATTTATAGTCTTACATAAATCGCCACACAACGGGCTGTGGATCAGGCATACAGTGGGTAAAGACCCGTCCGTCCTCCACGGTGTTACTTAACTAAATGCTACTTAACTTAACCTAACTACGACTACGAGCTTTCTAACGATTACATATACTTGAGGTGACCGACTCTTTAATACCTGGAATTTCTAATTCCTAACAGGGACACCTAACTTCTCCAGTGGTTGCATCTTTGCTAATAGGTTAGGGCGAATTGACCAAATGCTGTCCTCTCGAATTTAACCCCACCTGAAGTAATTGGAAGTAAGTAGACGTAGACATTACTAGCTAGGAGGAATAACTAGGTTAGCACCACTCTCCTCTATTGATTAAACCTTTTCCTTTTATCTGCTTTAGTAGTTAATTAATTCCTTATCAAAATCATTATTAAAATCTGTGACACCTAGACTTAGTAATAATCCAACATACATAGCTCTTGGGATGACCTCGGTTTTACCGAATACTACACTATACGCGACCGGGTACACTGCCCGTTAGTGTATTAGGGTAGACCATATGTATAACAAGACTATATAAATATTAAAACCTGGTCAGTAAAACCTGCATAAAGTTTTTGGCGCCGTTGCCGGGGAGTTATATTAGGATTGCTATTAAGTCTTTCATTTTCGTTTTGTTTTAAACTTTTATGTATTTCTCACGATCATTATTGAAGTTTTCAGGTACCATGGAAGTTGTTAACAATGATGACCTCACTCTTGAGGAATATTTGGCATTGACAAGAGCAGAACAAGGGAAGGGTCTCGTAAGACCGGCAAATGGAGCTGATGTCCATTTCGAAATTAAAGACCAATTTATGAGGGAGCTTCGTGCTAACCCTTTTTCAGGAAACAGGGACGAAGATACATATGAGCACGTTGAAAATGTCTTATACATCGCGAGCCTTTTCAACATTCCGGGCGTGTCTCATGATGCTGTTATGCTAAGGGTATTCCCCATGACTCTTACTGGGGCTTCCAGAAGATGGATTGAAAGATTGCCCGCCGGGGCAATTAATACTTGGGCTCTACTCAAGAAACACTTCATTCAAAGGTATTGTCCACCATCGAAGATTTCTAACCAGCTTTTGGAGATCCATAATTTCAAACGAGAAGACGATGAAACGTTGTATCAAACCTAGGATAGATACAACGATCTCCTTTACAAACGTCCTACACATGATCTAAACAACCAGCAAAAGGTCAACATCTTCTACAAAGGAATCAACGTAAGTACAAGACAGATGCTGGACTATCAAGGACCTATCCCGAACATGACTCCTACTCTAGCAATTGAAGCTATTCAAAAAATGGCTGATCATTCTCAAAAATGGCACGATGGGGGACACAACCAAAGCCTTGAAAAACGTTCAATAAGCATTGCCAACATTTCAAGAAAATTGGAAAACCTTGGAAGAGACATGAAGAAGCTCTAGAAAAATGTTCATGATATTCGGATTGGATGCAATAAAAGTGAAGACTGGAGCCCAACCGGAGATTTTCCTATGAAAAATATGAACCCCCCCAGTCGAAAAGGTAATGTATGGAGAAGGGAAACCCTTCTATCAAGATTCTTTCAAAATAAGAAATTCTGCGCTCGAGGAATCAATAAATAAGTATCTGGAAGAAGATGATAAGCGGCAAGCCAACATGAACGCATTGTTCAAAAAATTCCAGGATACTAGAACCGCTCTCCTTGAACATCATAAGGATCTGGAGGACAACAAAAAAATGATTGAGGGAAATGAAATTAATCAAGATAATTCATTTGACGATAGTTTCTGTAATGCCATATACTCCAGCAATGGATAACCCCTCTTTACCCTTTTCAGATACGATGAAAAGGAGCTCTCCAGATTGCAAAAACAAGCTGAAATCATGTGTAACATGACGAGCTTCAAAAGGGATTAATTATAGACGAAAATTGAAGCTGCTATGGAAAATGAAGTAAAATTGAACGCCAGGTGCTCTGCAGTCATCCTAAATAAAATCCCTCTCAAGGAAAAAGACCCAGGAAGTTTCATTCTCCTTTGTTCTATTAATAATTTGCATAATATCAATGCCATACCTGACCTAGGGGCTAGTATTAGTATCATGCCATTCTCTATGTGTAAGAGATTGAATCTAGGCCCCATCAAACCCCTTTGCATGACTATAGAAATGGCTGATAGAACAGTTATCATACCCAGAGGAATAGTTGAGAATGTGCTCATCAAAATCAATAATTTCACTCTTCCTGTCGACTTTGTTATTTTAGACATGGAAGAAGACCTTGACATTCCATTAATTTTGGGAAGGCCCCTTCTGGCTACTGCTCGTGCTAAGATTAATGTTTTCAAAAAAATCATCACTTTGAAAATAAACGATAGAAAGCTTACACTGAATATGAATGACCTAGGAAAATGTCACCCAGTCAAAACTGTTTGTGTTATCAAGAAAGGAAAACAAAACTGTTCCTCCCACCATCACACACAAGCACTACGCTACTAATGATCATAACATGCAGGGAAGGAAAACCAAGGAACACAAAAAATGAGGAGTACAACGCAATGACACCTCAAAAACTCTGGAAAACGAGTCTGACAAAATATGGCATGAAGTTCAGAAAGTGGACTACAAGCACTTTCCCAAATTAAAATATCATTGGTGTAAGGCTATCCCTATTGACCACGATAAAGGATATGATCTACGGGCTTCATGCAACCCTTACTTGGACATATGTGACGGGGGACACGAAAAGGAAAGAGTAAAAAACTACAAATACTTATGGTCCTCAACCAGTGACAAGGAGATAACATTCACAGTTTGGGTACGAATTAGGTATGGAGAGGTTAGCAATGATGATAAAAGAAAAATATGGACTGATCGTTGTCTCAGCAAACCCTATGAGAATAATCATGAAACAACAACAACGAGCCAGGGGATCGTTGGTCGAAAGCATTGGTGCGAAATGATAAAGACCATTTATGGGGATTCTTGGGCCTCGCGTGATCCTTACGATGAAAGCTGTAATGGAGGAAGTAGTGGCAAAAGAGTAGGAGCCGACGAATTTCTGTGGAGTTCAACAGCTGACAATAAACGAACCGAGTTACAATGGTCAGGGGGATTAAGGTTTAACGATTGGGTAATGATCAAATAGGGAAAAGTTGATACGTCCACTAAAAATAAATTTTGGAAGGACTGCATGAATGAAGATAATCCTGATGAAGAGACTCCTCAAGATACAGGTAACTCAACAAATGATGACAAGACAAATACGTGAGAAGATTGCAAATATGAGCATTTGGATAATTCAAATGAAACTAAGGACTACAACATAAAGGGAATCATAGACCAGGAGCCACGGTAAGTATACCTGACCTTGAAGATGAGGAGTACGAGCGAAGCAGGTGCAAGCATCTTGGGATGCAATATAAAAAATCACTACCAATTTTTGCCGAAAGATTTGAATTCAGTAGGTATCATTTGGGGCCAGACGAGAAATTTTGAAAAATTCGGAAGATCGAGACTAAAGAATACCTCCGCACTGCCACGAATGTCTCTTGGGTCAGGCATAACTTGATGAAAGACATAGAGGAGGTTGGCCAAGTCCAAAGGCCCCCATAAAGCCCCGCGGCTCTGAGTCTAACTTAAAGACTCGTAAATAAATAAAAGTGCTCTTTCGGGAGACAACCCGAATTATCCCTTTCTTTTATTTTGTTTCCATTTCTATAGGGTTTTGTGTTTTTAACCATTTTTGCAGGAAACGAGGAAGTGATTGCTGCTGTAGTTTACTGATCTGACCATAGTTACTGCGTAACTTGCCTCAGTGATTACGCCATAACCAATCCCTTGCAGTAGAAGTTCAAGATGCATTACCAATTACGGCGTAATTTCATCTCTGTGGTTACGCCGTAGCCACTCGCTTTGCAGCATATGTCAGGTTTTTCCAGTTACGGCGTAACTCCCTCAAAAGAGTTACGACGTAACTTTCCTCTGCTTTACTTCTTTCATTTTAAACACAATAACCTTGTATTTGTATTTTAAATGAACTTTGTGGGTGTGTTCCCTGTAAACCCTCACGAGACTTCACTCGTCCACTTGGGACACCAAGTGGTTTAAAAGGCTTGTTGCATATGCTAAATGCAACCGCGATTCCTACGAAAGTGAGTTAGGTTTGTTTTTATTTTTAGAATTATGCTTGTCGGTAGTGTGATTTCTGGGATTGAAGTTTGTTCATGATGCTTATTCGAAGGCACGTCTCTATTTCATGGGCCTTCTTCCTTTTTGGAGCAAATGTCAGGGAAGTTCTCGCTCTAATTCTACTTTTCTATTCACCTTTGTTTAACGTTTAGTACAAAAGGGACTTTGTACAATTCAAGTGGGGGGATAGGAGTAGAATTATCTTTTGAACTTTATTTTGCCCTCGTTTTTCTAGTTTATTTTAAAAAATTATGCCATTTTTAAAATTTTGACATGTTTTTCTTAACCTAACTAGATTAGACCTTAGCCGAGCACATACAACCCTTGATATTATATGGTGATATTAGCCTTATCCGTTTCCAACATTTTACCCCAAATCCACCAAATTATAAGTGTGCCGGTAGCTTGTAAACTTTAAAACTTGGCCTTTGCATCATTTCGAGACCATAGACGAGGTATGTTGAGTTAGCTCGATGTATTTGGACTTTTCAGTTTAAGAAGGCAATATTATAGTATTATCACCCAAATAGCCTACCATTGTGTGTCTATCGATTAGTCACCTCGACTTCTCGACCCCCATGTGAAACCCTTTTGTTGCACTCACCTTTAGTGTAAGATACCCCTAGATACATCCATTTGAGCCATTCCTTTAATTTTGTTAACCCAATCTATTGTTTCGATACACCTATACACCTTAGCCTACCCTGTAGTCTTTATTTGTGATTGTGAAGTCATCATTTGCCTAAGTTCAAGGTTCAAGTGGAAAGGTTTGGAAATCACGCTTTCGCCGACGACATATTCTTGAAGATCATTGATAACCCCCCGAATTCCCATTGTTCATCTTAAGTGGGGGGATATTATGTTTAGTTGTTATTGTTATGTTGAAAAAAAATAATGGTTGTTATGTTATTTAGTTATTGTAAAAGTACATTGTTATAAGCACTATGTTATGAGCTTTATAGATTTAGTATCGAGGAGGCCACCTCGGTCACATTCGAAGATTGGAGTTGGTAATTATGCCAACAGCTGGAGAAGAGGTAGTGTGCCCATCACGACGTACTCTAATGACACATCTACCTAGTATTTCATGATCCGGTTTCTTGACTTCAAAGCTTGAACTTTGGGCGGACGGTAAGTGTTAGGAATTAGAAAATTCCATGTTAAAGTGTCGGTCACCCCAATTATGATCTAGCATAAGTTAGCTCGTAGACGTGTCATTATTTTCGTTGTTCAGTAGTTTATTAGTTATTTAGTAGCCTAGTTTAGCGTAGTGTAACACCGTGGAGGAAGGACGGGTCTTTACCCACTGTATACCTGATCCACAGGCCGATAGGAGGTCATTGAGTCTGTAACTATAAATACCCCTTCCATCCATGGAAGGGGTGGTGCTTTTCAATCTAACATTCCATACTTTTGTATACCAAGTCTCTAGCAAGAAAACACCCAACTCTCTACTTCTCTCTCTAATGGCAAACATGTATTTTGATCATCCAAGACCACCCAAATCATCAACACAATAATATATGATCCTACAATTGGTATCAAGAGCCATGGTTTTTTGTGTTGTATTGATTTGTGTGGTTTCGTACCAAGGTTATTGTGGTTTTGATGATTTATTGCGGTTTTGTACTGTGTTTAAACTGTTGGTGTACTAGTTTCAGTGGCTGGAAAATTACATCTGTTTTGGTCAAACGAATATTACACATGTGTTATTTGGTCTAAGTCCAATGGTCTATGAATATTACATCTGTTTTGGTGTCATGTGTTTGTCAAAACTGCAGTCTTGTAACTACTCATCATCTTTGGTCATTTTTATGATAAATTCTGTATTGTTTGTTAAGGTTAAGGATGGTCATAACTGGTCAAGTTTTTATGGTCAAATGGGTCAAAAAATGTTTTCTTTGTGCTTTTTCTGGGTTTGCCAAGAACATGGTCTAAGGTTGGTCGGAAATCTTATTAGCGACTTATGGTTATTCTTCACAGCGAGTTGGTCTTGTCCAGATTTAGTGTACCTTCTTTATAGCGAGTTGTGTGATTATGGTGACCTAGCGACTTGTTATTGAACAAGTCAGCGAGTTGTGTCATGAAAATAATGTTAGCGACTTGACTTGTATATCATATAGCGACTTGGGTGTGTATTGCTTTGACTTTTGAGTCGAAGCGACTTGTCTAAGTATATCGAGTAGCGACCTGTGTCAACATCAGGTAGCGACTTAGGCTAGCGACCTGACTCACAACTCTACTAGCGACTTGATGCTAAACTAAGCTAGCGACTTGACATGAGAAGATAAAATGAAGAAGAAGAATGAATGCAGACCTCAACAAATAGACCTCAACAACCATTCCAAATACCAAACAACAAGACACGACCACATATACCTCATACCGAAAACAAACTCGACCTCAGTATCCATTTCATCATCAGTAAAAGGTTTTTCAAGTAAAGCACGAGCAGTTTAAAGATTTTACCACATCCAATCACTAAATCCGAGACATAAACTCAATCCATAACCCTTTCATGCACACCTCAACTCTAAATCTTCCAAGACTTAAAACGAAAATGAAAAGAATATCACAAGATCTCAGAGCTGTTCTTTTCTCATGTCTTTTCAAAGTACTATCATGCCTCAAGGGTCACGCACATGAGAAGAACTCAAAACATCATTGATCCCTATTTGATTATGTTCGAAAATCGAAAGAATAGAAATAAGCAACTATGCTTTTTCTTGTTCTTTGATTCGTTTTCTGAAACTCTAAGTACTCAAAAGTGTTTGATAATTTGTGAACATTAAGTAATGATGTCAACAATATTGTTGAATCATTCCTTGATTCTTCATATATAATGAATCTGAACTAAAAAGGTGATATTATACGAATTAATAAATAAGTGTAACAAGAATGTTAACCCATCTTCTTGGTTCGTTTAATGATTCAATCAACAAATGAACAAATGGAACCTACCTTAAGAATTCAAAACTTGTTGAACGAGTCGTATCAGTGAGGTTTCAAGCCATCTCTGTGGCAACCTCAAACTGATGTAAGAATATTTGATGGGGTCTTCTTGTGATTGGTGCGTTCTTGATGAAGAATATGAGATAGGAGGCGGATGGACAAAAGATGTCTAAGGTTTGTGATTTAGTTTGGGTTGTGAAATTATAAAGTGTCTTGATCCGTTTTGTGGAGATGATAATACCAGATGGGGGCGTTAGGTTTGAGAGAGATTAGGAAGTGGTAGGCGTTTTCTTTCTCTGATTTAGGTTTTGACAAAGTCAGTATAATTAGGGTTCATTGCTTTTATAACCAATCAACTTGTGAGTAAGGTTTGGATAATGGGTCGTGTTACTATGATGTGGTCTTTGGGCCCTGAATTATTTTCTTCATCCCATTGGGCCTCGTGGTATTATCAGAATTGGAACAAAGTGAGATAGACCTCCTTTTGATATCATTGAGTTTTTATGGAAGTCCTACCGAGACTATTCCTTGATATCTGTTCTTCTTGATATAGTTGAGTTATTTCTATGAATTGTTACTGGATTCAGACTATTAATAACTACAACGTGTTGTTAATAACTACACATTGTTAATAACTCGCTGAGCTATTATGGAACTCGGATTACTGGATGCAATGTGGTGTTAATGACTTGTGATGAACTTGGGTTCAATCTTTGAACTAATCCGTATATGGGCTTCTATTCACTACATATGGGCTTCTCTTAATTGAATCTAACGTGTTTGTGATACGGATATAGATCGGGTCTCAAGTGGTACTTTGTTCATGGGCAGTTTAATCTTATTGGAATATTTGGGTTGTAATTTGGAAAGATTAATTGGTCTCATGAATCAGATATACTTAGGTTGCGTTTTGTATTCTGGTTGATGAGATGTGATGATACATGATATGATAATGTGAATAAATGGGTTATGATGTTTGGTACTTTGGTTTATACATTCTCACGCAGGATATTATGTCACGGCGTGAAGTGTTTATCGGAAAATGTTGACTACGGGGTTGTTTGTACGATATTTCTCATTGGGATTTAAAGTGAGGTTTTCCGGAGGCGTTTACTTATTTTGTCTTCTTTCTTTCTACCCTTCCGCGAAGATGACTTGTTTGGACATTTATTGAGTGTGATAAAGGCTTGGCTATTTAATTACGGTTGTGATTCTTTCTCGCTTAGACCACAACGTAGCTATCACTACGGTGTCTCACGCAGTTGAGGATATGTCAAGAGGTTTTGTACATTGGGTACACCGTTTCTTTTTCACGAGGATTAGTACAAGTTTAAGTAACAAATCTGGGGAAGTTCACTTCATGATCAAGTTTGGCATATCTGGTTTACATCACCTTGTTGTCACTACAATAGCCGACAGACTGCGTGAATGATGTGTTTTCCAAAGTGTTTATTGGATGGTTGATGATGTTGTTGATGTTGTAGAATGAACCGTTGATGAACTGCTGCATATTCCCCTAAAACAGATATTCACTGAAACCAAAGTTGTCATAACACATTGAAACTGACATTGTTTACGGTTTTGTCTTGATTTTGTAAAATCCAACTAAACAACCTATTTCTCGGTTTAAATCATAGACTTGTAAAATCCCGTGACAATGGAAACATCCTGGTAAAAGTAATGTGCATTTCCGGATCTATCTTGCGGTTTATTCTTGGTTTTGTAAAATTCCGCGAAAGAAACTATTTCTCGGTTTAAACCATAGAGTTGTAAAATCCCATATTGATAGAACCATCTTGGAGAAAGGAAAATGTATTTTGGGATCTTTTTGATGCTGGTGCTACGGTTTCTGTTTCGAAGAAGAGATAAAAGGGTGTACTTCATGAATTGGATGTGTGTTTGGATATTCGTCATGGCAGTTTGGTTATTACATGGTTTTACGGGGTTATGTGCTTTTAACCATGGTCGGGATGAAACCATTATCAGAGTTCACTTAAAACGTCAAAGGAGGCTAGAGTTGAGTTTTTAAACAGAAGATGTGACAACGGAGTTAATTCACTATTATTTATTTGAGGTTGAAGTGAAATATCAAGGGCGAGTGTACTTAGTATTTGAAGGTATCGGGGATGGTTGGATGAAGATTCTTCATGATCCTTGTTCGAGCTTATTATCAAAAATGAAGACTTGGAAATCTAGCTATTATTGGGTGACTTTTACCTTTTCTTTTTACCACTTGGGGGAATTGGGCTCGTATCATATTGGGTTATCTCCATCAGCTGTCACTGCAAAGAGCCTACTGAATGATAATGGTGATGATTACATGTTTTGCTAAGAGAGTTGAAAGGAGAGAGATTATGACGTCTGTTCACATCAGTTCAGGCCTCGTACTTCAACATTATGACGTATGAACACTTCAGTTCATGCCTTGTACTCTAAAGAAAAGAAATGTGTACGTTTCAGTGCGCATTATCTTTCGAAGAAGAGAAATCTTCTTATGACGTGTGAACACAACAGTTCAAGCCTCGTTCCCTAAAGAAAATAAATGTGTACGCTTCAGTGCGCATTATCTTCGGAAGAAGATAAATCTTCTTATTTATGACCATTCTCATCAACATGCTTCATACTTTTTCCATGCGCTTCAGTCATCAAGTGAACCGGGCTACCATTGATTGTTTTCTTATTCCACTTGCTCAACTATAATGACGATGGCGACACCATGTGCTAATTTTGCGGGGGAGAAGTGTGAATAGAATACTTTTGGATGATTTCACTTATTTAGTCAAGAATGGCATCTCCGTATGCAATTCTTGAGGGGGAGAAGAAGTGTGAATTTTTTGCATTGTTGATTGATATTTGAGAATATAAATGGTCATACGGCTCTAAACTCATGTAAGAACCGAGCTTCTTCTTATCGGGTCATCTTCACATGGAGTTTTTCTCTTCTAAGAGCCGTTGGTTGACATCTTCACTCGGATTGATGAGTTTATCGACAAAGTGCTTCCGGTTAATGCTTCACGTATACATCAACATGATGATTCCGAACAATCTATCTGTTCTTGTTTGATGTGATTGGGAGTTTGGTGTTACCATCTTGTGTGTTCGTTGCGGCCTGGTTGCTGATTTCCTTGATGAACATCTTTCTGTTCTTGTTTGATTGGGAGGGATTTTAGTTAAGGGGATTTGCAAGATGTAAGTTAATTGGGATGCTTTTTGGTGTGAGTTGAAGATGTTAACTATCTATTCCCCAACTACACAATCTTGAAGAAGGTCGAGTCTACAGTCTGTTCTACATTTTCTGCTACATGTTAGAAGACTAAAGACGAGTTGCATTTAACGATCTAAAGACTTCTTCTTAACCTGGGCATCTATCAAACAGATTGTCGGTTTAGGGGAGAGCACGAATTGGGAGAGAGTTATAAGTCAGATTCAATCCCCAATTAGACTTGCTCATATTCTTTAGCAGTGACTCCTCGAGACGTTGTTATTGACTATTTCTCGTATTGGACATTTGACACAAGTTGATTACTTCGGAGTTAACCATTTATCACTGATTTGAGATTGAAGTTGACTTTCACAAAGGCGTGTTCTTATTTGATAACTTGCTCGGGCTTAAGAATTTGAGTTGAAGACTTGGTTTATCTAGTTACCAGCAGTCGAGGTGGATGGTTGAAGACCTGGTTAACTATCACTATTAGGAGTTACTTTGTTTTACTCAGTGTCACACGCATATGACGGTGTGGATAATCGCAAGAGGTGTTAATGTCTCATACTTTGTTTGGGTAGTGAGTACTTAGAGATTTGCTTGAAGCATAAATTCTCTACACCGTTCTTCCATCATTAGGTGCAAGCTTAAGATACAAATGTGGGGAAGTTGACTTCAGTTTCAAGCAGGGTATATCGGTTTTTCTTCATCAGTGGTCACTTCAAATTGTCTACATAAGGGTTGATAAAAATAGTCAGAGAGAGTCTTCAGCAAGTTGATTCTCACAAGAGTTCAAGTGTTCTTCTCATAAAGATTTCAAGTATTTGGGCTTATATTTGTTGCTGATCCTGAAGTATGAAAACCAGAAAGGGGCAAGGAGACACACATCTAAACACAAAGCGAGTAAACTTGATGAACTTAATACTTCTAAGTAACTGAAGATATCCCGGGAAGACAAATGTTATTACCGCAGAGAAACTCAAGGTTTGACTCATGGCGAGTAAACTTGATGAGCTTAATACTTCTAAGTGATTGAAGATATCCCGTGAAAACAAATGTCATGACCGC
This sequence comes from Chrysanthemum seticuspe, assembly GCA_019973895.1. Lineage (NCBI taxonomy): Eukaryota > Viridiplantae > Streptophyta > Magnoliopsida > Asterales > Asteraceae > Chrysanthemum > Chrysanthemum seticuspe. The sequence continues at coordinate 155,658,427 of BPTQ01000008.1, read as the reverse complement.
AGAGAAACTCAAGGTTTTACTCATCAAGGCTTTTAGTGTTAGTATTCCAACGATGTGGGGGAAGTGATGTAAAAGAAAGTTTCTAAAGATAAAAGAGGTACACAAGTGCGACATATTCAGGGGAGATAAATGTGTAACATGAGGGAGGTGTTATCAGTTATTCTTTCGGTGGAAATGTGTGTACTTCGGATTCTTGAGCTTCATACACGATCATCAGGGAAGAAAAATGTGAACATGGGAAGGTGTTTTCATTCCCCTCATGATGTGTATTTGGGAGAGCTTTTGGGTATTGGTGTACTTCGGGTTCTTGAGCTTCATACATGATCATCAGGGAAGAAAAAAGTGAACATGGGGAGGTGTTTTCATTCCCCTCATGATGTGTATTCGGTAGAGTTCTTGAGCATTATACAAAGAGACTGACTACATCAATTCAACTACTTGGGGGAATTGTTCTCTTGACACCTTTTTGGAATGGATCGCTTCAGACTTCAGTGGGTATGAAAATTGAGAAGATTATTTAAATGTGGGATGATACGTAGCTGTTGTTCTTACTTGATGATATAACCCCGAACGGAGAATCTCGATTATCATTATTAAAACGGGAAACGGGATTTATGATAATGATGTGCTTCTCTGTGCATCTGGCTAAGGCAAGCTTGAAATATAGCTTCGAATCTGCTCATCTAATGGATTTTCGGTTTGGGGGGAAGCTGCCAAAGTCTCTCTATCTCAAAGGCTCATGTTCTATCTTCTATTCTGGAGCCTAGGAAGCTTTGGTGGTGAATGTTTAAGAGACGATGACTTCTATCTACAACGGGGCTGCTCGATATCCTTATCTCGGTACTCGTATCATCATCTTCTTATACTACATCATCTACTCTATCATTGTACATATTTATTCAAAAAGGAAAATACAAAAATATAAAACCAACAAAAAGAAAATAGAAAAATATAAAACCTTCAAAATCCCATAAAAAATCAGAAAATTTCAAAAATACCAAAAATATGTTTTCCAAGACATGTCTTCTGGTATCGATAACATCTACGGTCTTAGAAATGTCATTCAATAATGGCACGGGACCATAGATGAAGTTCGAGCAGGAGGTGTAAATATTCTTTTCTAAACATGTCTAAAATTATGGCTTACAGTTATCTCAGACTGTAACCCGAGCCTCAAAATATGGCTTACAGTTATTTCAGACTATAACCCGCGCTTCAAAAAACTGGCTTACAGTTACTTCAGACTGTAACCCGGGCTTCAAAAATGGCTTGCTATTATTTCAGATAGCAACCTGTTTTTCATAGGAAGGAAAGTGCTGCGCTAAACCTATTTTCAATATATTTCGTGCACTTGTCCTAAAACTAAACAAGGAAAGCATGTCGTCAAAAAGACTGCAGTTCCTACACAAATTTTTTTCCGTCTAAACTTCTTCAGAAAAATATTTGGTGTTTACAAAATGGTGGAAAATGAGTTGCTTTCAAACCAATCAGTTTCAAAGTTTTTATAAAAATTTGCAAACTCAATCAATGACTTCAGCGCTTTTAATCTTTTCAGAAAATGAGTCATTGATTGAGGGGGAGAATGTTTTCAAATTTACATCATCTAACGGACTTTCTTAATTATCCTACGTGCTTAATTAAAATATATAATTGCCTATGTTGAAGGACTAGGTTTCTAGGATGTGATTGTTAGGATTAGATGATTATAGTTTGATGAACACATTATTCCCATACCTTATATGAACTGATTGATATGTTGAATTGACTTTTATTAGTCGATTGCTGTTTGGGTGATGTCGACCACCATATATCTGTGTGTGTGTTCTCTAACGTATGCAGGTATATTGGTATATAAGAATGTTCCCGATCCGGATCCCACAATTGAAGATGATTGGATGCTGAAAGGAAAGGGTAACGATTTCTTGGGTCGACAAATGAAGAAACGGAGCTTAATTTGACTTCAATGGAGAGTTGGCATAAATGCAACGTAAGAGGTCTCACTGCATCAGCAGATGGTTTTCTTCTAAGTGATTGAAGGAACGGAGCTTAATTTGACCTCAGTTGGCATTAAAATGCAACGTAAGAAGTCTCACTGCATTAGTAGATGGTTTTTCTTCCAAGCCCTACAGCAGCAACATCAACAGAAGCAGCTCAACCACCTAATGCATCTTTGTGCAGGATATCATTTTAAACAATTTTGAAAAAATTTGATTAAATTGTTTTGAAAATGGAAAATATTGTTTTGAAAATCAATTGGACTTAATTTTGTAAATCACCGGACTTCATGTTTATCAAATCATAAGTCACTCAATTATTGACTTCTGTCATGGATTGAGGGGGAGAGTGATTTCAAATTATACATTTTCAAACGATATTTCTTCATAAAAGTCCGTGTGTACGTTAAAATGTGGTGATCTAAAGATTTAATGTTATGTCATGGTATGATTTTCTTTAAAACTCAAAGATCTGTCAAAATGAAATTTTTTCTGTTCTTGTTTGATTGTGAAATTGTTTTATTTTACTAAAAGATCTCTTAAAACAATCATACCTGATACTAACAATCTTTAATGTCTTAAAATGGTCCTTATCTGTCATTTTTCAAAATCAAATCTTGCCACGTCTTTCCCCAAAATATTCTAAATGATTTAAGTCAGTTGGGATCACAAATCTCAAATGGTTTGATATTTCTGATCGGGGTAGAGATCATGATTTAAATCTCAAATCTGTTTCAAATGGAATTGGTTTTAGTCCTTCAAAGGCACTCCTGCCTCCATGTGCCAAACAATTTCAAATACACAATGCACATGTTGAGGAGGAGGATTTATCCAAAAACCAGATGAGTATTTAAACAAGGCCACATTTTCTCCCATGTTTTTTCTAAACCTAATTAAATCACTTGGGATCCAAAATCTCAAAGGGTTTGATATTTTTGATTGGGGTAGAATTTATGATTTAATAATGAAATTTGATAAAAGGTGATCGTTTTGATTTAATTTTGCAGGCTGCTCTCTCATATGTGCTAAACGCTTTCGAATCTCGAAGCATAAATTGAGGGGGAGCATTTTAAAAGAAAAGAAACTATCAAGGTGCAAATGCTTTTATGTTTTAACATAAAGTACCTTGATTGAGTTTTAAATGGTTTCTTAATGGCTTGTGTGATCGTAAATGTCCTTCAAAAGAACTCTTGCCTTTATGTGATAAAATGATTTCAAATATCCTATGCACATATTGAGGGGGAGAATTTTACCAAAGAAATTCAAATGGCTTTTTCTAAGGAAATTGTGATCAAAAAATTATTTCAAAGAAATTATTTCAAAGAACTCTTGCCTCCATGTGCCAAACAATTTTAAATCATATGCACATGTTGAGGGGGAGCATTTCTAAAATGATCAAAACTATTATGGTAAAATATGCTTTGATCTCGTATCACAAGTACCTTGATTGTTTTTCCAAATGATTTTTCGATTGGTTTCATGAAGGAAAGAACAATACCAAAAGACCGACCAATTTACTTTATGCATGGTGTTATAAGGATGGTTAGGTTAGGTATTCGTTCCCATGATCTTCCAGAACCGGAGGGATCTACCCAGGGACAATCCACTAGATAGTGTAGAGTCCTTAGGTATGATGAAAAAAGGAGAAAAATGAGAAATGGGAAGAGTGCGGACTGAGACAGAGCTAGTACTGGAATAAACCCAACAAGGTTCTAGTTATGAAGTCTCGGTAAGCACTGAAGGGGTTGAAGAATGAAAAAGAAATAAATGTGAAAAGGGTGAAAAGAAATAGCCCTCCATTAATTCAACCTTAGGGCAGAAACCGGGTTCAATACATATGCTACTGGTGGTTACTAAGGTGAAGCCGGTATTGAAGACAAGACTTCATGGACCCAGTGACGCACTGCACTAAACTTCCCAAGCTACTCAAGTTCCTCTTAAAAGGGCTTGTTTCATTCTCACGGGGAACCTACATAATCTATAGACTTTCTCTTAGAGATTGTTGATATTGAAGAAGGAGACCCTCTCCCTTGTCTCCGGCACGGGAACCAAATATGCACAATTGAGTCTAGAGCCAAGAGATCATCCACAATATCTCATTAGGACACTAAATTAATGAAGACTCGTTGTTTCACACAATGTGGAAAGTGAGAATATATTTAAGAGACCTACGCATTATCCTTGTGGTATTGCCAGAACATCCGAGTGATATGTAAAAATATTCACAATGAAGATGGAAATCCTTCTAGAGCCAACATCAAACAAGCTCTTGGTGGGTGACATGTGAGATCTTCTCGTAAGATCAAGCTTGTGACAACTGGATAGAAACGATGGGGCGATTCATTATTGAATCAACCTTGGTCCAGGAATGGAATTGACGAATACTTTTGGAAAAACCGTTCGGTGTGCAAATATTCTTTTCTCTAGCACATCGAATGTGTATTCATGTTTTCAAACACAAAAAGTATCTCTGACTGAAAAAATACTTTTGGAAAAACCGTTCGATGTGCGAATCTCTTCTTTGATCTAGCACATTGAATGTGTACTCTTTTCATATACAAAAGGTATTTTTGATTGAAAATTGATCTTTCTCATTAAACCTTCGTTGTATTGCAAAACTCTTTATCTTAAGCGATACGCGATTGTTTTTCAAATCATTTTTCATCAATCAGTGAATCTCAATTCGCTGGTTCACTCACTCCGTGTTGTCTTCTTTGAGACGTTCCGGTTTGAGAACAGCTAGAACAGCTGCGAAACCCTGTCAAGGAGATTCTTAGGAATCCTACCTGATCACAGGCAGTACTTGTACTGATCAACGGAGAACCGTGGGCCGTGTACCTCAATTCAATGAAAGTGATCAAAGACACTTTCGTGCGCTTTATTGCTAACTGTTGTTTCCAGGTACATTTGGACGGTTGCAGCTGATCAGAATTGAGGAGTCAATCCAAAGTCGCATGCTCACAACATTCACACTTAATTTGAAGAAATCATGACTGGTGCATATCTACATAACCTGGCTCTGATATTTCATACTATGCTTCTGCTTCGCTGCTACAAATATCATGAATCAGTAAGGCTTCCGCTACTCTGATGGAAAGATGTCATGATTCAAAAGTGTGAGCATGTCGGTCCGAAAGTCACAACTTCACATGATGGCAACACAATAAAGGGTGATCCAGAGATTTACTGTGGCTGATGATCTCAATGAAAGCTCGAAGATCATCAAAGATGTGGGTCAGTTCAAAGGCCTCCACTTAAAGTACTAATCTATGCGGACTTTGAAGAATCACTACTAAAGCACAAAGATTGCGGAAATTGAAGAATTGTAGTCTACGAGCTCAAGAACGAAGTCAAGAATAGAATGCTAGGATTCGAAATGTAAAACATGGGGTGACCTCCCTTAGGGGGAGATTGTTAGGAATTAGAAAATTCCATGTTAAAGTGTCGGTCACCCCAATTATGATCTAGCATAAGTTAGCTCGTAGACGTGTCGTTATTTTTGTTGTTTAGTAGTTTATTAGTTATTTAGTAGCGTAGTTTAGCGTAGTGTAACACCGTGGAGGAAGGACGGGTCTTTACCCACTGTATACCTGATCCACAGGCCGATAGGAGGTCGTTGAGTCTGTAACTATAAATACCCCTTCCATCCATGGAAGGGGTGGTGCTTTTCAATCTAACATTCCATACTTTTGTATACCAAGTCTCTAGCAAGAAAACACCCAACTCTCTACTTCTCTCTCTAATGGCAAACATGTATTTTGATCATCCAAGACCACCCGAATCATCAACACAATAATATATGATCCTACAGTAAGTGGTGATGACTTGGTTATAGATTTAGACTACCTGCTTGATTTTTATTTTACACCATTTATATATCCCATGTCTTATCCTACCCCTTTAGTCATGAAGCGTGTCTAGGTGATGCAGCGAGCAATATTTGGTGTCTTGGCCATGGATTTGGTCATGTATCATTGATTTTGTCCACTTCGCCGTGACATGTTAGTAATGACGAGTCACCCCTTAACCTTTGTCATGTCTACCCATATTGCCTTCAAGAATTGTTTAGCCCTTAACTCTAGTGGTGGAGATTTATGTAACCGCCAAGCTTTTGTTAGAATACATGCTAAGACTGTGCGATTGAGTGATCACCCCGAAATTGACACTTAGAATAGTTGAGAGATTTTAGTGTTTTGTTCCCAATTCGTGAGGTGTTCAGCTTTGTTTTATTCTAGCATAAGGGATTTGTAAACCTATATTTTCCAGGTTTTGGGAGATATCTTTTTAGGAATCTTTCTAATAAGGTCTACTTAAGGGCAAGTAGAGTTCAAGTGGGGGGATATTTGATAACATCAAATAGTCCTGAATATTAAGTGTTAATTTCCCCTGATAATGCTTGTAATTTATATCATTTATATGGATTTACGCTTGTTTTCGATTGTTTTCCACTTTCAGGTAAATTACGAGCATTGGAGCTAAAGAGACGCGGAATTGGAGAAATATCAAAGATTTATCATAATATGCTTATTTTGAAGAAATTACGGCGTAACTCATCTCTCACATTACGCCGTAACAAAAGCGTGACTCAGAAAACCAACTCATTAGAAGATTACGGCGTAACTTATTAGGTCAAATGAGGTTCCACGTCGCTGATAACTATGCCGTAACTATTTCACTAACTACGGCGTAACCAAGTAATATTGAAGATACGGCGTAACCACTTATAAGGTTACACCGTAATCAGCTGAGCTAGTGCAAATAACGAAGGAATTGAAGATTACAGCGTAACTCTTATATTAGTTACGCCGTAACCCAGATCTGGCTTATAAATACCCCACGATTTCCAGCATTTCAAAGCATCCCATTCCACACACCACAACCAAAGAACGTGGGAAGAAGCCAAAGGCAGGTCTATAGGAGCATACGAAGCTGTCTCCAAGGGAGAAATCACTCTCCTACGATAAGCATTAGCATTTTATCTTTTCTTTACTTTCGATTCATGTATTTCGTAACTTTGAATATTGAATTGGCTTGTCTGGTTCATATGAGCGGCTAAGCACCTCTTGATGCTGACCTAGTTATGATTCCTTAATTGTTTTGTTTGCATTTACATTACTTCCGTATAATTATTTCTAAGTGTATGCATGCATAGTTTATTGGTAGCTACCCTTGTTTCGGTAGTTTTGAATGGCAGTAGAGGCTAGTTGCTTAGGAGATATGACCAACTGACCCTAAGTGAGTAGACTGAGATGGGAAGGGTAAGATATGACTAACTGACGACCCTTTCTACTTGTGCGATTTGACCAACTGATCACCTACCGTTTGGATGAACTTAAGAATTAGGGGGTAAGTGTTTAAGTTGCTAACGCCCGGGCACTCACTATTATAAATATAGCATGTAGCGGTACTTAATGACTTGGCTTATGGGACCAGGAACAACTGGACTTATGAAGGGACACCTGACTTCTCCAGTGGTGGCATCTTTGCTGATAGGTTAGGGCAAATTGACCAAATTCTGTACTCTCGAATTTGACCCCACCTGAAGTAATTGGAAGTAAGTAGACGTAGACATTACTATCTAGGAGGAATAACTAGGTTAGCACCACTCTCCTCTATTGATTAAACCTTTGCCTTTTATCTTCTTTAGTAGTTAATTAATTCCTTATTAAAATCTGTGACACCTAGACTTAGTAATAATCCAACACACATAGCTTTTGGGACGACCTCGGTTTTACCGAATACTATATAACGAGACTATATAAACATTAAAACCTGGTCAGTAAAACCTGCATCATCAACCAATCTCCTCCAGGGTATATGTTCAAAAACCCTCTAAGCACAGTTAATGATGGTTCATACCCATATGCTTTGTACATTACAATGTATGGTATGCTTGGCTAAGCCAAAAGGGTTAAATCTAGATATGTAAGGTATCCTTATATTGAAGGTAGTAAAAGCATGAGTGTACAGACCCACATACCCTTTTGGTGCATCATAAATGCCCTGGCGTCTACTAGGAAGCATTATCTTAAATTGTTTTAGGATAGGATAGTCTGTGAGGAAGGCCTGAAGCTCTTCCTTTGACAAGGTGCAAGTTTGTTGTCTTATGGTAAACTTCGCATTAGTACCCATTGTAGAAAACTAGAAGGGGGATGAATAGTTTTACCGATTAAAACATGGTTTTAAACTATTTAGATCGACTTGTGTCAATCTATTTGAATGTGTGTGTTGGATGTTGATAGACAAGCATATAGATAAATAAAAGCTAAGATAAAGAGTAAGAAGCACAAAACCACAATGCGAGTATTTATAGTGGTTCGGCTACAAGGACACCTTCCTTGCCTACTCCACTCCCCGAGTCACCTACTAGAGAGTTCGTAATCACTACACAACAGAAAATACTCTTTATCCGATACAAGGCTAGATATCGGGTTCTTCCACGAGGTAGAACCAAACCTATCACAACGTTGCCTACCCTTTATCCGGTACAAGGCTAGATATCGAGTTCCATTACAAAGGAGGAACTACTACCCAACACTACTCAAATCCTATCCCTAAGGAGATCCACTCCTTATGAGAACATCAAGAAGGATATCAATATCCTTTGACCCAATACAACTCTATCTTGTACATCGACACACCATATCAAATGTACACCTTAGGCACCTTTCACTAATGCCTTTGACTCGACTTCTAGGCACCCTTCACTAATGCCTTTTGACTCGACTTCTAGGCACCCTTTAGTAATGCCCTTTGTCTTGACTTCTAAGCACCCTTCACTAATGCTTTCAACACGGACGTTCGGCACCTTTCACTAATGCCTTTACTTTGACTCTTCGACACTTTTCACCAATGTCTTCGTCTTGACCCTTTAGACATCTTTTACTAATGTCTTTGACACTACACTTCTAATGAGAAAGAAGAGAACTATCAACAAGATACTATTTGTATTCTTGATGATGACGAAGCTAGGCAACCCATGGACTTGAGCTTGCTCGACTTCATGAGGTGGTGATCTCGCCTTTAAGAGGAACCTAGAGAATCACACAAACACAAAACTACATACAAAGATCACTTGGATCTGTGGCTAAAAAGCTTACAACTCAAAGAGAAAATATATGTGAAAGGGGTTAGTTACAATGAAGAAATGGCTCACTATTTATAGAGGAAAATGTGCTACTGTCCCACGGATCCCTTACTTGAGGGATCCGTCCAGTGTAAACTGGGGGAACCATGGGACGGTCCTCTTTGCCCATGGGTTTTAGGTCATGGGTCATGGGTTATGGGTCATGGGTCCTAGACTTTGGACCAGGTTAGCTCCATGGGTCATGGATAATACCCATTATGACTTATGCATGATGTCATGCAATGGGTTATGGGTTATGCTCCATGGGTATGGGTCATGGACTTTGGGTTTTACCCAACTATATTCAATGTATTTAGTCAATGGGTCAAATACTTAAACTTCTACCCATTGCATTACCCATTACAATACATACTAATTATGTATATATCTACCTGATCGGCTCCCAAACGGTCAGTCTTTTATCACACAAGCTAACCACTTGTGAATGGTCAACCGTAATAAAAGGCAGACAGTCTGAAACCAAAGCAATTAAGTCCAGGAGAGTTTAGTGTTTCCCCGGGTCGTTAAGTCCCAACGAGGTGTGAAAACTGTAATACAACGAATCTGTGATCGGGTGAATATTGAACAGGAAAAGGTGATGATTGATTACACTAAGGAAATTAAATCTAATTAAGACTTTGAAGTCATTTTAATTCTATATTTAAAATCGATTAACGATTAAAACCTAAAAACGTAAAACTTAAACTAAAACAAACGTAAATGTGTAAAATAAAAATGTGAAATCAGAAAACTAAAAGACTCATGAAAATGAAAATTACTTTTTAACAATTCTAATAATAAAAGAAAATTTTAAGAAAAAGAAAATTATTTTTTAAAACTATTTATCTAATTATTATTAATTAAAAACTATTTTTAACTATTTAAAAATACATTAAAATACAAGAAAATAGGAAATTAACCTCAAAAATGAAATTATAAATTCGAAAAATCTAAAATATTATAAAACTAATGTTAAAACTGAAAATATATTTTTTAGACTTTTTAAATAATTATTATTAATTAAAAACTTATTTAAACTAATTAAAATTAAGAAAAATAACAAATGAACAGTAAAAATTATGAGACTTTACAGGAAAATCTAAAATATTATTCTAAGCCTAGGAAAAATATAAAAAGTTAGATAAGCCCACTAATAAGCTGAATTGGGCAAATAAGCAGTTTAAATAAGCACTTGAAATAAGCTAAAAGCTAACTATAAGCTACCATAAGCTACTAAAGCCTAAATCTAACCTAAAATGAGCTAATGCAACTGATGGGAACCTAAAAAGCACAAGCTACAGAAAAAAAGCTCGAGACCAGATTTCAAGTCTCAATACGCCAAACGGCCCTTATAGCCCTACTTTAAGCACTAATTAAGCTAGCTAGAAAAATTCCTAAAAATAAACTAAAATGGCCATGATGTTCACAACCAACCAAAAATCTTGTATCCCAAATTTGAGCTCAAATGGACTTATAATGAATCCGTGAAAATTCCACAAAGTTTGGCAAAATTCACGTTTTCACTTTTTTTTTTCTTTTGCAAACTGATTTAAAGACGAAATAAGCAATTTTAACAAAAAATAAACTTGAAAAATAAAGCTAAATTAAGCTGTCTAACAGCTTACTACTCAACAGAAATGAACTAAAGGGTTGTTTGGTTGCTAGTTGCTAAAGGGGGCTGTTTGGTTGCTTATAAATAAACATGACAATGATCTCTAAAACCCTCAACAAGCAGAAACCGAACCTAGAGTTACAAGGGAATAAGCAGTTTAGTCTACAAACTAATCTAAGGGAATTCTAAGCTATAATGAAAAATGGAAAGCAAGTATTAAACTCCTATGATACGCACTAACAATGATCTAACTTAAACTAATTGAGCATTTAACAATTTGAATGAGCTAAACTATATTACAAAATAAGCTAAGGAGGGAAGAACTCAACTGTTCTCCGATGTGAGCGGTTGGACTGTGAACAACCAAACACACCTGCTGATGGGCTACCTGCTGTTGCAGGCACAAACAGGCCCAAGGTGGCTTAGTTGGAGCTTATCATTAAGCTGAGATGAGATCTTCTAGAGCAAAAAAAAGCTACAACACCAAGTTAGCACATTGGAGATGCAAATTAAACCAATTAGATGTCAAGGAGAAAACTTTTGAATAGCTTCGAAACCAAAGACATGCTTGAAGGTCAAACGGGCAGAAAGTGCATTTGGCCAATTACCAGCTTAAACCAAACACCCCTTCATGGGTGTAAAACACTTGAAACAGACTTTAAAAGCTTTTACTTGAATTTTTTAAATTGATACCAAATAACTAACTACCTTTTAGAACACTAGAAAATTAGTAAAAGTCAAATAAGCACTAATGTGCTTATTTGCGAATAAGCTGAAAAATACACTAATCAAGTAAACCAAGAAAACTTCCTTCTCATTAAATAAAAAAACATTACAACTGTAAAAAGAAACTAAGTTTATAACTAAAAAACTAGGTAAAAACTGATTGCTTAGTAAGAAATAGGAACATAAAGTAGAAAAAAGGGCTTTTCATTAATTAAACTTCATTACAACCGAACTAAGAAAAAACAGAAAACTAAATTTTAAAACTAAACTAAGGAGCTTAAAAGAAGGAAAAAAAACTAACTTAAAAACTAAAAACTAGCCTGCCTTATAACAACGGCTACATGATTTATATGAGAAGTAAAAATGGGTCTTCCTTCTCTCTCCTCGCATGAGATAAACAATGCAAAAGAAACGGCAAGCGTGCCTCTGCCATTTGCCAGACCCTGACTCGTTCATCATTTCCAATCTTTCTCTGTCGCAGGGGGTGGGGAGGATGGGTTGTAGAGTGTTGCAGGGAATATGTCAGGGGTAGAGGGATTATTTAATGGTTTGTGTTTCTGTGTTGCGTGGTTGGGCGGGAAGAAAAAGGAAGAAGAAAAGGGGTGATAATTATTGACTGAGTAGGGTTTGGTTGGATGGGTGGACTAGGCAGATTTGGGTTTAAGATAAGGAGTAGTAATTTAATGGATTTGGACTAGTCTTTTAAATTGGATGACATTTAGTAGTTAAGGACCAATCTTGCCAAAAACTAAAAATCCAGGGACCACGTATGTAATTCTGAAAATGCTTTCCAAGGACCAATCTTGACAATCTCTAATAATCCAAGGACTATATTTGCCAAATCTGAAACTTGATGGACTAACTTGTAATTTCTCAAAACTTTATAATTTTTCACCAAAGGACAAATTATGACAACTTATGATTTCAAAAGGACCTTTGGTGACTTTTCTTTTTAAAATAAGTGCTCAGGGACTATTTCTGCCATTTTTTGAAAGTCGGGGGACTGAAACTGCCAGTTATGCAAACTCTGTTCGTTTTTTCATTTGTTTTCAATAATTTTGCATCTGAAACATATAAAACACAATTTTTAGATATTTTCGGTATTTTGATGCATTTCTGAGTGTTTTTAGATGTTTTGCAGTTCAGATTTGACCAAAAATGATGAGTTTTTACACACTCATCAATCCCCCACACTAAACCATTGCTAGTCCCTAGCAATCTTTTGAGAAAACTTAATGGATTTGAATCTCTTTACCAAAAGCCATTACTTCTGGAGTAGCCAAATGTTTCAGTTCAAGTAAGAACTATGGTACACTGATAACCATATGATTTTGAGCAAATCACCAGCTTTCAACGGATTTGATTTGTCTTTACCAGAAGCCGTTTGCTTCTGGACTAGCCAACTCTTAGATAAAATATCTTTGGTGAGTCGATTACCAATTATGGTTTTCCAACTGCCTTTACCACAAGCCATAAACTTGCGGGCTAGCCAACTCTTCACTAATTAAAGATATGGTGAGCTGAACACCATACAATTTTGGGCAAATTGCAAGCCGTCAACGGATTTGAGATATCTTTACCAAGAGCCGTTTGCTCCTGGATTAGCCAATCCTTTTGTTTATTAGACATGGCGGACTGATAACCATAAGCTGAGTAAGTGCAAAACACTTACTTCAAAAAAAAAAAAAAAAAAAATTTGGCCAAAAATGGGGGAATTGGGTGGTATAATTACATGATAAAATTCGTGAGAATTCCCCCCCACACTAGAAATGAATATTTCCCTCAATATTCAAAGTACCGGCGGTTATGCCGAAACATAGAACGTAAAAGGGAAATACTACGACCATTATTTGAATTTTTTTTTTTTTTTTTTTGAAAACTTTATATACAACAGCGGGGGGCAACTCCCCCACACTAGGGTGGTACACACGGGTGAAAACCCATGTTTAACTACTGTTTTTGATTACCGAGTCGCTAGCTTGACTCGACTCCGAATTAATTTGTTCATGGGGACGTAAGTGGAAGAGACAATCTCCATCGGACTTTCATTCAAGATGTTTGTATAAACATTGAAGTACGTGAAAGTTCCACACCGATGAGATATAGAGAGACAGACCCGGCTCACAAATGGTACATGGAAATGCCGGGGTCAAAGATGGTATCTTCACTCCCGAATGAGTGAAGAAGAGAAGAAGTCACCAGGTAGGTGAAGAAAAGAAGGAAAATCATGATGACGATCATGATAAGATCTTCTTCCTCATGATCAAGTGCAGTTGCACTCGTTTGGATTTTATCAGTTGAGCTCTTTGGTTTGAAAAGCATCTCGGGAGGGAGGGTTGGAAAATTTGTCATAGAAATACAAACTCTCATGATTGAGAATTTTTCCCCCCGATCATGATTTTTGCCATCCAAGCGATCATACTCCGGCGGAGTCATGATATGAGTGAGTTCACCGGCGAACTCCGCATGAAGAGAATCATTCACATGATGTGAATTTGTGAATTCTTGTTCCACTATAGACTCATCACTATCCTCAATCTGAGTATCAAAGAGTGGATTCTCAGAAATTAAAGTGAATTCAGAGTCGAATTCAAATAGAGGATTAGTGAGAGTTGTTTTGAATGCTTCAGGAACAAAGTGATTAATATTCTCTATTGGACTGTTGGGATAAGAACTGAGTGAACGATCATTATGAAGGAGACTTTCAGTCTCTCCCAGATCGGCTTCGAAATCAAAGAGACCATCATCACTTCCCGATGAAAGTGGATTGGTGTGAGTGAGTTCATCGGTGAATTCCTCAAGAAGATGATCAGCATCAGATTGTGGAAGTGATGCCTCAACATACTCGATGTCTCCATATGATGCACAATCTTCGCTACAATTGGAGAAAGTCTCAAAATGATCTTTTGAACACTCAAGAGGGGAAGAAGAATCATACATATGATCAGAAGTTCCCTGTAACTCTCTCGGGATTGGGACAAGGTTCTCAACACTAGACTTTATGAATTCGTCCGATTCCTTTTCAGGAACAGTGTCAAGATGCTCGTCCCCCATGTTTAGAGAGTGAGTGGGCATTTCGGGTGTGATAGCAGTTGTTTGAGAATGAATCTCAACTGCTGGGATATCAACTGATGAACTTGATGAATCTTTATAGAATTGAAGGATATCAAGTGTATCCTCATCATCACTGTCATCAGGAATAAAACGAAATTGAGAGCTAGATCTGGCTGCTTTTTCTTTTGCAATTGATTCCTAATAGATTTTTCAAACTCAATTTGGGAATTTATTTTAGCAGCCTGCTCTTCAGCTAGCAATTCTTCCATGGATTTCTCATGAGAATTTTGAATGCCGGGACATTGTGGGAGTGGAGATTTGTCAAAACCGGAAGGTTGACATTGATAATCATCATGAGGACCCCCACAATATACACAAGAAAAACTGGGAGCATTTCGAAATGCTGTTTTACTCAACTCCTCAGTTCTTTTCACTAACTCCAGAAGCTCTAGATAAGTGTCTTGTTGGGTTTGCTGAGGAGTTTGAGTCATTTGGCACTGTGGAGGTTGGTCGTGATATGGATAGTCGTAATTGTTACAAGGAAATGGATTCCCTGTTTGACAATCAGAGCTGAAATGGGGACCTCCACAGTTCTCACAACAAAATGATTGTTGTGACTGATTTGGTGAATAACATGGATATTGATCATTTCCAAAGTTCAGAGTGTTATCAGAGATTTGTTCATAGAAAAACGTGCCTCTGGTCTGACACTCAAATCCTTGGTGAGGACCTCCACAAAATTCACACAAGTATGTCTGAATCTCATGATGTGGTAGCTGATGAAATAAATTAGTCGTGTCATGGTAAGAATAGGGATCTTGGTTATAGACAGACCCATTTCCTGACTCTACCATGCTAAAACTGAGACAATTATCATCATTATGAGGGCCACCACACCATTGACAACCAAGAAGGTGAGGATAAGACATAGAAAGAATCAAAGGGTTCCAGAGGGTAAGAAATGAAGAATCAAAAGGGTAAGAGGGTAAAGAGGAATATTTTTGGTATTTTTGAAAAACATGTTATAAATATAAGAAAGAAAATCTTTTTGGGTTTTTTGTGTTTGTTGAAAACTGATTTTAAAATGTTTTCGGGAACCGTGTTGTTTTTATATGATAATAATAAGAAAATATGAACAAGTATGGTAAATATACAATGGATGTATATTCAACAACACTGATGCTTCAAATTCGTAGAACGCAGCACACCTCCCCGGCAGCGGCGCCAAAATTTGATCGGCTCCCAAACGGTCAGTCTTTTATCACACAAGCTAACCACTTGTGAATGGTCAACCGTAATAAAAGGCAGACAGTCTGAAACCAAAGCAATTAAGTCCAGGAGAGTTTAGTTTTTCCCCGGGTCGTTAAGTCCCAACGAGGTGTGAAAACTGTAATACAACGAATCTGTGATCGGGTGAATATTGAACAGGAAAAGGTGATGATAGATTACACTAAGGAAATTAAATCTAATTAAGGCTTTGAAGTCATTTTAATTCTATATTTAAAATCGATTAACGATTAAAACCTAAAAACGTAAAACTTAAACTAAAACAAACGTAAATGTGTAAAATAAAAATGTGAAATCAGAAAACTAAAAGACTCATGAAAATGAAAATTACTTTTTAACAATTCTAATAATAAAAGAAAATTTTAAGAAAAAGAAAATTATTTTTTAAAACTATTTATCTAATTATTATTAATTAAAAACTATTTTTAACTATTTAAAAATACATTAGAATACAAGAAAATAGGAAATTAACCTCAAAAATGAAATTATAAATTCGAAAAATCTAAAATATTATAAAACTAATGTTAAAACTGAAAATATATTTTTTAGACTTTTTAAATAATTATTATTAATTAAAAACTTATTTAAACTAATTAAAATTAAGAAAAATAACAAATGAACAGTAAAAATTATGAGACTTTACAGGAAAATCTAAAATATTATTCTAAGCCTAGGAAAAATATAAAAAGTTAGATAAGCCCACTAATAAGCTGAATTGGGCAAATAAGCAGTTTAAATAAGCACTTGAAATAAGCTAAAAGCTAACTATAAGCTACCATAAGCTACTAAAGCCTAAATCTAACCTAAAATGAGCTAATGCAACTGATGGGAACCTAAAAAGCACAAGCTACAGAAAAAAAGCTCGAGACCAGATTTCAAGTCTCAATACGCCAAACGGCCCTTATAGCCCTACTTTAAGCACTAATTAAGCTAGCTAGAAAAATTCCTAAAAATAAACTAAAATGGCCATGATGTTCACAACCAACCAAAAATCTTGTATCCCAAATTTGAGCTCAAATGGACTTATAATGAATCCGTGAAAATTCCACAAAGTTTGGCAAAATTCACGTTTTCACTTTTTTTTTCTTTTGCAAACTGATTTAAAGACGAAATAAGCAATTTTAACAAAAAATAAACTTGAAAAATAAAGCTAAATTAAGCTGTCTAACAGCTTACTACTCAACAGAAATGAACTAAAGGGTTGTTTGGTTGCTAGTTGCTAAAGGGGGCTGTTTGGTTGCTTATAAATAAACATGACAATGATCTCTAAAACCCTCAACAAGCAGAAACCGAACCTAGAGTTACAAGGGAATAAGCAGTTTAGTCTACAAACTAATCTAAGGGAATTCTAAGCTATAATGAAAAATGGAAAGCAAGTATTAAACTCCTATGATACGCACTAACAATGATCTAACTTAAACTAATTGAGCATTTAACAATTTGAATGAGCTAAACTATATTACAAAATAAGCTAAGGAGGGAAGAACTCAACTGTTCTCCGATGTGAGCGGTTGGACTGTGAACAACCAAACACACCTGCTGATGGGCTACCTGCTGTTGCAGGCACAAACAGGCCCAAGGTGGCTTAGTTGGAGCTTATCATTAAGCTGAGATGAGATCTTCTAGAGCAAAAAAAAGCTACAACACCAAGTTAGCACATTGGAGATGCAAATTAAACCAATTAGATGTCAAGGAGAAAACTTTTGAATAGCTTCGAAACCAAAGACATGCTTGAAGGTCAAACGGGCAGAAAGTGCATTTGGCCAATTACCAGCTTAAACCAAACACCCCTTCATGGGTGTAAAACACTTGAAACAGACTTTAAAAGCTTTTACTTGAATTTTTTAAATTGATACCAAATAACTAACTACCTTTTAGAACACTAGAAAATTAGTAAAAGTCAAATAAGCACTAATGTGCTTATTTGCGAATAAGCTGAAAAATACACTAATCAAGTAAACCAAGAAAACTTCCTTCTCATTAAATAAAAAAACATTACAACTGTAAAAAGAAACTAAGTTTATAACTAAAAAACTAGGTAAAAACTGATTGCTTAGTAAGAAATAGGAACATAAAGTAGAAAAAAGGGCTTTTCATTAATTAAACTTCATTACAACCGAACTAAGAAAAAACAGAAAACTAAATTTTAAAACTAAACTAAGGAGCTTAAAAGAAGGAAAAAAAACTAACTTAAAAACTAAAAACTAGCCTGCCTTATAACAACGGCTACATGATTTATATGAGAAGTAAAAATGGGTCTTCCTTCTCTCTCCTCGCATGAGATAAACAATGCAAAAGAAACGGCAAGCGTGCCTCTGCCATTTGCCAGACCCTGACTCGTTCATCATTTCCAATCTTTCTCTGTCGCAGGGGGTGGGGAGGATGGGTTGTAGAGTGTTGCAGGGAATATGTCACGGGTAGAGGGATTATTTAATGGTTTGTGTTTCTGTGTTGCGTGGTTGGGCGGGAAGAAAAAGGAAGAAGAAAAGGGGTGATAATTATTGACTGAGTAGGGTTTGGTTGGATGGGTGGACTAGGCAGATTTGGGTTTAAGATAAGGAGTAGTAATTTAATGGATTTGGACTAGTCTTTTAAATTGGATGACATTTAGTAGTTAAGGACCAATCTTGCCAAAAACTAAAAATCCAGGGACCACGTATGTAATTCTGAAAATGCTTTCCAAGGACCAATCTTGACAATCTCTAATAATCCAAGGACTATATTTGCCAAATCTGAAACTTGATGGACTAACTTGTAATTTCTCAAAACTTTATAATTTTTCACCAAAGGACAAATTATGACAACTTATGATTTCAAAAGGACCTTTGGTGACTTTTCTTTTTAAAATAAGTGCTCAGGGACTATTTCTGCCATTTTTTGAAAGTCGGGGGACTGAAACTGCCAGTTATGCAAACTCTGTTCGTTTTTTCATTTGTTTTCAATAGTTTTGCATCTGAAACATATAAAACACAATTTTTAGATATTTTCGGTATTTTGATGCATTTCTGAGTGTTTTTAGTTGTTGTACATATGCATTACTAAATCATAAAAACACTATTACTTGTTTACTTGTTTACTTGGTTTTATATGAAAAATGTAAGTGTGTTAGTAAACTATTGACTCAAACTATTTACGTATTTTATTTGTTTCGTTAAAATGATTTTACGTTTGTTATCGACAAAACATTAGAAGATCGTAAAATATAAATAAACATTTTTACGTCTTATTTGTATTAACACGCATTATGGATTTATGCAACACAAAAGCAAGAAAACTTAACAGTGGAGGAGGAATACTTTACCTTTTGGTCGGACACTTGATCGGAAGCACAAGATTGTATGTGTAAACTTTTGGGCGTGGTGTGAAAAGTGATTTAGGGTTCACTGTTTTATGCATTATATACCATATTTTATTTTAAATCTTGGCCATACACGTGTCACTTGGATCACCTAACATCCGGACTTCAAACCCAATTAAAAATTGAAAAGACGTTTTGGGATTACCGAGAATGGGGTGGTTTGGCTAAGTATCCTTGCATTAAATGTGCACTAAGAACACATCCAACTTACGCCTTCTGTCCAGTTTTGTGACAAAGGGGGTTTCGTGTATATTTTTTAGTCGTAAGCAGTATATCCTCGTTCGTACATATCACTTTTGACTTGGGGGCTTGATGACGTACCCTCCGATCAGGTCGAAGGACTCCCATTTGGCTTCAGTCGAATCTTCATAACGAAGGACTAAGTCAATCTTCCTAAGTCATCAATGGCATAAAACCATTCATCATTGACATGGTTACCAATTGGAAAGTCGTCCATAGAAGGCCTAAGCCCTTCAGGGTCTGACCTTGAAAACACTAAGACATAGGAGAACTTGACTTGGTCTTACCCACGTTCCTACTATCTCCTTAGCTTTCCCACCAAGACAGAGAGAGTGGGGATGAAGCCCTAGCGGTTACCATAAATCAAGGGACGCCCCCATGATATCCGAAACATGTGCAAACACCCTCCAAGCCTATTTTTCTACCTATAAATAGATTGGACGAGTCATTACTGATGGTATGTTCATTCAAAACTACATTTCACACTCTTAACATTACTTCAATACATAACACATACTTACTCGCACACCGAAGGTGGTTCGCAGGGTCCAACCCCTGCGCAATCACTTAACGAAGTGTCTTCTATTTCTTATTGTAGATTGGATACAAGTTTGTCGCAAGCATAACACCCCTCATACCCTTCGATCACCATCGAAGGCCTGGTCGTATGATTTATTGTACAATCAAAATTCTTGATCACAATTTTAATTTCGGGGACCAATTCATTGTAGATAAACTGTCTGATACTGAAGCTGATAAAACAAAAGAAGAAAAGGAAGTTGTGTCCATGTATTCTGTCATCATTCAATAGGATACATCTATTGTTCCACCTATGACGGTTCCTACACCAACACCCTCAGTTGCTACACCTTCAACTGCACTTCCACCTCCCATAACAACATTGGCTACTACAACAACCATTATTACAACCGCACTCCCACCACCACCACCTACAAGCAGTAACGTCGAGCTACAACTGGAGAATGGTTTGAAACGTCTTGAAGCCCTCAAAAAGCAAAACCTGACAAAAAAAATTTAAACATCACGATCTTCGCTTGTCAAAGCTGGAACGTCTTAATTTCAATCATGAAGTGATTAATGCAATAGAGGATCAAGTTAAAGATGCGGTCGAATGGGAAATGAAAGCTCCTATGTAGACAAGGTTCGTAGATCTCCCTACCTCAGACATAAAAGAGATTCTCCAACAATATATGTATGAAACTAATGAATACAAGGAGTACGAAGACCACACGCTGTTATACGACGCTCTTTAGAAGTCTATGGACCGTGATAACTATGTTCAGTATTTGAAGGATATCAAGGAGCGCAAGGAAAAGAAGAAGAGGAGATATGGTTTCACAAAACCACCATCGGGGGCTCCTCCACATCCACCTCCTCCTCCACCTTCCGGTGGTGCAGGTTCTTCGGGAACTAGTGGAACTTCTGGCAGTTCCGAGACTACAAAGACTAATCCACCACCTCCTACTCCACCAAAGCAATGACTCAGGATTCATGGGGGAGGCTATTGCTGAATGTTCTAAGTCATCTTGGTCTGCTCCAACCAAAGAAATGACTCAAGATTGGTGGAAGGAAGAACGACATGCAACTCCATAACCTACTTGGACTATTCTTGCATCTTATCTAATCACTCTGGACCAAAACTGGGCAAGTGCCATTGTTGCCAACCATGTTTCCCCACCAGAGGACTCACTGCTGAACATAACTAGGGATATGGGAAGCTTCATGAAATGGTACTACGAGAAGCAAGGGATCACGAAGCTTACAGCAAAATAATTGGAGGGCCCTGGTTATGATATTGTCAAGTTCTTTCATCCAGACATGGCTCACTTGCAGTATCAGATGGAAGAGTGTTACAAGCTGTTAACATATCAAGTGGACCACAATATACTCAATTTCGATGCCAGCAAGCCACTCCCACTAGGAGGTTCACATGGTCAAGTTACTATTCAATTTAAGTTCTTCTTCAACAAAGATTTGGAATATCTGCGCTTCGGCAACAAGGATAGCATGCATACACTCTCAATCTCCAAAATGAAGCCTACAAATTATCCTGATGCAGGGTTAGAATAGATGGTTCCAGATCTATTTTGGGCTGATAAGGAGTATGAGTACGATGTCGCTGCTTCGTATGGGACCTCACATTGGTGGTTTCACAAAAAGCGCTTCTACATTGACAAAAACGGTGATGAAAAGAGTTTAAGGACTGTTCGAACGCAACTGCGTATCTTGAGTGTAGTTAGTATGGAGATCTTTCCTATGTACGGATACGAATACTTGAAGAAAATTTTCCTCCGCGGAGCTGATTAGAAAGAACATGTAATAGAGGAGAATGACTTCAAGAACTTGTACCCCAACGATTTTGAAGATCTTTATTTGTTGAACCTCCAAGGCCATCTTGATCATCTACCCGCTCGTGACAAGAAGACTCTTGCTGCAGCAGTCAATTTATGGATAAGAGGTTTAGTCATTAGACAAAGAGTTGGTGAGTTTCAGCTTGGCATGGAGAGTTACCAAACTCAAGTCAATCTAACTAAGCCTCCATGGGAAGCTACAGGGTTCGAATTCAAGCATGACTCAGTAATCGAATCTCCACGAGCTGTTATCTTTACTCACAAATACGGAGCCAGAATGATCGTAAGGCTTAATGAGTTATACAAGTTCAGTGATGGTACTCTTTGTCAAATTGAAGAAGCTTTGGATTACCAGGTGAAGGAGTATAATATCAGGATAAGTCCAGGGACGAGTACTAGGTTTTGGACTGCAAAGGATGTGGAAATGAGTGAGGTCTTCATATCTGCTATCGGAAAAAGGCTCAAGACAAGGAGAATCTTCTGAAGATTGGTGAGTTTTGTAGGTGGAAGAGTTTGCGAGGGACACTACAAACTTCTACAGAGAACTGAATGATGATATCCTTTATGTGATTCTCTTTCTTAGAAATTTTGAGTGTGGTGTGGTTTTGTAATATGAACATGTATAACTCTGCAATATCTAGTAGTTTTAGGTTTGTGGCTTGTAATCTCCCTCTCAAATTGAGGGGGAGCACTGTAATATTTCTTGTCAGAATAAATTTAATTAGACCACATTTTCTCCAAATTTTTATAACATATTTAAACCACTTGGGATCCAAAATCTCAAAGGATTTAAAATTTTGATCAGGGGAGAGAATATGATATAAATATGGCATCTGATAAAACATGATCCTTTACGACTCAAAGTATAGGCTGCTCTCCAATATGCGCTAAACCTTTTCAAAAATTGATGCACATATTAAGGGGGAGCATGTCAAAATCTAATAAACTATCAAGGTACTAAGGCATCAATGTTTTATCATAAGTACCTTGATTGATTTTAAATGGTTTTCCTATGGCAATTGTGATCGTGAAAAGTGCTTCAAAACACTCCTTCCTCTATGTGCTAAATTATTTAAAAAATGCACGATGCATATGTTCAGGGGGAACATTTATAAAAACTTAAACAAGCATTCCTTCCTCCATGTGTAAAATGATTTCAAAAGCCTACGCACAAGTTTAGGGGGAGCATTTATGAAAGAACAAAACTATTGAGGTACAAAATGCTTTGATTTCATATCACAAGTACCTTGATTGATTTTCAAAATGATTTTCATTTGGTTTCAAGGCGGAAAGAACTGTACCACAAAGAACGACCATTTTAGTTTATGTATTGGAGTTATAAGGATGGTAAGGTTAGGTATTAGTTCCCACGATCCCACCAGATTCGGAAGGATCTACCCAGGGACAATCCAATAGAGAGTGTAGAAGTCCTTAGGTATGATGAAAAAAAAGGAGAAAAGTGAGAATAAGGGAAGAGTGCTGATTGAGATAGAGCTAGAACTGGAACAAACCCAACAAGGTTCTAGCAATAAAGTCACGGTAAGCATTAAAGGGGTTGAAGAATGAAAAAGAAATGAAAAGTGAAAAGGGTGGAAAGAAATAGCCCTCCAATTTTTCAACCTTAGGTCAGAAACCGGGTTCAATACATATGCTACTGGTGGTTACTAAGGTAACGCTGTTATTGAAGACAAGACGTCATGGACCCAGTGACTCACTGCACTAAACTTCCCAAGCTACTCAAGTTCTCTTAAAAGAACTTGTTTTATTCTCACGGGGAACCTACATAATCTATCGACTTTCTTTTAGAGATGGTTGATATTGAAGAAGGAGACCTCTCCCTAGTCTCCGATTAAGAAACCAAAGTGCACTATTGAGTCTAGAGCCAAGATCAAACAAGCTCTTGGTGGGTGACATGTGAGATATTTTCAAAAGATCAATCTTGTGACAACTCGATAGAAACAATGAGGCGATTCAATCTTTAATCAACCTTGGTACAGGTTATGAATTGATGGATACTTTTGGAAAAACCTTTCGATGTGCACATAAAGTGTTTTCAAGCACATCGACTGCGCATTAATGTTTTCAAACAAAAGTATTTTTGGACAAATCTTGATTTAATTCATAAAACCTTCGCCATATTGCAAAAACTCTTTATTCAGCAATACGTGATTGTTTATCAAATCAATTTCTCATTAATCAGTGAATGTCTATTCGCTGGTTCACTCACTCCGTGTTGTCTGCTTTGAGATGTTCCGGTTTGAGAAAATCTAGTACAGTTGCGAAACCTTGTCAAAGAGATTCTTCAGAACTCTAGCTGATCACAGGTAGTATTTATACTGATCAATAGGGAACCGTGGTTCTTGCAACCATATTCAACGAAAGTGAACATAGATTGCAGCTGATGACCGATGAGACATCAATTCATAACCGCATGCTCACATCTCACACTCATATTTGAAGAAAATCATGACTATCAAAACATACAACAAAGCTTTCACAAGTCTGATAAAAGGATGTCATGCTCCAAAACTGTGAGCATGGCGGTCCAAAAGTCACAACATCACATAATAGCAATACTTCATAAGATGAGCTAGAGATTCTATGTAGCTAATGATTTCAATGAAGGCTCGTGATCACATGAAAGATGAAACATTCATGCCAAAGAAACACTACCGAAAATGCAAAGTTGATTATATAGAAGCTTCAAAGTCTACGAGCTCGAGTATGAAGTTAAAGATAGAATTCTAGGATTTAAAATGTAATCCATGGGGTGACCTTCCTTATGGGGAGATTGTTAGGATTTAGTAAATCCATATTGAAGTGTCGGTCACCCCAACCATAGTCTAGCATAAGTTAGCTCGTAGACTCAACGTTATTTAGTAAGTTTATATTAGTATAAGTAACACCGTGGAAGAAGGATGGGTCTTTACCCACTGTATTCCTGATCCACAGCCCGAAGGAGGGCGTAGGAAAGTTGTATAAATAGCCCTCTACCCACAAGGGAGAGGGTTGGATGTGCAAGGTATCTAAATGTGCAATTTTTTTCTCTCTCTAAACATCCCATTCTCTCTCTTTATCTCTCTAGAACCTCACGTCCCAAAGCACTAATCATTTGTGGTTTTATGCTATCAATAATATTACACAAAGGGCGACGCTGTCACTTGTTGATGATTTTGATAAAAGTCCAAGGGATGGCTTAGGATATTTTTTGGTTCTAAAGCCTAAAGACGTCAAGTGTTAAATTTGTAGGGCGTCACCCTTTGTTTTACACCAGACGACCAAGGAACAAATCCCAAACAACATCCCTATTGAAGACAAAGGGCGACACACTCATCAACTGACGTCATCCAAACGATGACTTGGCTCAAACGAAACATTAAAGACGACGACCTGATGGCATCACCAGCAAAAGGGGACGTCGTCGCACTTGTAAATCTATATATAGAATTTGATTTTCAGCATTTAGAAAGGTAGAATTTTGGAGAGAAAACCCAAACTCGTGTGTAGTCCAACTTGGACAGTATTTTGGGGTTCTATACCCTTCTTTACATCATAAGATGAGTTTGTTAATCCATCATATCATTATGTCTACCCTATGTTTAATTATTTGTGTGTATTCTTGCTTATTTACCATGAGTAGCTAAATTACTCTTGTGTTTATTTAGATCTATGAAACCTAGTTGTTAATTATTGTTAGGTTGTCTCTTATCTTGATTGGTAGATGCTAGAGTAAGGAAAAGTGGCTTCTTCTTTAATTGTTGCGAGCTTGAACGTCCTAAATAGCAAAAAGCTTAAGAGTGCACTTAAGCCATCGTTGTGTTTATTGCGTGACTTTTAGCTTTAGGATAATCGAGTATTCAGGGGAGATACTTCAGTACTTGGCGATCCCGGATAGTCTAGAGGAGAGTTACAATTCATAGAATCGGAGAATTTAGGACCGCCCTATGATCAAACGGAATACAACGCACCAATTAAGATGAGGATGTGACAATTCAACTGACTAATAAGAGATAAGTAGGGAATAAGAACATCTAAGTAAACATACTTTTAATCATCATAAAAGTACGCGTACATTAACATAGCCTATCATTAGTTTAAGTAGTTATTAGTTTAATTAATTAGTAGTTAAAATTGGTAGAAGTACCACCCCCACTCCTATACCCCTAGGTATTTACCTTGCTTTCTAAAAAACATAAAAGTCTAAAAAGAATCAACCTCAACCTTACCTTCTCATCATACACCTCTTCCTAGCATCTCTATTCCCCTAGAGAACGATCAACCCCCTGGGCTTACCCATACTACACTGCAACGATTAGGTACACTTCCTAGAGGGTTGTAAAGCTTAATGAAGTCTTTCGACCCCAAACTTACGCTATCAAAGTATTATCAAGTAGATTCCGCCTACTTGTTAGCATTAAGCTTTTTTTCATTCACAATTGTTTTGGAATCATTCAAGGAAATTTACTTATACAAGCTAAGTAGATCCAACGTTTGGGACTCATGGTTTTCATGGATGATTTTTTGGTCTTTGGGGATTCGTTCTCTTCTACCCCCTCCCATTTAGACATAAATTAGGAGAAGTGTCACTTTGTGGCTAAAGAGGGTATTCTCCTCGGCCATAAGATTTCTAAGAGTGGTATCGAGGTTGATCGTGCTAAAGTGGATGTTATTGATAAATTACCTCCTCCCACCACGGTTAACGGAATTTGGAGTTTCTTAGGTCTTGTCTTCTTTTATCAAAGATTTATTCAAGACTTCTCCAAAATAGCCCAGCTTATGACCCATCTCTTGGAGAAAGATACTCCTTTTTTTATTTTCCAAGGAATGTATGAAGTCATTTAAACATCTTAAAAAGAAATTGACCGAGGCTCCTATTCTCGTGGCCCCTGACTGGGACATACCGTTTGAGATCATGTGTGATGCTAGTGACTATGTGGTAGGAGGAGTCTTGGGCCAATGAAAGAACAAATGATTTCAGCCTATACAGTATGCGAGTAAGACTTTATCGGATGCTCAGACACATTACACCACTACAGAAAAAGTGTTATTAGCGGTGGTGTATGCGTTTGAGAAATTTCGCTCTTACCTTGTCTTGTCTAAGACAATAGTGTATACAGATCACTTGGTTTTAAAGTATCTATTTGCTAAATAAGACGCTAAGCCTAGATTGCTCCGATGGGTTCTCCTCCTCCAAGAATTTAATATCTGAGATTCGCGATAAAAAAGGAGCAGAGAATCTTGCAGCTAATCATTTAAGTAGACTCGAATATCCTCATAAAGGTGATCTCGATGAGATGGAAAATGAACCCCCGTGGTTTGCCGATATTGCAAACTACTTAACCGGTAATGTGCTTGTTAAAGGGATGTCATCCCAGCAAAAGAAAAAATTCTTCAAAGATATTAGGCATTATTTCTGGGATGATCCCTATTTGTTTAGAATCTGTGCTGATCAAATAGTTAGGCGGTGTGCGAATGGGAAAGAAGCTTTGGATATTCTAGAAGCTTGTCACCATGGTCCTACCGGAGGACATCATGGCTCGAACTGCACCGCCAAGAAAGTTTTTGACTCTGGTTTCTGTTGGCCCATGATTTATCGTGATGCCCATAACATGGTCAAAAATTGTGACTCATGACAACGTCAAGGAAAAATCTAATAGCAGGATGAAATGCCCCAAAATTCTATCCAGATTTGTGAGATCTTTGACGTTTGGGGCATTGACTTTATAGGGCTGTTCCCGTCTTCATGAGGGAACAAGTATATACTTGTAGTTGTCAATTATGTGTCGAAATGGGTGGAAGCTAAGACTTTAACCGCGAATGACGCCCGAGTTGTCATGAAACTTCTGAAGCAATTATTATATGGATTTGGAACCCCATGGGCCATTATTAGTGATCGAAAAACGCATTTTTACAACAATCAATTTGCTAGGGTGATGGAAAAATATGGTGTTAACCATATGATTTCTACCTCATATCATCCTCAGACTAGTGGCCAGGTGGAGGCGTCTAATCGCGGTTTAAAAAAGATATTAAAAAGGATCGTGGGGGAGTATCGTGCTAAGCTCGTGTACGGTAAAGCTTGTCATCTACCCATTGAGCTCGAGTACAAAGCTTACTGGCCCTTGATATGGACAAATTTTGATCTTAAAACTTCAGCTAATCACCGAAAGATTCAATTGAATGAATTAAATGAATTTCGTTATCAAGCCTATGAGAATTCTTTGATCTATAAGGAAAAGACAAAGAAGATTCACGACTCAAAAATCAAAAACTGAGAATTCCATGTCGGTGATCATGTTCTTCTTTTTAATTCTAGGTTGAATATTTTCTCTGGCAAAATGAAATCCCGTTGGTCTGGCCCGTTTACTATTACCAAAGTGTTTCCATATGTAACTGTTGATTTATCCCAACCCGATGGTCCTAACTTCAAGGTAAACGGGCATTGGATCAAGCACTACAATGGAGGGAACATTCCTACTTTGGATGTCCTAGATCTCCATCTTTCCCCTGTGGAAAACTAATTCGGGGGCTAGTCAAGCTAGTGACTCGTTAATAAACAAGCGCTTCTTGGGAGGAAACTCGTGTTATCTATCTATCTATCTCTCTATCTATCTCTATTTTCCTTTTTTTCTAATAAGTGTGTCGCGGTTTTTGGATAAGTGTGGGGTTGTGTTTCATTCTATGTGTCTTTACAGTTTCCCGTTTTGCTTATAGAATTTCCTATGATCGAGAAGACCTCCTTGCTTGTTCTCATACCCTCCAACACTCGGTCTCCTATCATTTTCATGTTATATCTAGATAACCCTTTGTCATAAATAAAATGATTTTTCACCTATCACACTTAGAATTTTTGAAACATTCACCATTTTCAATTCTAAGTGTGGGATTAATACCAATGATTTTTAAACATTGAGGAAAATGTTTAGTTTTAAGAGTGGGGTGGATTCTACCGAAATATGACTTTTCCTGCTTTTTTCTGGGCCCCACGTAACCCCATTTTTAACCAATTTATGTTATATATTTTTCAAAAAAAAACTATTTTTTGTATAATAAGTAGGCTAGAACAAGGGAGATTCTGACTTGACTGAGTATTGCACACTAGCTTTTCTCTTAGCTTTCGAGACTGAGCGTTTGCAAAACTTAAAAAATTTGCAAGGAATGAAAAATGATAAAGTTGAATATAAGTTACTTACTAATCGTGGAGCAGGTGGCTCTCTTTAGAGCTCATAGTGGTTAAATTATGGCTTTTTGCTCCCACCAGCTAAATAACACCAAAAATAATAATGTTTTCCTTAGATAAATATGCACGATTTTTACGATTATTAGTTTTTACTCCTTTTCTAGAGAATTCCTGCATATGAAAAATGGGTACACATCAAGGTACTACCAGTGTTACGGGGAAATAATACAACTGATTCCTGATAGTTTGCTACTATTGTTTTGGATGTTGAAAGACCTATGGACTCGGGGTTTGGCACCTAAAAAATTTAAATAAACAAAAGTCGTAATAGACTACTGTTTCCTGACGGTTCGTTCCCGTTGTCTTAGTTATTTAAAGGGTAGAGGTAAATGTCATAATAATCCAAAGCCGATAAAAGTTTTATCTTTCCTGACGATTCGCTCACGTTGACTCAGACTTCAAAAAGGTGGAGGAAATCCAAAGTCGAAATAAGACTACTGTTTCTTGACGGTTCGCTGCCGTAGTCTCACTTGTTAAAAGGACCGAGAACTAATTTTCTTAATTATAATATTTAAAAAAGCTAAAACGTCTACTCGGGGGATATCTAAATAAAGCATCTGTCTCTGGACTCATATATGAGTTGTTTCGGATGAAATAAAAAGGATATCCCCTAAATCGACTTAAATTATGACCTTGATGTGGACCTGATTTTTATATGTAGCCATTCTCCAGGGAAGGGTTTTAAACTAATTATTTTTTAAACCGGGTGCCTTTATATGACTATAATCTATCGAAATAAGAAAAACTTGTTTTTCAAAATAAAATCCTTAGAGGAACTAGGAATAAGGGAGCAAGGAGTAGCTGCGCATACATAATTATCATCTATGAGTAGTGTTAGCATCTAATTTTATATTTTGCTGCGATTCGTTTTAAGCTTGGTTTGGGGATTGTGAAAATCAAGGATGATTTAAAAATTTTAATTTTATCTCCTGGAAACACCCACTTTGCGTGTTTCCCATTCTTAAATTCCTTTATATAATTTGAAAAATCTCATGTTATCTATTTCATTATTTCATGGTTAAAACGGGGCGTTTTAAAGTAAATGATTTTTGTAACCCTTGATGAACATCTTTCCGTTCTTGTTTGATGTGAGGGATTTTTAGTTAAGGGGGTTTAAAAGATTTTCTTTCACTACATGTGTAATAAACATTGCGTGAGGGACCAACAATGGCTTAAGTGTGGGGTATTTTGATGTGTGCTAAAACACACATTACTAGGCTAGCACATTTCTCTCTACTGATTGTCTTTCATTTTAATTACGCATTTCATTTCATCTCATTAGTTTAATAATCAATCAATCAAAACCCCTTTTAAAATCAGTGACATTAGAATTAGAATAAATCCATATACATAGCTCTTGGGACAACCTCAGCTTTACCGATTACTACACTATACAAGACCGGGTTCTCTGCCCGTTAGTGCATTAGGTAGACCATAGGTAGACGAGTATTAATAAATATTAAAACCTGGTATGAAATCCAGCATCAAGGTTTTGGCGCCGTTGCCGGAGAGCTATTTTAGGATTTGATTTAAGTTTTATACTTTGTGGTAATTTTTCATCATCTCACGATTTCAATTTTATCAATTTCTTGTAGCATGGGTGTATTTGACATTGATACACTTACCCTCGAGGAATATCTTGCTATGACTCGAGAGGAAAAAGGGCCTGAAGTTTTTAGGTTGGTCATTGAAGCAGATGTGCATTTTGAGATAAACAATCAGTTTAAGTGGGAGTTGAGAAAAGACCCCTTTTTTGGAAGCAAGACCAAATATGCACACGAGCATGTCAAAAATTTCTTATACATCATTAGCCTTTTTAATACACCGGTGTTTCTCACGATGCGGTTTTGCTCCAAGTGTTTCCGTTGACACTCACTAGAGCCGTAAAGAGGTATATTGTTAGGTTGCCCGCTGGAATAATCAAGACATGGTATCTCCTCAAAAGATCTTTTATTCAATGATATTGCCTCCATCGAAGACGGAAAAACAACTTGAGGAAAGCTACAACTTCAAGAAGGATGGTGACGAGACATTGTACCAAGATTGGGATAAGTACAATGATCTCCTTTACAAGTGCCCAACTCATGAACTCATGAAGCAACAAATGGTAAATATATTCTATAATGGTATCAACATTTCCACGAGGCAAATGCTTGACTCCCAGGGGTGATCCCTTGGATGACCCCTATTCGAGCCCTTGAAGCTATACAGACATGGCAGACCATTCTCAAAAATGGCATTAAGGTGGGAGTATCAGAAGCATATGAGGAAGCTTGGATGGTATTTCTGCTATTACCAACAAGCTTGAAACTTTGGGGAGAGATATAAAGAAGGAGAATGTACATGATATTTAAGTAGGATGCGACACTTGTGATGGAACTCATTTACTAAAGATTGCCCATTAAAGGTAGAAGTTAAAGGAGTTGGAGAGGTCAAATATGGGGAATCTAGTAGACCATCCCAAGGATATGGTGGTAACAGTAATGGGTATCGTGTAGGACCATCGGTGTACTACACAAAATTTGATAACCACACGTCCTACGGAGAAAGAAGATCTAAACTAGAGGAGACTATCAGCAGTTACTTAGAAGACTCGACCAAGAAGCAGAATGAACAAGATGCTTGGTTAAAAAGCTTTCAAGAGAGCACAAACAAAAGTCTGGTGAATCATGATGAATCTCTTAAGAACCTTGAAGCCATGATAAGAAGGCTAAGTGATGATATTCATAATAAGAATTTTGTGGAAAGAGGCTAACACAAGTTGCACAGAGCAAGACGACTGTAGGATCCTGCAAAGCAATCTTTGCTGACAAAGAGTTAAAAAAACTCTGATGAATGTTTGCATTATACATATCAATTTTTTGGGATTTCTTTTTTGCAGGATAACACTAAGCCACAAGGTGATATACCCCGCCAATTACTAGAGAAGGAGTCTAGCTTGGAAAGTTTCACTCTTCCTTGCACCATCGGTAATTATTATTTAATGGAATTAGCCGATTTAGGATCTAGTGTCAATGTTATGCCAATTTCACTTTTTCAAAACCTAAAACTGACGGGTCTTAGAGAAACTAAATTGATAGTGGAAATGGATGATATGTCCAGAACAACTCCGATATGAACTTTTGAAAACGTGCTTGTTAAGACCAACAAATTTTTATTTTCCCTACTGATTTTGTAGTCATTAATATGATAAATGCGCCTAATGACCACATTATATTAGGAAGAACCTTTCTTGCTACCTAGCACGCCTGAATTAAAGTCTTCAAAAGATAAATATCATTAATGATAGATAACGATAGGGTAGTTTTTTGTATGAATGGGATGTTGTGTCAAACCTTATAACAAGGTAATAAAGGCATGTATGGCAAATTCTATGTTTGAGGAGGAACCATCAAATATCCTTAAAATTTATGTTGATCTTTTTTCCTATACAAATCCCTTGTGTTTAAGTCTTGAACAAGAATGCAACCTTGAGAAAAGCAATAGAGATAGATCTTTTTGGTTTTACTCCGATGATGAAGAAGGAGGTGAGAAGAGAGAAATAGCCCCTGTAACTGCAACAGGTAAGCTACACTTTTGTGCGTGCATGGAAGTTATGGATGAAGGGATAAAACACACATCACCATCATGCAATCCCCTTTATTGATCAATGCAATGGCGGTGGAATGGCGAAAATGAGCTAATTGTAAGAGGCCGCAAAAGTTTGGTGGTGTTTTAAGGAGGATGCAAAAATTAAGGACGCTTGGTTCAATACGAAAATCATGAACAGTCGGCTCAATGAAAATGTAAAATGGACGGTTAAATTTTGTGAACTTATATTGGAGGACAAAGGATCTGGTCAATCATGGCTTTATTGCAATCCCTTTTTGAAGAAATGTAATAGAGTAAATATTTCGGAAGAAAACATGCTAAAGAAGATCACTAACGTATGGGCATGTATTAATGAGCATAAAAGGAGTTATATTGGCTAATATGAATATCTTTTAGCGGTTGGGTCAAAATAAAATTCAGGAATGCTCCATTAAATAAAAAAGTCGAAATTCGATTGTGAGACGAGTGAGCCAAGGCGAATTTTTCAATAGGAAAAGAGAACCCCGCAACTATTAGCCCTTCTTCTTGTATATGGAATGGGACGCGATTGGAATGTGACGCTGGAAAACGTCACCAAGACACATCATTTTGAGCCCCATGGCTTTGAGTCTAACTTAAAGACTCGTTAATAAACAAAATTATTTTTTAGGAGACAACCCGAATTATCTCTTTCCTTTTGTTTTTTTTAGTTTAGTTTTGTTTCATATGTTTTTTATTACTTTTTTTGAAAGTATTAGAGGAAGTAGGATAGCTTGGAACTCACTACGGAGTTAATCACTCCTAGAAATCATTCTCAAAGAGTTCTGCGGTGTAACCCTGTTCTTTGGTTACGCCGTAACCATCTTTTGACGTCAGCTATTTTTCAGGTCTAATTACCTAAGGCGTAACTCAGTTGTTGAGTCTACTCTGTAACTTCTCCCTGTAGCTAAAACTATTTTAAGAATAACTTACATTCCATAACCTTGTATTAGTAACTAAATGAAGTTTGTGGGTATCCCTCACGAGACCACACTCGTCCATTTGGGACACCGAATGGTTTAAAAGGCCTGTTGCATACGCTAAATGCAATCGTGATTAGTATGAAAGTTACTTAGGCTTTAATTTGTTTAATTTTTGTTTTTAGATTTATGCTTGTTGATAGTAATGTGATTTCATGGAACTGAAGTTTGCTCATAGAGGCAAAATCAAAACACGTCTTTTCAACATGATCCTTCTACCATTTTTTAAGCAAATTTCAGGGAAGTTCTCATTCCAATTCTACTTTTCACCTTTTAATCTCTATATTTACGTACAATAGGGACATTGTACATTTCAAGTGGGGGACGGGAGTAGAATTATAACTTTAACTTTATTTGCCCTCATTTTTCTAGTTTATTTTGAAAAATTATGCCATTTTGAAATTTTTTTGACATGTTTTTCTTAACCTAACTAGAATATACATTGGCCGAGCGTACTATAACCCTTGATTCCATTGGTGAGGATTTTTCTATCCGTTTCTTATATGACATTAATCCACCAAATATTGAGTGTGCCGGTAGTATTGAAAACTTTAGAAGTTGGCCTTTGCATCATTTCGAGACCATAGACGAGTAATGTGTTGAGTTCGCTCGATGCATTTGGGAAGGATAGTTCGAGAAAGAAATATTTATAGGATTTACACCCACACAACGCATATGTGTAATATTGTGTACGTTTATCGAATAGTCAGCTTGACTTTTCAACCCCCATGTTAAAATATTTTGTTGCACTTATCTTTAGTGCAACATGCCCCTAGATACACCCTTCCGAGCCAATCTTTTCATTTCTTGACCCTTGTTATGTATTTTTTTGTTAGACCTATTCACCTTAGCCTACCATGTAGTCTTGGTTTATGATTAGGAATTTTCCGGTTGCCTAAGTTTGAGGTTCGGGTAGAGAAATTCGGGAATCACACCTACATTGAAGACATATTCTTGAA
The DNA here is from genome assembly GCA_019973895.1 of Chrysanthemum seticuspe. Taxonomy (NCBI): domain Eukaryota; kingdom Viridiplantae; phylum Streptophyta; class Magnoliopsida; order Asterales; family Asteraceae; genus Chrysanthemum; species Chrysanthemum seticuspe. The sequence goes on along the minus strand of BPTQ01000008.1, from coordinate 155,623,870 downwards.
GATCATTGAAGACCCTACTTATTCTCTACATATGATTCATCTCAAGTGGGGGGGTGGCTTATTTATGATTTAGTTGAAACAAAAAATATTAGTTTGATTATTGTGTATTGTGTTGGATCAATATACTCTGACCAAAATAACTATGTAGCTTGTAAGGGCTTAGCAACCTCGGATAAATCCTAAGTCACTAACAATGAAACACTGATATAACTTTACTAAGTATGCGGAAACTACTTCAATAAATCTAAGAAGAATAACTTTGACTTCAATGATTTTATTAATACTTTGAACCTGCTTGATACACAGATTCACTAACAATCCCAAATAGCTCTTATATTCTCTCTAAAGTCGTATTCTAATAACGTATCTCTAATGCCAATCTAGGGATCCTTTTATAGGCATAAGGATAACCCTAGTCGGTTTACAACTCTAATCCTTGTACGACAAGTAATACTAAACTAAGAACATTCTAGATAAACATTACTTTCCATAAAACATTCTATTATAACCGTCTTTAAACTTTGCAGTACTTTGATGTTGAGCAGTACTTTGACTTTCTTCTTTAGCAGTACTTTGACTTTCTTCTTTAGCAGTACTTTGACTTTATTCAGCACTTTGACTTTCTTCAGTACTTTGTCTTTTATATCCCAACAATCCTCCCCTAACTTGAATTCTACTTGCTTGATTTCAAGTTCCTTTGTATCTGTAGCTTTAACAACTGTGTCTTCAAGGAAAGATTGTGTCTTTATCTTCAGGTTTATTTTGTACTCGTTGTGCTTGTATTATCATCATCAAAGTAGTCTTTATAAGCAATCCTTTTCATCAACTATCAGCAATCTTCATATTTTCAGCTACTCAGCAACATATGGCAAATTGTACATCATATCATAAAGTTTCAGTCTATTCTCATGACTTCCAGGTGTGTAAACTCCTGTGAGAGGTGAATCATTGAAAATTTAATGGATTTTGATGTCTCTTTACCAAAGCCATTAACTCTGGAGTAGCCAATGTTTAGGTGTGTAAAACCATGGTACATTGATAAACATATGATTTTTAGCAAATCATCAGCTATCAACGGATTTGTTTTGTCTTTACCAAAAGTCGTACCCTTTTGGATTAGTTAGTTCTTGCAACCATGGTGAAATAATTACCATATAAATGGTTTTTCCACAGCCTTTACCACAAGCCATTTTTCTTGTGGGCTAGCCAACTCTTCACTATATCAGATATGGTGAGTTGATTACCATACAACTTATTGGCAAGTTGTCAACCATTAACAGATTTGAGATATCTTTACCAGAGCAGTTTGCTCATGGATTAGCCAATCCTTTTGTTAGACATGGTGGACTGATAACCTTTTGTTGTGTTAGTGCAAAGCACTTTTACCAATTAAAACCATCTCAAAAACCATTGATTGCTGTCAACTTTTGTTTCAAAATATTTTGCACTTAACAAAAGTTTGCTTATTTTCTATTAAAAATCGTTTACTGGTTTTGTGCTGCAAGCAGTACTTTGGTTAAAGTACTGTTTGTCCAGCAGTACTTTGAATAAAGTACTAATTTTTCAAAAATTTATACAATTATGAATCAAACCAATATTTTATGCATCGTCATCAGCCATAATTGTCCATTTGATGAATAGTTCAATGACCATGAGAGCTGTGTCATTCTCTTCTTCAACCTCCATACCATGATCTTGCATTCTTCTCATAAGATCTCTTGTAAGTGGATATCGTCTTTCTGCTAGCATGTGAATCATAGTCCCATCTTCCAGCTCCAAAACATGCACTCCAGATTCTTCAAAGAATCTCCAGCTGGTAATCTCCCAGACTTCTTGGTTTTGCCAGATTTCATCAGTGCTTGTTTCTTCAGTTTCCCAGATGGTTATAAGATCTCCAAGCAAGACTAAACCAATTCCATTTGATGGAATGTGTTCAAAATATTCTTGCACCAGTTGGTATAAATGAAACAAATCCTCTCTGTTGATGATGTGCAATATATCCCATAGCAAATTAAACACTCTGAAACTCTTATCTTCTCTATAGAACATCAGATAATCTCCTTCCTTTGATTCTACAACTTCAAATGTAGATATCTTTGACTTCTTTTCTGCAACATCTTTAGACTTAGGATGCTCAAAGTCTACAACTCTAAGATAATTCCTCAGCTCATCAACTGTATCTATTCTCAAATGAATCTTCTTTGATGGCTGTTCTTCTTTAGTTGTTCTCTTTCTTTTTAAACTTCTTTTTCTAGCATCCTCATTCTTCTTATCATCTTCAAAAGATATAATGCCTTCTACTTCCTTCTGATAGGCTTCTCTAACAGCATCATACAGGTCTTTCATCTCTATATATTTCAGTTTGTGCAGACCTGTATAACCTCTTCCCTTTAGATAGGCCATCATAGCATTCCTCTCCTTAGCAATACTCTGAGGTCTTCTAGGTATAACAGGTTCAGGTTCCTTCACTGGTAGAGCAACCTCAGCATCATTTTTAGCTTGAAACTTCTTAGCAGCTTCTTCATTCTTAGCCACTTCAATAGCTCTTATTTCAACCAAAGTGAGCTTCTTCTTCTTCTTCTTCTTCTTCTTCTTTGTTTCAACCAATTTTCCTTTACCTTTGTCTTTAGGATCTAACACTGGTTGAGAACTTGAGGTTGTTCTTCAGCAACTCCTGGAATACTAACACCTCTTGGTCTTGATAGATTTTGCAATATTTGAGCAACAGTCTCATCATCACTTGCATTGTGCTCTACTTTGGGTGTATCAGCTTCCTCTTCTTGTATGACTGTTGAAGGACCAACTTGTTCTTCAAAATTTAGGGTCCTTGGAGTAATAAGCTCTTGTCTATATGTTCCTTGAAGAGCAGCAGTACCTTGATCACCAGCACCTTGATCATCAGTACTTTGTACACCAGTACTTTGTAGCTCAGTACCTTGAGGCTCAGTTTGCTCAGTTTCTTTAGCTTTTTTATCAACAATTTCAGCTTCTTCATAAGTTTGAGCATCTGGTTCTTCATAATTTTCAGCATCTTGATTCAAATTCTCTTGCTCCAATATCCTCCCCAAATGGAATGAAGAGTGCTTTTGGATTTTCTAGCCCTTTGAAGTCTTTTTAAATTTCCTTCCTTTCTTCTTCTGTGACTTCACCCTCAACCTGTGATGTTGAACTAAAGGCCATACAAAGGTCTTCAATCGTCTAAACTTGTTGTTCAACTTCATCAGCTGTGCAGCTTGAGCTTCATAGTCTTTCTTTAACCTCAAGAGCTCCCTTGTCAAAGCATAGTTATCCAGAACTTGACCCTCAGAAGCCATATCTCCCTCAGCTCCTCCAGATGTTTGAGAACCATCTATGGAAGTATAATCATTGGGAGAGGATGGTGGGTTTACCTCTGGTTCTGAATCACCATGAGCAGTTTCTTGTTGAGATGTAGTAGGTTGAGTTGCAGTACCTTCCTGTGAAGCAGTACCTTGTGGAGAAACAGTACGTTGAGAAGCAGTACCTTGGGGTGATGCAGTACCTTCTCGTGATGCTGAAAGCGCATGTTCTTCACTTGCAGCAGCTTCAGCTCTAACTGCTTGCACTATCTCCAGCATGTGAGCTGTTAAAGGGGTATTCCTTCTCGAGAATTTATCACTCTTCCTAGCCATGAAAGTGAATATCTTTGGTGGTTGTACCCCAACAGGTAACAAGCTCGAAGGTTTGGGTACATCCTGAAGTTGTTTGTTCAAGAAAACTTGAACAAATCTTGGATACATTAACCATGGTGAACCATTGGAGACATGAGACAGCATACCATTTAGAATCAGTCTTGAAAAGTTGAAGCGGCGATTAGTAGCTAATCCCACTAAAGCAGATGCAATATTTGATCCGAACTGCTCCCATGAAGTACTCTTCGGACTTAAACAATGAAGCAAAACATGGACTAGATACTTCCATTGTGGGCTGAATAAGGGTTTCTTAAAGGTTGTTTCAGTGAGAGATCCTTCATACCCAATATCCCTTAATGTGTCCCAAAGCACTTGTTTATCAAAACGAACAGCCCCGCCTTCATCATCAAACAATAAATCTTCTCGAATGGAGGCTTCACTAACTCTAATGATTTTCCCAACAACCTTAGCCTGAATGTAGGAATCAGCTTCTTCCATATGAGACCTAGCAGTTTCCTAAAATTGTTGAATCCAGGGCACACTAACATCAGGTTCAACCAAGAGGGCATAATTGATTGATGAGCCAATGAGGAAATCAATTATGTCATGAAACGCGACATTGGCAGGTGTTTTATCTAAGTTGGCCACCGTGTTATGCTTACTAACTGTGTTTCGATTTGCCGTTGGATGTTGTTATAATAAAAATGGGTGCGATGAATAGTGAATGTGAATAAGAGAAGAGAGATATGGAAAAGATTGATATATATAAAGATGAGAGGGAAAATCAGAGGGTAGTTATTTATAGGTAAGATTTTTAAAAATCACAGCCCAATTAATACAGTTACCGTTTGTTTGAATTTTACCCCATCTTTTGACCGTTGGAACAGTACGTTGACAAGACTAGCAGTGTTTTCCAGGTAAGCAGTACTTTCCAAAGCAGTACTTTCACAACAGTACTTTCAGATAAACAATAAGCAGTACTTTTCCATCTTCTTCTTCACAATGGCAAAAACATCAAAAAGACATTGTTTATCCTCCCCTTAAACAATGCATAGGACTATCTAACTAACTAATAAGTCCTCCCCTTAAGTGTAGCTTAATAGTAATCATACCAATACTCACCACCAAGTGATTGAATCTTGAAAAATCAAATCCCTTTGTGAGTAGATCAGCTACATTGTCATATGTGTGGACCTTGACAACATTAATGAGCCTATGCTCATAACAATCTCAAATAAAGTGATGCCTAATCTGAATATGCTTTGTCTTGGAGTGATAAACTGGATTATTCACAATGCAAAATTGTACTCTCATTATCAATATTGATAGGAGTATTCTTAAAATTGAATCCATAATCCAAGAGTTGATTATGCATCCATAATACTTGTCCACAACAGCTTGCAGCAGCAACATATTATGCTTCAGTGGATGATGTTGCTGCAATGGTTTTTTTCTTACATTGCCATGAAACTAATCTTCTTCCAAGATACTGGCATCCTCCAGTGGTTGATCTTCTATCATAATTATCACCTGCATAATCACTATCTGAAAAATCTTCCAAGTGAAAAGGTGAATCCTTTGGATACCACAACCCTAACTTAGGTTGTTGTTTCAAAAAAATCCTCTTGACTGCATTCATATGAGAGACCTTAGGTGAGACTTGATATCTAGCACATAAACATACAGCAAACATGATATCAGGTCTAGATGCAGTTAAGTACATAAGACAACCAATCATAGATCTGTAAAGCTTGACTTCTACAGGTTGACCATCTTCATCTTTGCCCAATGAGTGGATAGACTTTATGGGTGTGGCGACCGGCTTCATAGCATCAAAGTTAAACTTCTTAAGAATGTCAGTGACATACTTGTCTTGACTAATGAAAATTCTAGCCTCTGATTGTTTAGCTTGAAGCTCTAAAAAGAAAGTTAATTCACCCATGGAACTCATTTGAAATTCTTGCTGCATCAGCTGCTCAAATTCTTTTACCATAGACTGTTTTGTAGCTCCAAAGATAATATCATCTACATAAACTTGAACAAGCATGATATCCTTCTTGTCTCTCTTGATAAACAAAGTCTTATCAACTGCTCCTCTCATGTACCCATGTTGCAATAAGAAAGTGGAGTGTCTTTCATACCAAGCTCTAGGTGCTTGATGAAGGCCATAAAGAGCCTTAACAACTTTGTAGACTTTGTTTGGATGTGCAGGATCCTCAATCTTCTTGCATGATGCTTTGTGTTGTTTACCCTTCTTGCACGCCAAACATGAATGATCATTCTTGTATGTTTTGGAAGGTAAACCTCTAACTAAATTTCCTTTAACCAACTTGTTGATATTCTTGAAATTCACATGCCCTAATCTTCTATGCCACAGATGTGCTTCTTCAAGTGTTGCCTTTGCTACTAAATATGTTGCTCTTTCAGAAGAGTTAAGACTCTTCATATCCAAACTGTACACATCATTGATTCTTGGTACTCTCAGTATTACCAAGTTATCATCAACAAGCTTGAATTCAGGGGAAAGAATAAGACATTATGTGTCAGTGAATAACACAGGGTGCTCCTTGTCACAGATCTGAGAGACTGAAAAAAGATTGAACTTGAGCTCCTTCACATAACGAACATTCTCAAAGTATATGCTTCCTGCCTTGATGGTTCCTTTGCCAGTAATTCTACCTCCACTAGGATCATTCCAAAATGCAACTCTTCCTCCAAAATAAGATCTAAAATCTGACAAAATCTCTTTGTCTCCTGTCATGCTTCCAGAGCAACCACTATCCACAATTAAATGATCTTTAAACTCCTCTTCTGGGTTGCCCTGCACAAAGATAAAAGAGTTAGTTAATTTTAGGAACCCAAGCCATTACTGACTTGTGTTCCCCTTGTGGATTTACATAATTAAATTCTTTAAGTATGTAATTTCCACCATCTTTAAGCACATGATCAATTATCTTTGGTTGTTCCAAAACTTGTGTTGGTTTTTCAAAAATCTCTTTTTCATCAAAATTCTCTTTATTATTTTCAACAAAAATCTCTGATTCACTTTTACTTGCTGAAAGTACTGTTTGTTCCCCATCAGTACTTTCTTTCTTAACCCAGCTTGTTTTAACTTTTTGTGTAGAGTTCTTTGATCTAGATACTCTTTTTGAGGTATAACGCCTTCTAGATTGAGAGTAATTAGATCTCCGAGGGCTTCCATTCCAAAAAGTGCTAGCATGGATTAAGGGGAAGACAAAGGTAGACATACTTGTTTCATTAATGGTGAGATCCCCGATCTTAATTTCTCTACTTCGTCTAAGGAAGTTCGTTCAAGAATGGTTTTGTCATTATCAACTAGGGGAAGATTGTTGGGAATTATACGTTTGAGTTGATAAGACAAAAAGAATGAAAAAAAGGGACTTAATACGACAAGAAGGAAACCTACAAAAAGATGGAAGGACTTGCTTGCAAAAGAAGTTTTATTTATTAGTCCTTTGTAGTATTTTGTAAACCCTGATCCTCTAGTATATAAAGAGGACATAGGTGTAGGTTTAATAATTAAGTCTTCCAAGATGTAGTTGACTTAAAGGTATGTGTGTCCTAGGCGTATAGTCTTGTAATCGCCTAGGTTATTAGATTAGTTAGTGTTAGTTATCTCCAAGATCAAAGAAGGCTTTGATCCCTATTATAGTTAGTTAGTTAGGTAATGATGATAAAGAATCTTGTTCAATAACAAAGAATTGATTAGTTTATTCCGCTGTGCATGTTATTAGTCTTTGTTATTATTATCCCTAGATGAGCTTATAAGAGATCTCAAAGAGTCCTAACGGATTCCACAATTGGTATCAGAGCGGTGAGCTCTTGATATAGGGATCTACAAGCTTTCTCGAAGAATAAGGAAGAAAAACTCGAATCTGGAAAATTTTCAAAAAGTTTCTGCAGGAATGTTTTCAAGAGGGCATAAATTTTTAGTCAACCGTTGGATCGAGCTACAATTTTTTCTGGTGTATCTCCATATATCCGTCGAACGTTTCACCAGAGGGATTGTCAATTAGAGCTCTCAATCAAAAGTTAAAAGCTGTCAAAGTCTGCTGCAGAAACTGAAAAAGTTCCATAAGGTTACTTGATGAGTGTCTAAATACTCATCATTTTTGTGTAATCTAAACTGCAAAATCATCTGAAAACGCTCAGAAACACATCAAAATGATCAAATTATCACAAATCAGTGTTTTATGTGTTTTAATTGCAAAAATATCAAAATCAGATGAAAAATGTATCAAGTTTGCAAAATTGGCAGTTTTAGTCTCCCAAGTTTTAAAAGTTGTCAAATCTAGTCCCTGGAAATTCAAAAATGTGGAAATTCATCATTCAAGGTCCCTGGAGTATTCTAAGTTGTTAAAAATGATCCTTGAATGAATTTTTGGTCAATTGGCAAGAAAGGTCCTCAAACTTTGGAAAATTACAAAAATAGTCCTTGGACCTTTGAAAATGGATTTTATGCAAAAAGGGCCCTTGTATTATCAAAGTTGTCAAGTTTGGTCCTTGTGAGAGCATTGGAAAAATATCACTTTCAGTCCTTGAAGTTTGGTCGAATTACAATTTTAGTCCTTATTGTTACTACTTATACCAAACGGACACCTTATATCACTAAGGCCCAAATCCAATCCAATATACTAGCCCAACCCAACTGCCTTTGACCCTTGAACCTTGACCCCCAGTCCACAATACAAAAAGAACCCCAGCCAATACCCATTTTGACCCCTTTGTTATTAATACTCCACGGTCAACCAAAGTCAAAACCCACTTAGCGCGCCCAAATACCAGCTTCCACTGTAGCATCTTCTCTTCCCCACCAGAAATTCAAAACCAGAGTGGTTTTCACCACTTTTTCAACTTCCCCTCCCATACCATGTCCCCTCCAACTCCTATACACTCCAAAACCTTTAATTACCTCAACCAAATTCATTAAATGATTAAAACTGCTTTGAAGAATTTTTGGCGCCAAAATGCAAGGTGGACGGTTATGATTAGTTTGAGTGATCCAAGGGCTCAAGTTTGGTGGGAAAGATTCAGAAATCATGTGGGAATGTGGAAAAGTCTATAAAGGAGAGAGATATGTATTGTAAAAGATCTATCTAGTGTAATTTTAAGTTTTATTGTCGTTTTAGCTTTCTTTTCAAGTCCAGTGTATGTTTTAGCTCTTAAACTCTGTATTTCAAGTTTTCATGATATAATAAAGCTTTTGTGAATTATCAATTTCAGTAACAAGTTCTATCACAATTTATGCAAAATCTCATGTTTATGCAAAATCTCATTAATGGTCAAATGTTGTTGTTTGTTGTTTGTATGAACTAATATAGTACACTTAAGCTCCTAGAAAGCTCATTGAAGCTTTTAGTTATCTTAAAATTCAGTTGAGAGTCAAAAATAGAAAAATCACAAAAATACCAATTAAATACTTGAAAAATAAAAAAGGGTTCTATGGAAGTGTTCACAGCTGGAGCAGGGTATATAATGGATGGCCTTGGGTTAGTAGCTTATTGGTAAGCTTATAGGGGTGTTCATTGGTCTTGGTTCTCAGTTCCAAGCTTGGAAGCTTTTGTAAGCAATTTTAACCAATTTGGCATTTTACTGTTATGGGTGTTCTTTAGCTTAAATTTTTGTTTCTTAGTGTTATTCAGTTATAATTAAGTGTATTTAATCCTTTCAATCAGTTTGTTGTTCCTTAAAATTTGTAGTTTATAAAATTTTCCTCTTAGCAGTTAAAAGTGCATTTTGATCAAGTCTTAGTTAATGTTGTTATGGATGTTGTTTAAGGCTTCATTAGTACTAATAAGTAACATTAAAAAGTTTGAAATCAGTTTTATGGGTTAAATCTTTGATTTGCTTTGGAAAAGTTCATAACAGATAACATAAAAGGGTGTTTGTTTTAGCTTGTTTGATTGTGATCAAAAGATTTTAAGACAGTACCAGTCCTTGCTCTGTGTCACTTTAGTGCCTAACAACTTAAAGAAGTCAAGAAAACCAGAGGTCATTTGTAGGAAAGTCAAAATTAGCCTTTTGATCTAATTGTGTGTCCACTGTTGAAAAGTTCATGATCTATGATCATCATTTTGTGTTTATAAGTTAATAATCTTGCTCAAATTAGTCTTAGTTTACCTTTACACATCATATTAAGTGCTTAAGATCAAATCAAAGTTCATTTTGGTCAACTTTTAGTTTTTATCAAAAAGTCAAAATTTTCAATGGGTCGTTTTTGAATAAACTTTGGAATTTCATTGTGTGTTTAATATCAAGATTCAGTTTATAAGCTCTTGGGGAATTATAGTTTGGTTGGTGTATAAAAATAGAAAAATGATAGTTCTTAGTTTCTCAGCTGTTTGAGTGCTTATTTTTCTGCTTTTTGTGAGGACCCTGTTGTGAAATCTGTCCTGTGCACAGAAATTGTGCCCAAATTGTTAAGCTCACACTGAGCTTATTACTTGTCCAAATCTTGTAATTCTTGTTTCTTTGGAAAGCCAACCTGGTCCTCTTGAATTGTCAAGTCTCAGTTTTCACTTTTGAGCTTGTTAGATAGGGCTGCTACTAGCTTGTAACTTGTCCCATTTCTGTTTCAAAGCCAAGTGCTTATTGCTTATTCTTAGCTTAATCAGTGTGCTTCTTTGTATAATTTAGCCTCATTTCTGTTTATTAAGCTTGTTTAAATCTACTTTGAGCTTTTGTTTCAGTGTACAAGCTTGTTTGAGCTTATTACACCCAAACAAGCCCATTTAAGCACTGTTGGATCAATAAGCCTTCAAATCTGCTTATTTTTGTTTTATAAATTTTTTGTCTTTATTAAAGTTTCATATTATTAGTATATAAGTAGTTTTCAAAAATAAAAATCACAAAAACATCAATATAAAAATAGTGATAGCGTTTATTTAAGATTTTTTAGCTTTTTGATTTTTCTTTTCAACTTATTAATAAGCAAATCTTGTTTTTCTACTTTTCTTAGGTTTCTGTCATCTTATAGGATTTTTAGAAAAAGTTTCAGATTTTTCTCTACCTTTTTAGTATTTTTTATAATTTTAAATAGTTAAAAATAGTAATCAATTAGTAATAATTAATTAAAAAGTCTAAAAAATATATTTTCTGTTTTAAAATTAGTTTTATCTTATTTTAGATTTTTCAAAGTTAAAATTTTATTTTTCCAAGTTTATTTTCTATTTTCTAGTATTTAAGTGTATTTTAAATAGTTATTAATTAATAATAATTAGATAAAAAGTGTGAAAAATATATTTTTAGTTTTAAAATTAGTTTTATAGCATTTTAGATTTTTAAGAATCATAAGTTTATTTTTCTAGCCTTATTTCCAATTTTCTTTTATTTTAGAGTATTTATTAAATAGTTAAAATAGTTTTTAATTAATAGTAATTAATTAAATAGTGTTAAAAATAATTTTCTTTTTCTAATAATTTTCTTTTATTTTTAGGATTCCAAAAATGCCATTTTTATATTTTTAGGCCTTTTATTTCTTAGTGTTCACTTTTTATTTTGTGCGTGTACGTAGTTTTTAAAACTTACGTTTACGTTTCTTTCTTCTGATTGTTGTGCTTTCCAATTCTGTGTCCAATTCTATTCCAAATCAATCAGTAGTGTAATTTCTTAATCAAAACCTTTACAGATCACTATCCTTAGTGATCATTCCATCATCTGAATCAGTTTTACACACCATTGAGTCTCCTTGGGACTAAACGACCCGGGAATCCCCTGTATTCTCTGATCGTAATTGTATTTGTGTCTGAGCAGTTTTAAGTCTGTTTAGACTTGACGGTTTTGCGCAGATCAAAATTTTGGCGCCGCTGCCGGGGAGGCTTTAGCGTGTGTTTAGCCATTTTCAGATCCATTGTTGCACATACCCATCATTTGTAAAAAGTTTTTTTTGTAAAGTTATAAGAAAACCAAAAAAAAAGTCATTAACACTTTTCCTAAAGTGTTAAAACACCAAAAAAATATAAAACAACAAAACAATCGGAACGTTTTCTATTTTGTATTCTCTTTTAAGGTGATTCTTGAAGAGATACGATTTGGTTAAACGGGACGATAACAAAAAATATTGTCCAAAAGTTTTTGAACCCATTTGCACAAATCTAACCTACGTCTTTTCAGTGGTACTTAATTGAATACATAAAAATCAACCACCGCAAATCAAGGCAGTGCACTACCTAACTGGGGGTGCGACCATTAATAAGTTCCCGAACATCAGATTTAAAACTTGCCTTTGTGTCACTTGTGATTTGGTGTACCTTTTTCAAAGAAGCCATTTCATTTGTGATTATTGGTTAAGTTCACTTGTGTTTTGCCTCATTTGTTTTGAAAATTGATTTTTATACATAGTGCATGCGCACTCGTTCTTCCAGTTCTACAAGTCCACTTTCTGAACTTGGAAACATTCCTCGTAGACGTAGAGGACGTTCAGCTCCTTCAGCCGTGACTGAGGAACGTCTACCACCACCACCTCCTGTCGAAATGGCAGAAGACAAACCTATGAATGAGCTTCTCCAAGCACCCATCGAGGGTTACGGAGATGCCATTGTTGTTCCAGCCATCGTGGCTGACACTTTCGAGCTCAAAACCGGGTTGCTCAATCTAGTAACCCAAAGCCAATTCTATGGTTTTGAGCGGGATGATCCTCATGCACACATTCGATGGTTTAACAAGATAGCATCTACCATCAAGTACAAGAATGTCCCACAAGAAGCTATCAAGCTTCTTCTGTTCCCATTTTCTCTAGAGGGACAAGCCCGGAATTGGCTTGAGAAACAACCCCCTCGTTCTATAGAGACATGGGAAGATCTTGTCACCAAGTTTGTTAACGAGTTCTATCCTCCATCCCGAACCACAAGTCTTAAGAATGAGATAATGAAATTTTCTCAGAGATTTGATGAATCATTTGGGGAGGCATGGGATCGTTACAAAGAGTTGCTTCGCAAGTGTCCGCATCACGGTTTTACCGAGTTAATGCAAATGGATACTTTCTACAATGGTCTCAATCAGGCCAATCAAGACTCTTTGAATGCCTCCGCGGGAGGTAATTTCCTGAGCAAGACCACCAAAGAGGCCTTGCAGATCATTGAGAACAAATCTCAGGTCCGTCCTTTCAGAGCTAAGACATATCAGTTTAATGCTGGACCTTCTTCTTCTTCATCCCCCGTGAGTACATCTAGCACCGATGCTAAGATTGATAAACTCACAGACATTGTTCAGGCTTTGGTTCTTGCTAACCAGAAGAAAGTCTCCTTCACTCAGCCACCAACACATGCTGAAGTGAAGAAAGTTGAAGTTTGTGTCACTTGTGGTGGTCCTCATGCTTACTACAATTGTACTGCCACCGATGGTAGTCCTTTTGAGGCCAATGCTTTAGCCGGTAGTTCACAACAAGGAGGTAATCAATACCGTCCTCAAAATGAACCACACTACCGTGCTAACACTAATCAGGCACCACCCGGTTTTAACCAAAATCACAACATGCAAAATCGGAATCAGAACCAACCAAGAATGAACCAAGGTTATCAAAACCAAGGTAATTTCTATCCTGGACCCAATCAAGGTTTCCATCATCAAGGAAACCCTCATCAAAACAATTTCAATCGAGGGAATCAATTTCATGGGAATATGAATCCTAATCAAGGGAATTTTGGTCATAATCAAAACATACGGCCTCAAATTGTCCCTCCAGCTCCTCCCGTCATTACTCCTCCAGGACCATCATCTGATGAGTTACTGAAGCAGTTTATGAAATCCCAAGATGAAATGAACCGGTTGTTGGTCAGTCAGATTGCTGATCTGAAGAAGTCTTTAAATGATCGACCCTCGGGCTCAGGTACTTTACCGAGCAACACGATCGCTAACCCGAGGGGCGATGCCAAGGCGATCACAACCCGAAGTGGTGTTTCATACACTGGACCTGCTGTTCCTACTACCTCTTCTTCTTCTTCTTCTCTTCCTAAGGTAGTGGACAGTGAACCTCCAAAACACAATGGACCTACGACTCCTATGCCACCTCCACCAGTGCCAATGAGTCAAGTTACCAAGGAAACAACGGATAAAGTGCATTATTCTAGCCCACGAAGTACCGCACACGTCCAACCTTCGGTAGTCCAACCTCAAGTGATCCAGAAACCCCAGTCTAATCCAGGAGTTGTTTTTGAACCTCCTGTAGCTCCTGTTGAGAATCAGAAATCCAAATCTTCTATTCCTTACCCATCGCGCTTGAATGAGCAAAAGCTCCGTGAGAAAGCTAGTCATCAAATGGATAAATTTTTCCAAATTTTCCAAGAGTTACATTTTGACATAAGCTTTGCGGATGCTATCATGCTGATGCCCAAGTTTGCATCTACTCTCAAACACATGTTAAGCAATAAGGAAAAGCTGTTTGAAATGGCTAAGACTCCTCTTAACGAGAACTGCTCAGCAGTTATTCTAAAGAAGCTTCCTGAAAAGCTTGGAGATCCTGGGAAATTTCTCTTACCTTGTGTATTCCCAGGGATGGTTGAATGCTTTGCTCTAGCAGATCTTGGTGCAAGCATTAATCTTATGCCATATTCAGTGTGGAAGAAACTTTCTCTTCCGGAACTCACTCCTACATGCATGACTCTTGAACTTGCTGATCGTTCCATATCCCGTCCTCTTGGCATTGCCGAGGACGTATTTGTGAAAGTAGGAAAGTTCCATTTCCCAGCTGACTTCGTGGTTGTTGATTTTGATGCCGATCATCGGGTTCCTCTCATTGTTGGTCGAGGATTCCTGAGAACGGGCCGTGCTCTCATAGATGTATTTGAGCAAGAAATCACATTGCGTGTTGGTAATGAAGCTGTCACCTTCAACCTTGACCAAACTTCGAGGTACTCCGCAAATTATGATTCTGAATCGGTTAACCGAATAGATATCATCGATGTTGCTTCTGACGAGTACTCTCAAGAAGTTCTTGGTTATTCTCATAATTCTGTGAGTGGGGATTCCACCACATCTTCTCAACCTATCATAGCCAATTCTACTCCTTCTCTCACTCCGTTTGAGGGAAGCGACTTCATCTTAGATGAGATTGAAGCATATTTGGCTAGTGATTCTGTACCTTGGGAAATTGATCACGCTCCAATTGATATTGAGGGGGACATACTTCTTATTGAGAAGTTGCTCAATGAGAATCCATCATCAACCCCTCACCCCAGTGATTCAATTCCTGATGAGATTAATCAAAATGAGATTAATCTGGAGGGAGATATTCTTCTTGAGAAATTGTCAAATCTGGATACTTCTCTTCCTCTCCCTCCCATCAAACTTCATAACAAGGAAGTCAAATCAGTTGAGAAAACTGAAGAATTTCCTGAGGTTGAGCTTAAGGACTTACCTCCTCATCTCGAGTATGCATTCCTTGAGGGTGATGATAAATTACCCGTCATTATTGCTCGAGATTTGAGTAAAGATGAAAAAGCTGCTCTCATAAAAATCTTGAAGTCCCACAAGCAAGCAATTGCTTGGAAACTCTCCGACATTAAGGGTATCAACCCTGAGTTTTGTACCCATAAAATCTTGATGGAGGATGACTTCAAACCCGCAGTTCAACATCAGAGACGAGTGAATCCAAAAATCCATGATGTTATCAAACAAGAGGTTATCAAACTTCTTGATGCAGGATTGATTTACCCGATCTCAGACAGTCCTTGGGTCAGCCCAATTCATTGTGTCCCGAAAAAGGGTGGCATTACTGTTATCACAAATGAAGATAACGAGTTAATTCCAACTCGATTGGTTACGGGATGGCGTGTTTGCATCGACTATCGTAAGTTGAATGACGCCACCCGTAAAGACCATTTTCCTCTACCCTTCATGGACCAGATGCTTGAGAGATTAGCAGGGAATGATTACTATTGCTTCCTTGATGGTTTCTCGGGTTACTTTCAGATCCCTATTGATCCACAGGATCAAGAGAAGACCACATTCACTTGCCCATACGGAACTTTTGCCTACAAACGTATGCCTTTTGGCTTATGTAATGCTCCTGGCACGTTCCAACGATGTATGATGGCCATTTTCCACGACATGATCGGGGAAACAATGGAAGTGTTTATGGATGACTTCTCGGTCATTGGGAATTCTTTTCAATCATGTCTCTCCCATTTAGATAAAATGATTCAAAGGTGTGAAGACACAAATCTTTGTCTAAACTGGGAGAAAAGTCACTTTATGGTCAAAGAAGGCATTGTCCTTGGCCATAAGATTTCAAAGAACGGGATTGAGGTAGATAGAGCAAAAGTTGATGTCATTGCTAAGCTGCCTCATCCTACTACCGTCAAAGGTATTAGGAGTTTTTTAGGTCATGCCGGTTTCTATCGTAGATTCATTCAAGATTTTTCCAAAATCGCCCGGCCTATGACCCATCTTCTTGAAAAGGATGCTCCTTTTATCTTCTCACCTGAGTGCATCATAGCTTTTGAAACATTGAAGAAAAAGCTTACTGAAGCACCCATTCTCGTTGCTCCCGACTGGGACTTGCCTTTTGAGCTCATGTGCGATGCAAGTGATTTTGCTATCGGTGCAGTCCTAGGGCAACGAAGAAACAAGCATTTTCAGCCTATTCACTACGCAAGCAAAACTATGACTGAGGCTCAAACTCATTACACCACCACAGAAAAAGAGCTATTAGCCGTGGTGTATGCTTTTGAGAAATTTCGGCCGTATCTTATCTTGACCAAATGCGTGGTGTATACGGATCACTCGGCTCTTAAATATCTCTTTGCAAAACAAGATGCAAAGCCGAGATTGCTTCGTTGGATTCTCCTCCTCCAAGAATTTGATATCATTATACGTGATAAAAAAGGAGCTGAGAATCTAGCGGCTGATCATCTGTCCAGATTAGAAAACCCTCACCAAGATGTCTTCGAGAAAAAGGAAATAAATGAAACATTTCCTCTCGAAACACTCAATGCGGTTTCTTTTCGTGGAAATTCTACCACCCCATGGTTTGCTGACTTTGCAAATTACCATGCGGGTAACTTCATTGTGAAAGGGATGTCAACCCAGCAGAAGAACAAATTCTTCAAAGATGTTAAACATTATTTCTGGGACGACCCTTTCTTGTTCAAAATCTGTGCGGATCAAGTCATCCGAAGGTGTGTTTATGGACAGGAAGCTATTGATATTCTCACAGCTTGCCATGCTGGACCCACCGGGGGCCATCATAGTCCAAACTACACCGCCAAAAAGGTGTTTGATTCCGGGTTCTATTGGCCCACAATCTATAAGGATGCCCACGATTATGTCAAAACCTGTGACGCTTGTCAGCGTCATGGTAATATATCTCAAAGGAATGAAATGCCACAAAATGCCATTCAAGTTTGTGAGATATTTGACATATGGGGTATTGATTTTATGGGGTCGTTTCCATCTTCTCGTGGTAACAAGTACATACTCGTGGCTGTTGACTATCTGTCAAAATGGGTTGAAGCAAAAGCTTTACCCACCAATGATGCCCGAGTAGTTGTGAAGTTTTTGAAATCTCTGTTTGCCAGGTTTGGAACTCCGAGAGCGATAATCAGTGATCGTGGTACACATTTTTGTAATGACCAATTTGATCGTGTCATGCAAAAGTATGGTGTTACCCATCGTCTCTCTACTGCATACCACCCCCAAACAAGTGGGCAGGTGGAAGTTTCAAACCGTGGTATTAAAAGGATTCTTGAAAGGACAGTAGGTGAAAACCGTGCATCCTGGTCGGATAAACTGGATGACGCACTCTGGGCTTTTCGTACAGCTTACAAAACACCAATTGGGTGTACTCCATACAAGCTAGTGTACGGAAAGGCATGTCATCTTCCGATCGAGTTAGAGCACAAGGCTTACTGGGCCTTAAAGCATGCAAACTTCGATATACAGACAGCCGGTGATCACAGAAAAGTTCAAATGAATGAACTAAATGAACTTCGTGATCAAGCTTATGAGAACTCTTTGATCTACAAACAAAAGACAAAGAAGATTCATGACTCCAAGATCAAGAACCGCGTTTTTAACGTTGGTGATCGAGTCCTTATTTTCAACTCTAGATTGAAGATTTTCTCGGGAAAGCTTAAGTCCCGCTGGTCTGGTCCATTCACTATTGCTAAAGTTTATCCTTATGGTACCGTTGAGTTATCTCAACCCGATGGTCCTAATTTTAAAGTGAATGGTCATCGAGTAAAGCATTACTTTGGAGAGGACATTCCCCCTGTGGTTGTCCCGGATTTACAAACATTCCCCATGAACCAATGAATGCGGGGATCGAGTCAAGCTAGTGACTCGGTAATCAAAAACATTAGCATGCACCATGTGGGTTCTCACCCATAATTCTGTCTTCTTATCCCCTTTCTACCACCCTAGTGTGGGGGAGTCTTCCCACACTGTTGTATATTCTCAATCTTTCTAAAAAAAAAAAAAAAAAAAAAAAAAAAAAAAAAAATCCTTTCTAAATAATGGCCGTAGTATTTCCCTTTTACGTTCTTTGTTTCGGCATAACCGCCGGTACTTTGAATATTGAGGGCAATATTCATTTCTAAGTGTGGGGGGATGAATTCTCACGAATTTCATATATTATCTACCCAATTCCCCCGTTTTTGGCCAAAATTTTTTTTGGAGTAAGTGTTTTACAGTTTCTCGTTTGGTTATCAGTCCGCCATGTTTGATAGACAAAAGGATTGGCTAATCCAGGAGCAAACGGCTCTTGGTAAAGATTTCTCAAATCCGTTTATATGGCTTGCAATTTGCCCAAAATTGTATGGTTCTTCAGCTCCCCATCATCCTCAAAAGATAATGAGTTGGCTAGCCCGCAAGTTTATGGCTTGTGGTAAAGGCAGTGGAAAATCCATAATTGGTATTCAGCTCACCAAAGATAATCTTGATAATTTATCTAAGAGTTGGCTAGTCTAGAAGGGTACGGCTTCTGGTAAAGACACATCAAATCCGTTATATGGTTTATGATTTGCCAATAAATCATCTGGTTATCGTTGTACCAAGATTCTTACTTGAATCAAAACAATTGGCTACTCCAGAAGTGATGGCTTTTGGTAAAGAGTTTTTCAAATCCATCAAGGTTTTCTCAAATCATTGCTAGGGACTAGCAATATCTCAGTGTGGGGGATTGATGAGTGTCTAAATACTCATCATTTTTGTGTAATCTAAACTGCAAAATCATCTGAAAACGCTCAGAAACACATCAAAATGATCAAATTATCACAAATCAGTGTTTTATGTGTTTTAATTGCAAAAATATCAAAATCAGATGAAAAATGTATCAAGTTTGCAAAATTGGCAGTTTTAGTCCCCCAAGTTTTAAAAGTTGTCAAATCTAGTCCCTGGAAATTCAAAAATGTGGAAATTCATCATTCAAGGTCACTGAAGTATTCTAAGTTGTTAAAAATGATCCTTGAATGAATTTTTGGTCAATTGGCAAGAAAGGTCCTCAAACTTTGGAAAATTACAAAAATAGTCCTTGGACCTTTGAAAATGGATTTTATGCAAAAAGGGCCCTTGTATTATCAAAGTTGTCAAGTTTGGTCCTTGTGAGAGCATTGGAAAAATATCACTTTCAGTCCTTGAAGTTTGGTCGAATTACAATTTTAGTCCTTATTGTTACTACTTATACCAAACGGACACCTTATATCACTAAGGCCCAAATCCAATCCAATATACTAGCCCAACCCAACTGCCTTTGACCCTTGAACCTTGACCCCCAGTCCACAATACAAAAAGAACCCCAGCCAATACCCATTTTACCCCTTTGTTATTAATACTCCACGGTCAACCAAAGTCAAAACCCACTTAGCGCGCCCAAATACCAGCTTCCACTGTAGCATCTTCTCTTCCCCACCAGAAATTCAAAACCAGAGTGGTTTTCACCACTTTTTCAACTTCCCCTCCCATACCATGTCCCCTCCAACTCCTATACACTCCAAAACCTTTAATTACCTCAACCAAATTCATTAAATGATTAAAACTGCTTTGAAGAATCTTTGGCGCCAAAATGCAAGGTGGACGGCTATGATTAGTTTGAGTGATCCAAGGGCTCAAGTTTGGTGGGAAAGATTCAGAAATCATGTGGGAATGTGGAAAAGTCTATAAAGGAGAGAGATATGTATTGTAAAAGATCTATCTAGTGTAATTTTAAGTTTTATTGTCGTTTTAGCTTTCTTTTCAAGTCCAGTGTATGTTTTAGCTCTTAAACTCTGTATTTCAAGTTTTCATGATATAATAAAGCTTTTGTGAATTATCAATTTCAGTAACAAGTTCTATCACAATTTATGCAAAATCTCATGTTTATGCAAAATCTCATTAATGGTCAAATGTTGTTGTTTGTTGTTTGTATGAACTAATATAGTACACTTAAGCTCCTAGAAAGCTCATTGAAGCTTTTAGTTATCTTAAAATTCAGTTGAGAGTCAAAAATAGAAAAATCACAAAAATACCAATTAAATACTTGAAAAATAAAAAAGGGTTCTATGGAAGTGTTCACAGCTGGAGCAGGGTATATAATGGATGGCCTTGGGTTAGTAGCTTATTGGTAAGCTTATAGGGGTGTTCATTGGTCTTGGTTCTCAGTTCCAAGCTTGGAAGCTTTTGTAAGCAATTTTAACCAATTTGGCATTTTACTGTTATGGGTGTTCTTTAGCTTAAATTTTTGTTTCTTAGTGTTATTCAGTTATAATTAAGTGTATTTAATCCTTTCAATCAGTTTGTTGTTCCTTAAAATTTGTAGTTTATAAAATTTTCCTCTTAGCAGTTAAAAGTGCATTTTGATCAAGTCTTAGTTAATGTTGTTATGGATGTTGTTTAAGGCTTCATTAGTACTAATAAGTAACATTAAAAAGTTTGAAATCAGTTTTATGGGTTAAATCTTTGATTTGCTTTGGAAAAGTTCATAACAGATAACATAAAAGGGTGTTTGTTTTAGCTTGTTTGATTGTGATCAAAAGATTTTAAGACAGTACCAGTCCTTGCTCTGTGTCACTTTAGTGCCTAACAACTTAAAGAAGTCAAGAAAACCAGAGGTCATTTGTAGGAAAGTCAAAATTAGCCTTTTGATCTAATTGTGTGTCCACTGTTGAAAAGTTCATGATCTATGATCATCATTTTGTGTTTATAAGTTAATAATCTTGCTCAAATTAGTTTTAGTTTACCTTTACACATCATATTAAGTGCTTAAGATCAAATCAAAGTTCATTTTGGTCAACTTTTAGTTTTTATCAAAAAGTCAAAATTTTCAATGGGTCGTTTTTGAATAAACTTTGGAATTTCATTGTGTGTTTAATATCAAGATTCAGTTTATAAGCTCTTGGGGAATTATAGTTTGGTTGGTGTATAAAAATAGAAAAATGATAGTTCTTAGTTTCTCAGCTGTTTGAGTGCTTATTTTTCTGCTTTTTGTGAGGACCCTGTTGTGAAATCTGTCCTGTGCACAGAAATTGTGCCCAAATTGTTAAGCTCACACTGAGCTTATTACTTGTCCAAATCTTGTAATTCTTGTTTCTTTGGAAAGCCAACCTGGTCCTCTTGAATTGTCAAGTCTCAGTTTTCACTTTTGAGCTTGTTAGATAGGGCTGCTACTAGCTTGTAACTTGTCCCATTTCTGTTTCAAAGCCAAGTGCTTATTGCTTATTCTTAGCTTAATCAGTGTGCTTCTTTGTATAATTTAGCCTCATTTCTGTTTATTAAGCTTGTTTAAATCTACTTTGAGCTTTTGTTTCAGTGTACAAGCTTGTTTGAGCTTATTACACCCAAACAAGCCCATTTAAGCACTGTTGGATCAATAAGCCTTCAAATCTGCTTATTTTTGTTTTATAAATTTTTTGTCTTTATTAAAGTTTCATATTATTAGTATATAAGTAGTTTTCAAAAATAAAAATCACAAAAACATCAATATAAAAATAGTGATAGCGTTTATTTAAGATTTTTTAGCTTTTTGATTTTTCTTTTCAACTTATTAATAAGCAAATCTTGTTTCTCTACTTTTCTTAGGTTTCTGTCATCTTATAGGATTTTTAGAAAAAGTTTCAGATTTTTCTCTACCTTTTTAGTTTTTTTTATAATTTTAAATAGTTAAAAATAGTAATCAATTAGTAATAATTAATTAAAAAGTCTAAAAAATATATTTTCTGTTTTAAAATTAGTTTTATCTTATTTTAGATTTTTCAAAGTTAAAATTTTATTTTTCCAAGTTTATTTTCTATTTTCTAGTATTTAAGTGTATTTTAAATAGTTATTAATTAATAATAATTAGATAAAAAGTGTGAAAAATATATTTTTAGTTTTAAAATTAGTTTTATAGCATTTTAGATTTTTAAGAATCATAAGTTTATTTTTCTAGCCTTATTTCCTATTTTCTTTTATTTTAGAGTATTTATTAAATAGTTAAAATAGTTTTTAATTAATAGTAATTAATTAAATAGTGTTAAAAATAATTTTCTTTTTCTAATAATTTTCTTTTATTTTTAGGATTCCAAAAATGCCATTTTTATATTTTTAGGCCTTTTATTTCTTAGTGTTCACTTTTTATTTTGTGCGTGTACGTAGTTTTTAAAACTTACGTTTACGTTTCTTTCTTCTGATTGTTGTGCTTTCCAATTCTGTGTCCAATTCTATTCCAAATCAATCAGTAGTGTAATTTCTTAATCAAAACCTTTACAGATCACTATCCTTAGTGATCATTCCATCATCTGAATCAGTTTTACACACCATTGAGTCTCCTTGGGACTAAACGACCTGGGAATCCCCTGTATTCTCTGATCTTAATTGTATTTGTGTCTGAGCAGTTTTAAGTCTGTTTAGACTTGACGGTTTTGCGCAGATCATTACTACAGCACTGTTTTGAAACGATCATAACTTTTTCGTTATCCGTTGGATCGTGACAAAATTTTGGGTGGACGTTCTCTATATAGCCTTCTAACTTTCCACTGTAGGGATCGTCGATCTGAGCGTTTATGCAAAAGTTACAGGCTGTCGAATATGGCTGCTCACAAAGGTACTGCGTTTTTCAAAGTACTGTGGTTTATCTTTCAAAGTACTGTTCGAGGTTTCAAAGTACTGTTCGAGGTTTCAAAGTACTGCCCGTATAAGTTCAAAGTACTGCTCTGCCCGTATAAGTTGAAAGTACTGCTCGTCCTTATGAAAGTACTGCTCTGCCCAAGTTCAAAGTACTGTTGTTTATACTCGAAGGTACTACTGCGTTTTTCAGTTTGTACTGTTATATTTTAAGGTACCGCCCATGTTATATGGTTAATATTGGTCCCCTACAAGCTAAGTACAGCTCGTATGAATACAAGCAACTGATGATTACCAAGCTTATTGAATATTCCTATTGGTTGGGATAGATCATGGGTCCAGTGAAGGATTTTCTTTGTCATGGATATTAGAGTTGTTGCGTTTAGTGAATGGTTGATTAAATAAGGGGAAGAAGCATTAAGGATGCGTAAGTTTTAAGGTATCGACAAGATATTTTATGAACAAGAGTGATTGGTTTTGGTTTGAGGGGAAGCTAGTCAATCTCGATTTGGTTTTCGGATGAGATTGGAAGTTATTGGATGACACACACATGGGATTTTGTTATGGATTTTTTTTTGTTCACACACACAAGATGATTGGAATTTGTTCTTAAACGTTTTCTAATGGCTCATTCTTATTTGCTAAATTGATTACGAAGAAAGGTTTTTATCACCTATTTGATGACGAAGTGGAGATTCTTGGATACGTGTTTTATTATATCTTTTAGTATGAGGTAACTTGTTCGTACGTTTATGTTGTGGCTAAGACTTGGTAAATCTAGCAAGTAGGGTTTGCTATCACTTAAAGGAGTTACGTTGTTGTGCTCAGTGTCTCATTGAAGATGAGGATTTTATCAAGAGATCGAGGTCTACTCATATATCATCAAGTATGAGTTCATAGTCATGTGGTTAGTACAAGAAATAAGACGCGAGTTTGGGATGTTCTACTTCAGCATCAAGTTGGTTATACTTAGTTTTCTTCATTAGTAATCATTACATGGAGCTTACAGATTTTAAGAATCATTTGATGTTCATGCACCACTCAAGGGGAAGTGTTTGATTTTTACTACTGTTGATCATTATTACTACTGCTAGTTGAAGTTTTCTACTGTTTTTTATTCATTTTTAGTGAGCATTTTGGTGTTCTTCATGGAGGGCAATTCGAAACATTGGATGGCTTAGATTGGAAGTATGATATTGGTTCGTGGTGGTCAAGATCATTATTTGCATACGTTCCCTATTTGGATAATAACAAAAAGAGGAAGAGATGTTTGAGTGGCATGGCATGGATTAAGGGGAAGACAAAGGAAGACATACTTGTTTCATTCATGGTGAGATCCCTGATCTCAATTTCTCTACTTCATCTAGGGAAGTTCGTTCAAGAATGGTTTTGTCATTATCAACTAGGGGAAGATTGTTGGGAATTATACGTTTGAGTTGATAAGACAAAAAGAATGAAAAAAATGGACTTAATACGACAAGAAGGAAACCTACAAAAAGATGGAAGGACTTGCTTGCAAAAGAAGTTTTATTTATTAGTCCTTTGTAGTATTTTGTAAACCCTAATCCTCTAGTATATAAAGAGGACATAGGTGTAGGTTTAATAATTAAGTCTTCCAAGATGTAGTCGACTTAAAGGTGTGTGTGTCCTAGGCGTATAGTATTGTAAACGCCTAGGTTATTAGATTAGTTAGTGTTAGTTATCTCCAAGATCAAAGAAGGCTTTGATCCCTATTATAGTTAGTTAGTTAGGTAATGATGATAAAGAACCTTGTTCAATAACAAATAATTGATTAGTTTATTCCGCTGTGCATGTTATTAGTCTTTGTTATTATTATCCCTAGATGAGCTTATAAACGATCTTCACATATTGTAAAGGATAGTGTAAACATAATAAGCACTATTACTTAGTCATGATGGAGCTTATTGGATCAGCATCGAGGAAATTACCTCGGTCACATACACTTGAAGAATGAGTTGGTGATCTCTACACCAACTAGCTTTTGGGAAGACTGAGTTAGTGTACACTTCATTACATGATATTTATTTATGGACGGTGGGCGGTGACGACTTGGTCGTAGGCTTAGACTATTTGTTTGTTATTTTATTTTTCACCCTTTATGTGCATCCCATGTGTAACACCCCAATCCGAAAAGGGTCAAAATGCCACATTATGGTGTCAATCAGAACATACAAACGCAAGCGGAAGTCTTATAAATAACATGATACAAAGTTATTCTAAAGTAATAACGAAATACTAAATCTAAACATAATGAGTTCCAAAACTAAAATACAAATCCGAACTAAATATATCTGAAAACAAATCCAAATCTACTCCATAAGTAAATGGGTATCTATCATCAGGGTAGTCCACTAAGAGCTCCTATGCACTCTTCACTTAAATCCCAGCTTCCAACCTAAAACCTGCCGCAGGAAAATAAATGCGGTTGAGCTTAAAAGCCTAGTGAACAGATACAACCAAACAAAAAATCAAACATTTATAAGTACAGGGAAAGGGAAAACATAAGCTCCTGCTAAAACGAATATCAGATGTCAAACAAATAAGAGATCGAGGATCAACTAAACAAAATATCATATAAGAATCAAAACACAAGTGAGTCATAAGCATCATAAGGAACTCAAAGAACCAGACGGAATCAAATCATCATACAAAAGTGCCCAACGAGCTCAGAAATCATACCACATGCTTAGTCACATAATCATAATCATATCCATATATCTGTCAAATCATAACTTGTATAGGGAGCTGCAGACTCCAATGTACCAAAAGTGAAATGGGGTGCATGGCACGCACAAACCAATCACTAAATCCAAAACAGAAATGAACAAACCTAGGATTCATCCATACGCTCCTTTCAAAACAAAATACATGTGCTAGTACGAGACTGAACATACATATACATAATGGCCATGTCTACAAATATCGTAACAGAACAGAAGGGAATGTCGTGGATCAATCACACCTCCACAGAAAGTGTCATGCCATTGGTGCCTCAATGACATGGTCATGGTACCTCCACGACTAGTTAGCTCGGGCAACAGAACAAAATAGAACAAAACAAAGCTATCCATAATCATAACAAAACAATCATAGCATAATCAACAAAGAATATCAAACTGAACAGAATATCATATCAAATGAGATAGCATACTGAATATTATAAAAAAAATGGATAGCAAATTGAATCTAACAAACAAGTCATATTAAACAAATCATATCAAACAGAATCATATCAAAGTAAAGGAATCAAGTCAAGGATTGAGAAGTCATGAGAAACCTTTACTGAGAAAACGTAAAATATTTGTACCTTAACGCAACTGAAAGGAAAATAAACGAATGAATGAACACAAGGAAACAACGTCACGCCGCTTTCAATAAATCTACACGAATTAGGGATCATTCAATAATTATATGCTTATTTAATGTCATAACAGATTTTATTACTCAAAGTTACTTATTAATAGGTTTAGGGTTTCACATGTGAATCTGGATCACATTCTTATGATTTTTAAGGCTTGCTAATTTAGCTCCAAATATTATGAAATAATTATCAGTGATTCCCATATCAGTTAAGTACCTTCAAAACTTTTTATAGATTTTATTACCAAGCACAAGTACTGATTAAAAATTCATATTTCTAGACCTGTCCAGTAAATGTACTGAAGGTATACCGCAAAAGTATGGATTTATTTACCCTATCAAAACAATTCAAAAAATTCTACATATATTCACGGAAGTCATACATAACCCATACATCACTCCTGAAAAATGACAAGTCTAAACTCCTTATGGTATGTAAAACAAAAATCAAAAACCACAACTCAATTTCAGTCTCAGATTATCAGTTTTGACAACTTATCTTCTAAAAATAAAAAATCATACTTCCCTACCTCTATTTTCTACAAATTTTACATATTCAAAAACTAGACAAAAAGTACATAATTTTAAACCCAAAATCTACTAAAAAACACAGAAGTATCATCAAACCCATCTGACTCAAATTCTGGATAGTCATGTTTGGGAAGAAAGATTTAGCTCTAACTTAACCCTCTTTATACCAAAATTTCAAACTTTTTTATATATGTTTCATACGCGTACAACGCGCGTTCGGGGTCAAAGGAAACTTCCTTTTCTTCGAGAAAGTTTTTCAACCACCTAGGCAGTGAACCTAATCGTTGTAGTGTAGTATTAGGGTAAGCCTCGGGGATTGATATCGTTCTCTAGGGGAATAGGAATGCTAGTGAGAAATTTACTACACTAAGGTTGAGGTTGAGGAAGATTGTTTTTTTTATCTTTTTATATATTTTTTTGAAACTAAAGGTACAATCTCGGGGTTTGGATTTGGGGGTGGTACTTGATTACTCTACTATTCTAATTATCTAATCTAAGGGTAGTCTATGTCTTTTTGAAGTGTGCTCGTATGATGATTAAAGATGTGTTTACCTAGATAATATTACTCCCTAGTTATCTTTTATTGATGGTTGAATTGTCACGTCCTTATTCTTAACGCGTTGTGTTTTCTAAGGACGTAGGGTGTGCTTTTATCCCTAACTCTTTGAAGCTACTTAAGGTTTTCTAAGATGTGTTTACCTAGATAATATTACTCCCTAGTTATCTTTTATTGATGGTTGAATTGTCACGTCCTTATTCTTAACGCGTTGTGTTTTCTAAGGACTTAGGGTGTGCTTTTATCCCTAACTCTTTGAAGCTACTTAAGGTTAATGACTACAAAATCTCTAGGATTAATAAACTTAACACTAAGGTTATCTTTAAATGTTTAGCCTACAGTTCCCCTAGTGACTATAAACTAATGTTCAACAAAGATTAATCAAGCATTAAAAACACAACGATGGCTTCATGCACTCCTAAGCCAATTACAATTAAGATAAGAGACAACCAATCAATATTTAATAACTAGGTTTCATATATCTAAGCAAACACACAAGTAAATTAGCTGGACATGTTAAACATGCAAGCATAGACACATTCAATTGAAGACATAAGGAAATCAAGGGAATAAATAACTTATCTCGATTTAAAATAGGGTATGAGAACCCTAAAATACTGTCCAAACCGGACTACAATCGTTTTAGGTTTTTACTCCACAAGTGTACCTCTTTAAAAGTCTGAAAATCGAATTATGTATATAGATTTACAACTGCGATGGCGTCACCTTTTAATTGTGACGCCGTCCGATCGCCGCCATTAGGGTTTCGTCTTGGCCAAGTCAACTTTGGGACGGCGTCACGTTGTGGTTGTGACGCTGTCAGCTTCATCTCTGACATCGTCTGAATTTGGATCTAGGCCGTCTGAGGAGGAAAATCTTCGTGACGCCCTACTCTTCAAAGCCTAACGCCGTCAGGTATAAAATAGCAATTTCACTCCTAAGTCGTCACAAATATAGGGACGGCATCGCCCTCTGATTGGGATGCCGTCAGGTGCATTTCCAGCAGCTTGAGTGTCTTGATCTCGACTTTAGCCATTTTCTTCACATATTCACTTTTTTCGTCCAAATAAGCATCATTCCAGCATTTTGCCTTCAAGAGACCTAAAAAGTGAAAAGAAATAAAATTAAGCAGTAATGGATATAAAAGTGGGCGATTAAGGGCTTAAATGTCCCCTTAAAAGTGTACGTTTTAAATCCTTATCAAATATCCCTACACTTGGTATTTGCTTGTCCTCAAGAAAATGTGTTTTTGGCCAATCAATTTATAAGTTATGGGGCATAAAGCAATGGTTTAACATCATTCATAACAAGTATAAGCCTCGCAATAGTCATAACAAGAAGATAAATTATATACTAGCACCTCACAAGTGGTGTTTGGGTACTCTCATCTCTCGGGTGTATATGAAATATATCAAATGGAAATGGAAGATAAACACTCATTAACCGGTCATAGTACATAGATTACCATTGTCTTGAGACTAGATCAAACCTCCACCGCTTTGGCGTAAGCACCTAGGAAAAACTATCCAAAAGGTCTTTTAAAGGGTTGTAACGTTAGGCTTACGGTAGGGAAACAAATGGTTTGGTTGGATAGGCGATTTAGTGGTGGCAAGTCAAAAATCTTTATGTTACAAGCATGCGAAGAATGGCATTGTTAAGCCAAGACTCGACTCTCTAAACTCTAGATAACTTTGAAACAAACAAACATAAATATAAAGATAGATGTAGGATGGTAGCCCTTAATTTTTATTTTTTTATTTTTTATTTTTGCATACACTTTTACTCTACCATCCTCTACGATAACATCAAAATATAAGGGATTTATAGGCACATCCCTACACTTGAGTTTTTATTTCTCTAACACTAATTTGACCTGAATTGAAAAGATCAAAACACTTGGAGTACATTATTACGTAAATAAAGGGAATTTGAATTTAACGTTCTTTCCCGTCATTCCATAAAATTTAACTTTACCCATGAGTCCCAATCGTCCCAAAACTGTGTACAAAAGATATGACTCGACTTAGCAACCATGCAAGTAACTAGATAATTGAACTAAGGGTTTAGTATGATAACAATAATGCACTAAAAGTGAGTGCATACAAGGTAGGCTAAGGCTATTTGGGTGTACATTTGGGGGTGGATTGTAAACAATGCTCTTCATTGATATTCCAGAAAGCCGAAACATCACGAGAACCGCGAAAAGGATAGGCTCTGAGGGGTTAACTAGGGGTATCGTGTACTAAAGATGAGTACAACGCAAGGGTGTGGAGGAATTACTCAACCGATGTGGAAGAAGTAATTATAATACGGGTATCAAACGAGGGTTATCCTAATGCCTCTTATCACTTAGTTATTCCTAACTACACAAGTGTAGTCTCACTAGCGATCTCGGGATGCATCACAAAACAAGTTCTAAAATCTAATATACTACCGGTACACTCTCGAAGCATTAAAGGTGAATGCTTTAATTCCTACAAATCTAGGGGCGAACCTCACATTTTTGGGGTGGAATATGAGTGGTAAAGGGTTTTTGTGCTAGTCATATAACTCCTATCCATGAGACGCTTTATTAAGACTAAAGACCCACTCCTACATGTCATGAAAATTTTTAAATTTGGTGCTAAAATTACCCTAATCGATATTTCTCATGGTTTATTACACAAATGAAATTGGACAAGACAAATAATCAAGGATAAGCATAGTGTCAAAGTTCCCGTTTTATTCTCCCTCCCTACACTTAAACTGAACATTGTCCCCAATGTTCCCCGAAAGTATCAAAGTTATGATAACAGAAGGTAATTAAAAGAGAAAGAAACTAATACTCCCCTGATTAGCTCGGTAGGATCCGTGTGAAGTAGTGGTTAAATTCTTTCCAAGAAGAATGTATGCGTGAAAAGCTCCATCCAATCTTATGTTTCTTCTTCTTGATAAATAAAACCTGCACACTTTAATAAAATAGACGAAACCTTCGCGTAAAATCGGCGGTAAAACTATATATGACTCTACTAAACTAGGATATAAAGCTTGTAGAATGGATGTTTGCAGGTTTTCTGGAAAATTAAGACCTGAGAAATTCCAAAAATTTATAAGTAGCACATAAACTCGTCTGCTGCGTTTTTCTTGAAAAATTCTGGAAAAATTACACCTTTAAAATCTGGAAAAATTCCTGCAAAACATCCATTATGACTCGATACAAGCATTTGACTCTAACAAACACACATATATATCTTTTCCAAGAATTGTAATTCTCATGTTCACGTTCTTTTGAAAACGTGTGTAATCTTCCCTACATTTATCCTTGTTGTAAAATACCTTTATATGTAATTAAGACGATGTTAAAGACAAAATAAAGCATTTTCACAAATTCAAACATGAGAATAAACAATTAATGAAAAGATAAATGATACACAAACAAGCAACCAATTAAGCATGGGCAACCTCCCACGAAGTGCTTTTCTTTATTTATGAGTCTTGTAGCTAGACTCGAAGTCGTGCCCCTACGTGACTTCACTACCGTTCTTTTTTTCTTTCACCAAGTCTTCATCAAAAGTTTGTAGACGTTGTATGCTTTCCGTGAACTCTTTCCCAACGTCGTCTATTATAGTAACGGTTCCGCCTTTTAAATTGGTTTCTTTTACCGTATAGGGTCCAAACCATCTTGGCTTATTCCTTCCTCTTAATGCTTTTATTCTAGAATTATACAAAATCACCTTTTCTCCATTCAAAAATTCCCTAGGGTTCTTTTGAGTTTTTGGTATTGTGGTATAGTTATTTCCTAACTTTTTATCACGTTTCCACAGTGTTGCATTTAACCCTTGAACCATGAAATCTCTAAGCCCCCTTTCCCATTCATTAATTTTCTTTTTAACAGTATTATTAGAGACCTGCGAATTCTTATCATTCATCTTCTCCATAATTTTCAACGGGTATCTTGGAAAAATAGGTATCCTAATATATCCTTTGCCACTTTTGAGTATCATGATACCCTCACCGCATTTGATGGTTGCCTTGGCGGTGGCCAGAAAAGGTGTTCCAAGAATGAGTGGCATATTTCTATCTTCCTCAATGTCTATAATCACAAAGTCCGCCGGATAGACAATATTGGCCACCTCAATTAAGACATCCTCCACTATTCCTATGGGATAAACATATGTGTGATTTGCTAAGGAAAGTCTAAGATTTGTCTTGGTCGGCTCCTCCTTAGTCAACTTACTATAGACTGATAGTGGCATTATGTTTACATTGGATCCTTGATCGGCTAAGGCATTTATATTCTCGATGGCACCTATGCTACATGGTATTACGAAATTCCCCGAGGTTTCTCATTTTTTTCTACTGGTTTTCTCAGAACCAACTCGTACATAGGTCCCATAGGCATGGTGTCGTATTCTTCTTCTTTTATTTTTCCTTCGAGGGCTTTCCTAAGAACCTCGTTGTACCTAAAGTTATTCACTTGATTAACAATTGTTTTCTTATTAATCTCATGCTTAAGGTAGTATTTTATGATCTCTGGTTCATTATTAGTTTCACCTTCCTCCTTTTCCTTAATGTCCTTGCTGCTCTCAGTCTCCTTCTTCTCAACTACTCCACCTTCATCGGAAACAATGAAAATGGCGTTAACAAATGAAGTAGGGGGAGGGTGATCATTGTTTCTCACTAGCACCCTCTCGGGAATCTTCGTTTTAGTGTACTCTTTCACTAAGTTCATCATCTCAGCCATTTTTGCCTGTATTTCCTCCCTTTGCCTATAAACTTCTTGTTTAAATTTCGCTAGTCTTTCCGTATGGGCTGCCATGTACTCTGTCATTTGTTTCTTGAAGCTTGGTGACAGTGGAATTGGAGAGGTAGAACGGAAGCATCTTTCGGAACTAGGACTTTGCTTACGGCTTGGTGATTCAGAGAGAGGTGTTGAGTGGTTGGTGGAGTTAACAGAATTAACCGTTGCTCGATGAATTGGTCCAGGTGCTCTCTTTTGCCTCCCAATTAGATAATCGATCCTTCTCTCAAGAGCACTCATTTTCTCTTTTGTGATGTTGGAAGGTTCATGAGGAATTGATATGGCATTAACCACTTTAATGGGGGTTCCATGGGATTCACTCCAATTTTTGTAGCTTTGATCGGCAAGCTCTTTTATAATATCCCACGATTCTTCTGCGTTGAAGTTTCTAAGCCTCCCACCTGTGGATCGATCAATGGATCGCCTGGTGATGAAGTTGGTATGGTCATAGAAGATTTGGACTTGAAGCCAAAGATCGATGCCATGATGAGGGACTTTATGGAGCAAGTCCTTGAATCGGGTCCATGCCTAGTAGAGGGACTCGCCTTGAAGTTTTTGGAACGTCAAGATGTCCCTTCTAAACTTAGTATTTCTCCCCGGTGGGAAAAATCAGGCAAGAAACGAGTGGTGAGATCATCCCAACTTGAGATGGAACCGGCGGGAAGTCGCTCAAGCCAATTACTAGCTTGGTCCCGTGGAGAGAATTGGAAGAGACGCAAGTGCGTGACCTCCCGAGTAGTAGCATCAAGGTCGATGGAATCGACTAATTTAAGGAAATCCTTAAGATGTTGATTAGGATCTTCGGAACGAAGTCCATTGAATGCACATCCGTTTTGCACCACCCGGATGGTGTCGGATCGCAGGGCCGTAGTTTGAGCTTGATCGGGGAGCTCAATGGTGTTCCTATAGCCTAGGTGGCTTGGTCTAGAGTATTCACCAAGAGTACGGGCTCTTGGCGGGTCATTTGGTGGTGGGTTGATGAGTGGTGGTTGATTATCACCTTCCATGATGAAAAGTGATGGGATTACGAACAAAGGTCACGAAGAAGGGGGATAGACTACGATGAAGATAAAATTGAGAAAAAAAAGCTTACTTGATAGGAATCAAGCAAGGGAACCTAAACGAGGTGGAAATCTAACTAGCTATTCTATTCCCCCGGCAGCGGCACCAAAAACTTGATATGCGTACAACGCGCGTTCGGGGTCAAAGGAAACTTCCTTTTCTTCGAGCAAGTTTTTCAACCACCAAGGCAGTGAACCTAATCGTTGTAGTATAGTATT